>CM067373.1:23333976-23933976 GCA_034401795.1 Chaetoderma sp. LZ-2023a
GCGCCACTCGGGAATTAGTTAAAAGTCGCATACAATATAGTGCTATTTGTTATTGTTTTTGTTTCGTAAAGTTTAAATATATATATCCTAACTGTTCTATGAAAAAGTGATATCGTTCAAATCTATGCAAAGAGAGCGACTCGACACGCGGTAACTGACGTACGCACGCACGGGCCCACAGGTGAGTTGATGATCAGGTAGTGTAAGCCATACACCTGGCCGACTTAAAGGTGTATTAACGCTAGCTTTGTGAGACAGACACAATTTTATAGATTGTAATTCGTTAAATAAACAATAATTTGGAATTAAATTTAGAACGCACACATTCATAGGCCTACTCATATTAGCACGCAAGCGCACACTCACGCATGTGCACATACGCGCGTGCCACGTGGTTATTAACAATTTAATTGTTAATTATATAAGCTGAATTTGGAATATACATTTTTATGGCGGTGAGGTGGGGTGTGTGTTCGTGTAAGCGAGGCTGGACAATTATTTATTTGATTTAATGGCCTACATTGACAACAGATATTTAGATGATGATGTTGAATTACCGATCCATAATTCAACTTCATAACTAAAAATTATATTAATTTATACGGAATGAAATAGCCTTTGTTAAGATTTATTTCGTTTCATTAAAACGAGGTACGGCAGACACACCTCTAACAGTATACAATTTCAACAAATTTCATTTCCATGCATTAGTGTGTGAATGTGACCCTTTACGGGTCCTTTTCATTTCGTAGACAATAATTTGGATCAATTTCCAAGATAATTATACAGGCGCGCTGTTGAATATTCTGAAACTAATTTGACTGGGGTGTGTGGTTGGCTAAGGCAGCAACACCACCTAGTAAAATTGGTTTCGAGATATAGAGCAGAATACGTATTAAATTGAAAATTTATCAGAGACATAAAATTCGTTCACTTGGTGACGGACTTGTAGATTTTCGTGACGGTGATATTTGTGATTTTGCTTGTGACGGTAGCTAACATGTGACGTATTTGACTATGACGTCAGGTACTTGAGTGACAGATCGGACCTCTCCATGGCGTTACATCATCTGACCACCTGTCTTTGATCGCGAGCATGATAGACCATGCAATGTCCAGGATAGAATGGGCTGTCTGCATTTAAAAATAAACGTCAACATTTGCAATTCGAAGACACTATACTGCCATGCTGACATCCAAATTCAGAAACTAGGAAACTGACAGTAAAGCTTTGTTGTGGTAGCGTTGATAAATTGATATTTATACAAATTGAGCCCCTGACCATTGGTCCCGCATTGTTTACCAAACAGGTCAGGACCAATATACATTTGAATATCGGATGCCCGTTGGTCAATGGACCAAGAACAATGTTCATTCGGCTATCAGCACGACCATTGGTCAACAGCGCACGGACCAATATACAATCTTATATGTGCACGAATATCAAAATGATATCAGCGCAAGTGATATCATTTGAATATTTGTCCGCCGATATCATTTGGATATTGCTACAAACAAACATGAGATTGGATATCGGTCCTGCGCTGTTGACCAATGGTTCAGGCCGATATACAAGTGAATATTGGCTCTGTATTGTGCACCTGTATGCACCTGTATGTTTTGCTAGTGCACTATGATGTCGAAAGCCCTCTCCATTTGTGTTACCCATACCCCTTAATATGGCCAGGCCGACCATATTAAGGGGTCCGCTGTGTATCAAAGCTGACAAACATGTCCATATTTATAGTAAACGCAAGCGGTTTTTCATCGTTTCATGGTCCCTGTAACCAAAGATTTAGCTCAAATAAAAAACCCTTCCACTTCCGGGTTGCGCTTTCACTCACACTCAGCTTGGCCTAATAGGATACGCGAAGTACAATAGGCCTACTATTTGATAATTTGACGTACACGCACGCACGTACGCTTTTAACACATTGAACCCTGAATTTTCAGAATCTCAATTTCAAGCTAACTAGTATATAGGCCTAATTAAGTAAGCTGTTTAATATTTTCAAACTAATTTGACTGACTACGGCAACAACTTCCAGATAAATTACTATCCGAATGTTTATTAAAATGTAAATTCACTAAAGACAAGGCAATGGACCATTCCAGTTTATCCATCAATCATATGACGCCATAATTAGCTACGTGACGTATATGATGACGTCATAATCAACTACATCATGAATGACGTAGATAAGTTCGTCACGAACGCCTAAATGACGACAGACTAAGCGCTGTTGTACGAATTGTATGTCTTTGCTATTTAATAAAGATTATAGCAGCAACAGTGCCCAGTCAAATTGGTTTCAAAATATTCAACAGCGTACTTGTATAGTTTTCTGGAAGTTGATAGTCAGGCAGTTCAGGGATCACTCGATCCCAACACTGCGAAGTGTGGGTGGAGCTTAGATAAAGATTGGCGGGTCATAATTAAAACTAGAAAGAGTGATACTGTTGTAGGACCTTTGCCACTTTCGCGACGAACCTACGCCTTTTGATTATGACGTCAGCTAAGAAACGAAATTTGATTATTTTGCAAGATATATGAGTAGCATATCGTATCCCTCAATTCAGTTGAATCCACGTTCGTGTGAAATAAGACTAGAACCTGTTACCCCCTGTCTACGCTCCGTTACCCCCTGTCTATGTTGTGACCCTCCACCTGTCATCGCAGAGTGCTACACATCTCGTGTTTGCGGCCACACTGATGGCACTCTATAGATAGCTATGGCGAGCCACGGTCGTTAGTCAGCACGACTCGAACAAGTGACATGTGTGTGCCAGTTTGAAAGTTGTCGTCTGTGTGACGTCCGAACTCGCTTCCATCACCGGGGCAACGGCAAATGGAGATAGTCATGCCCAAATACCTCAACACAACCTACACATCGCTTTGAACTTGCTGGAGAAGAATTGAGATCTAAAATGTAGGCGTTCTCGCAGAGATACAAGACGCGAGCAATACGCAGTTCTTTTGTATGCTCACAGATAATGGTGTATATTATTTCTTTCACGCATCTATATAGCGTAAGACATACTTTTGCTCACCACCACCACCACCGCCGCCGCCTCCGCCTCCGCCACCACTTGTGTTGTTGTCCCAGTGACTGTGATTAATTAATACGTCAAATGTATCAGGTAGATATTGGGAAATACCACCGTCTTGTTGCAACACTCGTATTAATAAACCACGTGCCGGTACCGATGCCTTCATTGGTGCTTTCTTGGCCCGGAGAGCTGTCAGCCAACTATCAATAATTAGAATATTACAAACACATCTATTGTTTTGTTTTATAGATAGGGCCTGCATTCACTATCTACGAGAATTTCCGTCGCCATATTAATTTGAGTAATTCGCATGATATTCTAATATCGCGCAAGCAAACTAAGAATCACATTTCCAATAGCGCATAGATTACCTGAACTTTACCTGCCTCGCGCTCGTTATGGAAGTATTCTATAATTAACAAGTATATAATTGTTTTGCTCTATCAAGAGTGTATGCAAAGCAATAGATGGCGTACTATTAACTATTAAAGTTGTCATTAAAATCAAATTGATAGGTTTTTCTTCTTGTCATCGATCAAGTCTCTCTTGAAGATAAAGCTGAAGTGAAGAGGCCAGGGGCTCGACGTGCCACTTCCGCGTTATCTATCTACCTCTACAAGATAATGTGCTCAGCGCCATACTCGGGGATCATTTAAGAAAAATTACAAGCCTCTTAAAAATATTGTCAGAATGACTTGTTTTCGAATAGGATTGACCAATGTTTGCCGTGATTTATAAAGACGTGAGCGAATACACGTAGCAACTCACGTACGCACTCACGACCTTTCACGCACACTCACTCAGGAATAGGCACGGTCGCAGGCGCGGTCGCGGTCGCGGTCCCACCACGCGCACGCTCACGCGCGCACGAGAAAGCAAACATGATAACATTTTCCTCGCACAATCATTCTATATATCTGCTTTGATTTGTAATCGCTCTACTTTTTAAATCTTACTGTATCTTTTTTGAGAAACAATTTATCAGAAGGTTGTGATGTTGTCGGTTGAAGCCATGTTCCTTGTCGTAATATGTGCGATGATAATGGTAATTAATGGCGATTATGTCGTCGCCATCACTTATCTTAATCTTGTAAAATCTGATGTGCATGCGCTTTGTCCGTCCGCTGGCATGTCTTTTGTTACTGGTGTTTTCTTAGCAATGTGCAATCATTAATGAACAATCACGCACCTATCTGTGTTTATTGACGGCTTGTTTACGTTACCTAGTCGCGAATATACAAATCAGTAGATTGACAGAATCACCCGGGTAACGGTTTGGTTGCTGTGGTGATTAAGGATCGCGATTATGGCCGTCTGTATGATTTGTCGCACGTGTCTGTTATATAAACCCGTGATGCCATGCTTACATGTTATGTAAACACGTGATCTTGCGCGTGTAGCAACCACCGCCTAATAATTATGTCATAGCCTAATAGGCAGAAACAGCACCCAGTCAAATGAGTTTCAAAATAGCCTACACCTTACCTGTATTGTTACCCTCAAATTGAAATTCTGAGAATTCAAGATTCAAAGTCCAAACATCATACACAAGGTTTTTTAAAGCCAGAATCAGCACGGCAAATGCGTCAAAGTTCAAAATTGCAAACCCAACGACAGGAAGTGTCATTTTTAGAATATTTATTATTGTCTTGTCTTATATCTATATATGGTATTTGCTGCAGTAAGAAATAATACTGAATATTTTGAAGGTATTTGACTGAAAGTTCCTACCAATGACAGTAGCAGTTTTAAGCCAAATTGCCTTTGAAATATTCAGCAGATTTCATACTCTGTTTCATAGTTTCGGAGAGCTCATGTCGAAGGTTGGTTATCAATGCAAATAGAGATAACATTTAGATATATGATGCTAACTTCATTATTGTGCTCAATGTTCACAAAGTAATGTCGGCTGTTTCTGTACACTGTATTCCTTCCATTCGCCTCCCTTCAGGAAACTTAGCTTAATTAATTGGTCCATGATTTCGCCCTGTCGACTTCCAGGCTGATAGTCGCACACTTTGATTAGTTCTCGCTGCGAGCGACAAGGACATCCAACATGGCCGCTCGTGTGCCTTTGTTGTCACGCCGCTGGTCGTTCACAGGTTATGGTAGCATTTGGAAAATTAACTTCCCACCTTGCACTGGGCGAGTCTTTCCACTTGCTGACCGAGGGACAACTGTGAACAATTGCGACACGTGGCAGCCATGCGAAGATAGAAAATTGATATCAACTGATGACAATTGATGTCTATTTTTCTGTCACTGAAGACGAGAACTAGAACAATTCTGAATCAAATACACGAAACTGCTGCTGCATGGACGATATTCAAATTAAACAGACGACATTGCAGCCAAATAGAGGACGGTGTAAGAAGCAGACGTTTCTGCATCAAAGCAGACACCAGAAACGCTGACGTTGCAACCAACCAGATAACATTACAATCCGACGGATACTGCTGAAACGTGACATACAACACTGCTCACATGTGGATAACGACATTGTATACATGGATACGACACTGTGCATATGGATACGACACTGTGTATACGCATACGACACTGCTCACATGCAGACGACACTACACACATGCAGACGACACTACACATGTGCAGACGAGACTACACACATGCAGATGACACTAAACACATGCAGACGGCATTACTCGCGTACGCACCAAACTGTAGCAGAAACCGGGGTACTGCAGCAAAGCAGACAATTTCTCATAGAAGAAACATTATTGCAGTCACACAGATAACAACGCACCGGTAATGAGGCAGACGATGCTGAGCCAATGAACCAACTATGCACGTGACACTGCAATGATCTAACAACATTGCAGTAAATCTGCAAGCAAAAAAACACCGATATTCCAACAGTGTTGTGTTGCAGGGGCTGGTAGAGACCGGGACGGGGGTGGGGTGGGCGCAAATATCGATTTTATACTTGTATGACTTTTAGGACTTATGACAGAGCTTTATGGAATGCCTTGTCCATAAGCATTATAACATTGCTGCTGAACAGACTACAGGTAGAAGACGAACATCTATGAACAACAAACTATATTGGTAGCGTACATTGGTTACATAATTTGGAAGTATCATAATAGCCACACGGTTCATAATTTACTTATACTTTCCATCTAACTATAGACTAGTAGTGTGTGATTAAACTATCAGTTAGTAACTAGCAGCGAACAGCAGTTAATATTGCAAATCGTAAGGTGAAACGAGAATGATGCGATGCATTGTAGAACAAATTTCAGTCAAGCTTGATCTGAAATGAATCGTCGTCGTCGTCGTCGTCGTCGTTGTCGTCGTCGTCGTCGTCGTCGTCGTCGTCGTCACTGCTATCATCACTATGTATTTATATAGGTGTTATATGTCTAAACTTACAAGAGTTAATTTTTTTTTATCATATGTAACCGCCATTGTATGTATGTGTCATGTATATAGGCTATGATTCGTTCACGTCTGAAGAATTTACCGAATAAACTTGAAATTGAAAAACTATACACAGGTAAGCTGTTTAATATTTTGAAACTAATTTTACTGGGTCAGTCAGATTAGTTTCAAAATTTTCAATTGCATGCATATTAAATAGTAACGACATACAATTCGTACAAAAACTAGCCGACTATTAAGCGTTTACCACGGACCAAATCAAGTTATCCCACACGCCCCGTAGTTGATTATGACGTCATATGGCTGATGGATTGCCCCAATAAACATGGCGACGGCAATGAAGCCAGAAAAACGGCATTGAAACTAGGCCTATGTAGTAGAAACTGTACCGAAATTAAGGCCTCGAGATTTAAGTATGGCGTTATTCCTGATTAACTCTCTAGTGAGAACACGGCCTAAGATTCGTCTTCAATAAATGCGCGTGTCTTGAACTGACCATAACAAGGCATGACAACTTATTTTATTAAATTTTCTTTTTTTACAATCACAACGAGATTGAAACTCTTGTCAGCGTTATCTGTACTGAGGAGGAGCTTAGACACGGCATCGCTAAAGTGTGTATTAACGTTCCCTAAATTTCAAGCAGACAAGGAACGTTTCATTTTGACGGAGGACTGTTTTGACAATTTCAGTGTCGTCTTTCACGCTAAAACAAATGTTCCAGCGCGAGGCCAGGATCTCCGTAAACACATTACGCTCAGTGATTTGTAAAAAAAGTTCGCCCCTAAAACGCCGTGAAACGAGATCGCATTCCTTTTTATTTTCATATCGGCCACACGATATCTGTCGTCGTCGGCACAATTTTCCGTCAAACATAACGCGACTAGCCATTAAACGAACATTAATAATTCACAATGGCACACTAATGTTCCAGCTAGATTCTTCTCGCCAATTTCCCACTCATTCCTTTTCTCATACCCGCCCCTGGAGTCCAGACCTGTGAACTATAGTCTCTTCTTTGTTTTTTTCTCGGCAGCACTCAACGTCAAAGTTAGTTATTAAACGCTGTGTATTATGGCGAGTCGTCGTCGGCACGCTTTCGCACTGATATAGCCTGGTCCCCTGGTGATATATAAAACGCGAAATGGTCACCAGTTTATGTCAAGATAAAGTTTTTAGACAAGGACAGAGAAACAGATCTTCATCCAGTTATCGACGCCATTTTCTCTCGTTTCAGCAATAAGATAATCCGTTAATGTTTGCTTCGTATCTCTCTAGAATCTGTCCGTGGTTGGAATTATTAAATTATGTCCGGAAATGTTTATTAAAAGGCACTGAATGACTGCTGACGCTTAACGATGTTTGTTTATAATGTGCAGTCGAGCTAAGATATGTTATGAGGAAGTGAATGTGGCTGGAATGGCTTCCATTTAGACGTAATGGGATTGAGGTGAACGTAATGTTACCTTTCCCCGGCTAGGCCATTAATATTAAATCCTATACGAGCCCCGTACTCTATCAGTAACACTCTGTCCATTACCAAAGAATAGGATTACATACTGCCGATATGACACGAAAAATTGGTGTACGTGAGTGTGTACGTGTACACGTGTCTGTATTAATGGATGGAGCTGTCGTTGTCTGTAAGCTTGAAGTAATGTATAATATGTATTATAGGAGTTTGTGGCAACACGGTGACTAGTGGGCGGATAATTCCATTTAGTAAATTCCTTTATGTTATATAGGCCCTATGCCTACTTTGCGAAATATAGTTTTAGGTAATCCCGACGACCCCATACATGTGAGATAGGTGCGCAGAGTTAACTAGTGTGATAATGTGTCTGTAGAGAGTGACTTGGTGGCCAGTAAGATACTATACTGGCCTTAATCTGTGTGATTATCATTTACAGTTATTAGTATAATATAGTCAATTAATGTTTATTGAAAACCGGATGAAGCTTATATGTTCACGATACTTTCCTCCCTGCTGGTACTCTATCTACACGTCAAGATCTGCTTCTTTCTCCTTGCAAGCTCTTGAGTTCATCGGAAGTGCTTTTTCTTGAATGAGTTCCCAGGTAGACTCGTCTCAGCTGATTCATCAGAGCATTTCCTGGATTCTCCATAATGTGCTCAATCCATGTCATTGAAAGGGTTACGATTATCTGATCTTAAGCCTGTCTGTTGTAAATATAACCAGTAGTTAGCTGCTCTAATCACTCACTCACACACTCACTAACGCACTGTGGGCATAATGTATAAGTATGTATGTAGTTGGTGTCTTTAACGGTATTTGGTATATTAATGTCGGCTTATATGCGGATTACCATAGTCGTCAATGAATATTTGAGATATATAGGTCTGCGTTATGATCATGTCGTGTGGGAGGCGTTATAGATTCTAGGGTATTATTAGGTCGATATGTGTGGAAAGCCATATTTTATACGTATATCCCACTTACTTCAGTAAACACACGTAGCTTGGACATTTGGCGTACGGTGTGATGCAGAATTGTGTGCGTTCGGGATAGAGACGAGATTGGAAACATTTCCCATAGTAGCTATGGAGAGAGGATGTATAACATGTGATTACAAGCTAGTGTATATTAGCAACAAGTTATCATATCAACTATAAGTGCACATTTAAAACCGAGGAATATAACGACTGAATGTTATGCCGACTCAGCTGCATTGCCTGAGAAACTGATGTTTCATCCGAGCTCAGGTGTTGTTCGTCGGACCACCTGCCGTGGGAGTTTGCACTAATTTCTACAATTCTTGCGTTCCACATTTGATTGGCATCTCGTAGCAGGGTCCTCAGTCGGCGGTACCGTGGTGCGAGTCTTGCCTGCCGACACACTCTAAAACATTCACAATTATACAAATACAACTTTCAAGATAATTGTGATATATTCAGCAAATAATTGGCTGAACGTTGGTCATGGTTAGATCAGCATGCACCTTCTCACTATAGTCATCAGCTGGTGCGTGTGGGGTGGGCTGCGGGGTTGGTGGGTGAGTAAGGTGGGGTGAGGACGAAGGGGTGGGGTGTGTGTGTGTGTGTGTGTGTGTGTGTGTGTGTGTGTGTGTGTGTGTGTGTGTGTGTGTGTGTGTGTGTGTGTGTGTGTAGTATTATGTTGTGTGACCGAGATGGTCGGAAGGCGCTTTTTGTAAAATGCAAATGATAGTTGATGATGTCGACGTGTTTGCTAACTCTCATTTTGCGCCAGACATATTTCATTGAAATCAATCTCCATGGCAACTATGGTTGTCACAAACATGGTGTTCTCCTCGCCTGACGTTGCAAGGACGCATTATTATGACGCAACTGCGAGAAGTCATGGTGAGAAGCGACGCGTGGTGGTTTATGGGTAAACATTATTATCTGATGGTATGCATGCCGTGTGCGTCCGCGTCGCTATCTGCGTTCCCGGGTGTCCCTGTCATATATATTAAAGCGTGCCAATTGATGCAGTCAGCGCTAAAAGCGCGGTCAAGATTAACTTTGCAAATACCATTTACAAAACTACAGCGCTGCATTAGCTTACCAACATACTTAATGTTCTCAAAACGACGAACATTTGGTATCTGGAATCGGACGATACATTTGGAAGAGACTGAAATAACATATCAAATCTCTGATTATACACCTAAGTTAAGACTTGCCAACCCTTTAAACCGAATTTGTTCAGGAAAATTAAAAAAAAAAAACTCTCATAGTAAATGTCCATTTGCAGAACAAGGATGACTGCCTGAATTTGTTCATGAAAATTAAGTTTTCATAGAAAATGTAAATTTGCAGAACAAGAAAATATAATTTTTGAAAATTAACCACTGGAATGATTTGGCTCTCTTATCGACCCAGTTATTATTATTATTATTATTATTATTATTATTATTATTATTATTATTATTATTATTATTATTATTATTATTATTATTATTATTATTATTATAGCAGCATCTCATTTTGATATGACTAGTTGGATCCAATGTCTAAGTTTTATGCTCTTTATAAATTATTTTCGTCATCAAATACACAGTTTAATAGCGTTATTGAATCATGTTGCTATATCCGTCAGCATCAGCGCGCTTTGCAGCGCAGGAATACTTAGTGATTAATTTATATTTTCTTAACAAATTAAAGTTTAATGTGCTTTTACTATCAACATTAATTGCATTTTTTTTTCAGGAGTAACCCGCTATGGGAGTTGCTTTTGCTCAAGTTAGCTTACATATAAATTTTCCAATTTTTCACTGAAATAAATTGCTTAATTGACTTGAGATTTGCGTGTACATGCAGCGAATACAAATCTTGACATATACATGCCAAATGGGCATTTTAATGGCGATATTGCCACATTTTACGAGTTGTGCTTTGCTTGTAATAACATCCATTTGGTTTAATACATTTCAGTTAATGTCACCCTTATTTAGCCCCTAATAGATGAGGTATTAGCTCCGTACTCGCCAATGTTCCTTATACACAAGGCGACTATAAAAACACGGTGATTATGAAACGTGAGGAAAACCGAGTATTATTCGATCGTATTTCAATCGTAGCTCGCCGTTCAGGTTTGGTCACGCTTTATCGATAGTCCCTTTGCCGGCTCGCTCACTCGGCCAATCAGAACACGAATGGGCGGGCCGGAATCGGAGAAGGCGTTGTTCGACTTGTAGGAACCCGTCCGGATAATGTCTAAAACAAAACCGGAATAAATCCTATTGGTTGACGGTTAGGGTTAGCTAGTGACAATAACGTTACTTAAAGCTGTGGATGAGTTCTATCCAACATGGTGTGTCCCATGTTTACCGTTGTACATGTGCGAAAAAGGTTTTAGTTAAGAAGACGCTGAAAACTCGGTACATATCTGTTTTGGTGTTCGTGAATCGGAACTATAGAGTTATAAGGACTTACTTAGGCCGGATAAGCCCTATATAATAACATAACCATTGCCGTTAAAGTTTACTCTATTTTTATTTGCTTGCAGTATTGGAGCTGTTAACGGGACAAGGAGACTCTCTGAACCTGAAGTGCAGTTAATCCCGGGATCAGAAGAATTTAAGCAGCTTCTGACGACCAGACGTCGAGAGAAATACATCACAGCGTATTACACATCACAATAATCATCAGCATTATTATCATCGCCTTGGATACTGGAGACAATCCCGCTCGAGTTGACTCAGTCATCGTACGTCATCATTATATATCATCCCTGGAGCCTGAAGATTATTTATTGTGACTTTAAGTAAGACAGTCAAAGAACACCCTCAACATAATACCATAGGGAGATATAAGTAATTAATTAACTAGCTAGTTAGTTAATTAGTTAGTGAATTCATTAATTACGAATACGAACCGTCAATTAGCAATCATAGAAGAATCCGATCGTTATCATTTGGAAGGGTACTCTCTCCAAGGTCTCAAGATTCCTTCGTTCAGCCCATACAGCGCCGCGGTGGATACCTGCCCACGGCCAGCGGCTTACCAACTCACGGCCAGCAGAATGGCCAGTATGGCGTACCCAGGACCACATAACATCACCGGACCCATGGGCGGCGGGAAGACACCTCCGTACTCCGTAAATGGTTTGAGTCTGACCTCTGCGTCAAATATGCACGATATGCTACACCCGGCCATGGGATATCAAGGTAAGCGATTTAGCAATTATATCTAGGCCTCATCGCACACTCTCCCCCTTAGAGGGAGCTTAGACGATATTGCATTTGCTTTATTTGTTTGTCTGTCTGTGCAAATTTGAGTCAAATCACTCAAATCAGATACATGTTTTCCGAGAAAGAAGTCAAAACCGGATTCAACAGTAGTACCCTTTAAGACCAACAAATTTATTTGGTTTATTTTGACGCGACTTTCACGCACTATTTTAATTCATCGGTTTTACCTGCCGAAGCACAATTATGCGCGAAAGCGCTTCAAAGTAAACTTAGGCCGTGTTCTCTCTACTTCAGCATGGCGTTATTCCGGATTAAGTCTCTATAGTGAGAACACGGCCTAAGTTTTCTTAAATAGTACATTTGAGCCCTGTTTTATCTGTTTATACAGGCTAACTTTCTTCCGAGAAACACGCACAGAGTAGTCACTTATATGTGGTTATCTTTCGAAAAGTATTGGTCTAATTTGACTAAAAATTTTACCACATTAAATATATTACACGATCATTTGCATTATCCCCCAGCGCAGTTCTCAATGATAACCTACTCGCCTTTATCTTGTTTTACTTCACGACATCAATAATATATCTAAAATTCATAAACTAAATTTACCTGTATATTTACACCTGATCGTTTGATCATACCGATGGATAAACAACACGAAGACCAATATAAGGTTATTATTGATTCCCCAAAGATGTTCATATTAGGTGATGCGACCAGTGAACAATTAGCATATTGACTCTCCCGCTTCAAAATGAATTATGAGCTCAGAAATAAGTTATGCTCAACTAAGAAATCAGTTAATATGTTCCTAAGGCCGCGTTCTCACGAGAGAGTTAATCGCGAATAACGCCATACTTCAGTATGGCGTTATTCCTGATTACGTATTTAGTGAGAACGCGGCAAACCAGAACTATGATAGTTAGTAAGAAATGTTTTGTTGAATATTTAATCGACTTCCAATCCAAATATCTTCAATATATTCACAATACTTTCACCCTGTTTTGAAAATATTTAAAGTTATTTCTGAGCCATTCTGTATTCATACTCTTATTACATGATATTATCTGTGAGGTTGATTTCTGTAAGATGACGCTGAAATATCCTATTGTCTTTTTAAAATAAACACATCTTCCTAACTATATCGATGACAACATGTCAACTTATTGTCGCACTAGTTAGTGTAAGCGTTCATTTCTGCATATGATAATGAATTCCGTCCTTGATATGAGATGGGCGTGGTCTGCGTGTAGCTTCCGCGTGATCGATCATGAGGCTGACAGAAAGCTAAGATGATATGCCATAGATACAAATATTTCAATATGGAAATCTCGCACAGATTATAGGCGCATTACAGTATTACTGACTGCAAGAGTAACCTATATTTTTGCAATATTTAGCCATGTGAGTTTTATCTGCTTCATTCAGGTTATAATTGAAAAAATACTCATTTAATTCTTGTTATAATCAATTATTTATCATTATGATACATTGAAATATATTATTATTATTATTATTATTATTATTATTATTATTATTATTTTTTATTTTTATTATTTTTAATTTTTATTATTATTATTATTATTATTATTATTATTATTATAATAATAATAATAATAATAATAATAATAATAATAATAATTATTATTCTTATTATTATTATTATTATTATTATTATTGTTATTATTATTTCTCAGCAGGTAATCCTCGCAAACAGCGTCGTGAGCGGACGACTTTTACACGCGCACAGCTGGAGGTGTTAGAATCGTTGTTTCAGAAAACACGCTACCCCGATATATTTATGCGTGAAGAAGTTGCGTTAAAGATCACCTTGCCAGAATCACGCGTGCAGGTAAATATTCGTTCGTTCGTTCGATTTTATTAATAAAAGAATTCCATAATTTTAGTAATTAAATTTTTTTCTGTAGTGTGACAATAAAATATTCATTTCGTATTAGAGAGAATATTGACAGTGTTCTCACTAGAGACTTAACCGGCGTAACGCCATACTGAGTGAGGTATGACGTTATTTCCTATTGACTGTCCAGTGAGAACACGGCCATGGTCTCTCAAATATCCACCATCACTTTTGGTCTCTCAAATATCCACCATCACTTTTGGTCTCTCAAATATCCACCATCACTTTTGGTCTCTCAAATATCCACCATCACTTTTTTTTTATTTCTCCTAAAGATGTGTCCAAAACTAAATTGTAAAATTTGTTTACGGATGATTATAAATGCAGTCTATAATCAACAATTACAGCAGACAATCTAGTCCTCCTTTCCAAATTGCCTAAATTTGCCAACATTTAAATTCAACTTCCAATACGTCGCTATTTAAATTTAGGCACATGTGTAATTTAGATATTTAATTTTAGCGAATGTTTGTTTTTGTTTAGCCAATCTGAGTATTTAAATTAATCCTGAGAAAAACACCATTCACGTTGTTAACACCGGTCACCAAAGCCGGACATTAAACTTGCATTCACTATTAAAATATAAATTAATCACTACAAAGAGTCTGCATAGGCTACGTGATGTTGCTGTCATTGGAAATGAGATGCTGTTATTTCAGAGATGAGCTGGTGTATTATTATTATTATTATTATTATTATTATTATTATTATTATTATTATTATTATTATTATTATTATTATTATTATTATTATTATTTTTATTATTATTATTATTAAATAATAATAATAATAATAATAATAATAATAATAATAATAATAATAATAATAATAAATAATAATAATAAAAACCACCAGCTCGCTGAAATAACAGCATCCCAAATTGAAAGTCAAGTATCCCCGCGGCGGCGGAATATTTTGAAACTAATTTAACTGGACCCTGTTGGTGAATATCTCCAGTCAAATTAATTTCTAAATATTCCGCAGCATACGTCTTGCCTAAAAAAAGAGTTTAGTATTTTTGGTTTGCAAGGGTTAAAATGCTAAGCGCCTGTTCGATAGGTTATCTGATATGGTAGAGGGCAGGCTGACTATGGCACTAAAGGACTTTTTGACCGGACGTACAAATGTCGGACAATCTCGAGCGCTATATCGTCACTTCCTGGTCAATATTCTTACTGGTTTATGTCCATGGCTTGGTTTTGAAATCATTTCACTCCTCCTATACCGTTAGTTAATGAGGTGTCATGCCGGAATTAAGTCGTCGCTGCTTGTATAAATTCACGCAAAGCAAACAGTATACATAGTAGTTAGTAACTTGTTTAGATTGAAACACGGGCTAGAAAAACCTCGCGCGGAAATGAACGTTCTATGTGTGTCCACGCGCCATCAGTTTATACAGCGTTCTGACCGATAATGCCCAGTAATGGCCCGGAGTGGACACAGTACTCCGCATTCCCATAGGACACATTGCGCAAGGAAATATTTGGCCATTTGCAAAACGTGTTTGTGTTTTTACCAATTTGCGCTAACACTTCTTTGATCCAGAAGTTGACCACACACCAGGCTAAGTTGACTGATCTCCACGCAGTACGTTTGGCCGAGCTTTTCTTTTACAATATTTACATATCCCCAATATGGATAATGACAAATGTATTTTTAATAATTCACTACAATCTTAGCAGTTAATTGCGTAAATTATAAATTTCAAATCTGACTCGAATATGAACATCATTGAAGCTGCGTGGACAAATACTCTAACAGTTTAGAATCAAAGAACTGAAAAGATATGCGTACAGTCAATAAAGCCGCTCTTTTACACCTGAGCTCGTCACCGCGATCAAATAACACCGCACTTGAACACCTGACGTAGTGTAACATATATGTAAATTAGCTTTGAAGCAGACTCAGAATTTCGATCTCAAGCAATTAAAACATTGAGTTAACTCATAAAAGGAAAGGTCATAATTAACTTAGACTATTTTTAATCCCCGTGGTCACCACACGCCCACAGTGCTCATACTGGGACGGTAGCGTGGTTTAATCAATAATTTCAAACCATCACTAATAATAACCATAGAAAATAATTCCTGGATAACTTAGCTCTCATAGCCTTTGAATAAATTGCTTAGTGCAGAGAATCAGAGTTATCCATATTCCCCGAGAGGTTAGATGTATCCAATGGTCATCCACCTGACTCAAATATCTCTCCCGACCGACATTGCAATAATCATTTAGCCAAAGCTAAAGGTGCATATTCACACAAGAATACTTCAAAATAATATTGTTTAAACTGTACAATTTTGGCAGCTTAACCATGCATCAATGTAATACCTCAATGTAACGAAATCAAATAAATCTTAACATATGATGACGTCATTCCGCATAAATTAATATAAGTTGTGAAATTGAATGACAGATGCGTATCCGTCATCCAAATTCACAACAAAAATTGTTATTAAATTATACGGAATGAAATCATCACCTCCTAACATTTAGTTCGTGTCCTTATTCACTGAGGTACAATATTTAAGCCTCTTTTTACAAGTTCACGATTTTTACATTTTTATTTTCAAGCATTTGTTTATGTGAATGTGCATGTGCCTTTAATTAATCTTATGAACTGGCAGTACATCTCCCCCCCCCCCCCATACACCCCCCCCCCCCGTCTCCCCCCCAGTCTCTGTACCAAGGATTAAATTCACAATTTCCCAGCTTGATTACTCTGACAGCGATTCGCGATTAGGAGATCTTATGTTTGACTTTCACGAAGTTGAAGCTAAACTTAATTTGTAGGAAATCTTTGGAATATTTTCAGAATGATTGAACTGAATGTTATTGCTACATCTAACATAGACGATATCACAACAACTCGTTTTCAAATTAGTGCTACCATGTCGATGTTTAAATCGGCAAATATGGTACACCTATATGCCCATATTAGATCCGCTTTTACTATAGGCAGATTATACAGAACATCTCAGAAATAACTTACAATCTGTCCAAAATAAAAATAAAACGTAGTGTTGAATATTCCGAACATAATAGACCTAAGTTCCACTTTATCCACCCATCATATGACGTCATAATCAACCACATGACGTTTAGAATGACATCATAATGAATGACGTGATTATGACGCCATGAATGGCGTGGATAAGTACGTCACTAATTGACTGGGCGCTGTTGCTGCCATAGGAGTACCCCGTCAAATTAGTTACAAAATATTCAAGAACTTACATGTAGCGTTTTCAGGAAATTGATAGGACATTCGGGCATCGATCAATCCCAAAACGGCAAAGTGTGGGTTGAGCGTAGCTAGATGTGGGCGGGGCATGGCAAAAACTGGAAAGGTCCATTGACTGGAAGACATTACAGAATACTGTAAAGCATCTATATACTTCCCAATCCAACTATGTTCAAAATATTCAATAGAACATTTCCTAGGCAGCGTTCCCACTGGAGAGTTAATCGGGAATAACGCCATACCTCAGTATTGCGCTACGGCGGTTAAGTCTCTAGTGAGAACACGTCTCTAGTGAGAACACGTCTCTAGTGAGAACACGTCTCTAGTGAGAACACGGCTTTACTAACATCTTTCTGTTTTTGTCTCTTAAACATCTTAACTTATTTATGAGCCGTATTGTCGGCATAGTGAAGTCTATGTTTGCACCTTATCTAAGTACTGATAGCAAAGTTTTCATAACTAACTCACAAATCCATGTTTTACGTAATCTAGCCGAATATAGCTTAATCTACCTGACTGGTGTGTTTGTACGCCAGTCTATCGGCGATTGTGGATAAGATAAGCGTTCCAATTCACCTGACCGACATGGGAAATATACATACTGGGATATGGATGTTAGGTGTGTGTGTGTGTAGGGTGGGGTGCATGGAGTGGGGTGCACGAGTTATCCCTAATGCTGTGTTTGCAAAACACCAAATTCGGTGTTTTGAAAACTGTTATTCTGTATTTTTGTTTGTCACATATCGTTCACACCTGCTCAAGACATTAATTGAAATAAATGCGACTTTTAACCGATTTGTTAGTTTGTATAACTCAAGTTTGTGCTACACACAGACTCGATATTTTTGCATA
The DNA here is from genome assembly GCA_034401795.1 of Chaetoderma sp. LZ-2023a. Taxonomy (NCBI): domain Eukaryota; kingdom Metazoa; phylum Mollusca; class Caudofoveata; order Chaetodermatida; family Chaetodermatidae; genus Chaetoderma; species Chaetoderma sp. LZ-2023a. The sequence goes on from CM067373.1 coordinate 23,352,119, forward strand.
TTGCCTTTTGGTATTCAACGTGTTTAATAGAATAAACTCATTTAAAAATAAATGATTGCGAGATATTGCGTGACATGTGCTCCCGACCACACCGAAGCTCTGCGTGGGTCTTGTATTGATAACATGATATAGTCTACTGTACTAGGGCGATACGGTGATACGGACATGGATGTCCATTTGGGGAACATGGCTCAGTTACATCCAATACAACCCAGAAATACGTTAGAATGTTTCCAAACCAAAATAAGCGTTGCATAGAATATTTTGAATATAATTGGATTGGCCTAAGGCTTCCAATCCAATTATGTTCAAAATATTCAGAAGAACATTTCTTCGTAATTATCATGCAGCTTTCTGGTTTTTGTTCAGAAAACTGTTATTTCTAAGCTGTATCGTCTTTCCAACTGACATATTCATATTAACCACACATCTATGCTACACATTTGACAAACATGATTTAATATTTAATATTTCATGATGTAATTTCAACTTCTATTTTCTGTCCTGTGTTACAGGTGTGGTTCAAGAATCGACGTGCCAAGTGCCGTCAACAGCAGAAAGCACAGGACGCTAAGTGCAAAACAGGCCAGTCTACACCGTCATCTCAGTCCAATAGCGTGAAGAAATCACCAGCAGTCAGCATAAAACACAGCCCACCATCGCCACCGAGTAGCACGTCTCCAGGGGTCGGTTCAGTCTACAAATCACCCATGGTAGCGACCAGTCCTCCCAACCACAATGTAAGCAGTCCGACCTCCATCTGGAGTCCAGCTTCCATACCTACAGTGAATGACCTGATGAACTCAAACAGCTGTATGCAACGTGCTTCATATCCTATGACACACAACACACACCACCAAACAACGCACTACAACCCACATCAACAACACTACGGACATGCGGGTTACTATAGCAACATGGACTATTTATCAACCATGCAAATTCCGGTTATGTCAACCAATCAAATGACAAACGGCGGAATGGGCGGTATCGGAAATACTCATAGCTCACAAATGACATCGTATGGTCCTCTTCCGGGTGCGCAGACGGCTCTCACGGTCACAAGGGGCAACCCTAATACAGACTGTTTAGAATACAAAGACGCCAGTGGATGGCCAAAGTTTCAAGTGTTGTGAATAGAACTCAAATTAACCATAGTATACTTTATTATTGAACACTACAAATGAATATAAATAGTATTTATTTAAAACTCTTTTGACTGAAAGTCGCCTTATAGTCAGGTTGACCTTAACTACTTCCGGTTACTGGGGTTCATTCTGTATCATATTTCCCTCGCTCAAAACCATATTGCGTCACACCTCCCCATTGTCTTGGATTCTCGCATCTTCTTCTGACTACCATGGCATCTGCTTTCACAAGCTTCCCATAAAGAAATATGTTGGTTATTTGAGGAGCGATTTAATTGAAACTTTCTGTTGCTCCAGAGCACAATAACTTCCAATCAAATTGTTCTCAAAATATTCAACATGGGTTTAACCTTATCATGCAATAAATGTCATCAAACGGCTATTCGGTTTCCAGCCAACTTCCCATAATTCATTGCACTTATTATAGAAGGTACAGTGTTCCCGTTAACGTAGTAAGTGCAATAAATTGTGGGAAGTTGGCTAGAGACCGAATAGAAGGGAAGCGTTTCTATCATTCACTATTTATTCATCATTTTGCTTCACTGATCAAGAGCTTAGGAAACCTGACGTCATTCATTTTCTTCGTTTAAATATGTAAATAAAATGGAAAATATTTGACACTCAAATATAGCCATGCTTCAGAAATACATAAGTTACCATCATTATTTCTCTCACTCTGAAATTATTTCCATTTTACAGCATAACACGTTGTAAAACAGCAGGTTCGCTTAAAAGGCCGAAATCTTTCACTCGGAACTTATCGACCGTTTTCGGAACACCAGTTCTGCAACTGAAAACGATTATTTCCGATGATTTCCGAGCGCATCATCTTTCTGATAGAACAACCATGCTCATTGCATAATAGCGAGCGATAACTCACATAAATGTCAATTAATTAATTAATTAATTCAAAATTTTAATTGATTACCTAATTAATTAATTAATCAGTTAATTAATTCTTTCTGTTAATAGAGGACATGCGGCAATATTAACTAGGGATTATTTGTTTGTTATTCTAGTTTTAGATGGACGTGTATTGTTTTGTGGACTCCCGTCATATACTCAAGAACAAATACTCAACTCTCTTAGACAATAATTGTTTACGAGTCTGTATATAACGATGATCCTTTCATAGCATACCAATGTTACGTGTAAAGATATAGAGCCATAGCGGAGGCATGCCGATTTCTGACCGTGGTCAAGTCATTGGTCAGTGTAGAAACTGTCTATCAGCGCAATAATGGCAGACAGAGCATTATTTCTGAGAACTGACCAATGTTACTGTTGGTCTGTTAGCGTATCAGCAGTGGCAAGTTCTGCGCAATAATACTTTGGCCTACTATAAATGTAGAGCACAGCTCAGAAATAAACTCAACATTTAAATGAAATAATAATAATGACGTACTGTTGAATATTTTGAACATAATTGGATTGGAAGGCATTGCTGCCCAAGGCAGCAATGCCTTCCAATCCAATTATGTTCAAAATATTCAACAGAATGCTTCTTACTAACTAACATGATTCTGTTCCTGTTTTTTGGAACATGTTAGCATATCTATGTATTGTAGCAGATTGTAATCTTGGTCGGCATGTATCCCCGCCCTTGTACGGCTCGCCGATTCTTCCATATTACCTCGTTATAAAACACAAGCAGTATTACTACTATTACCGAGACAATATCGACCTGATTGGATGTGCAGTCTAATTTGTATAACCAATGATTGAAATTATTTAATCCATTGTATTTATTTTATTTAATCACTAGCTCCAGTGGGTGGGTATTGGATTATTTAGGATTTGAGAAAACATAATTATTTTCAAACAGACAGAAAATTACAAGTCTGAAAAAAATTCACAAAAATGCAACCAAATTTTAAAACACGGTATTTAAGTGTCTCCGTAACAGTTTTAGTTTGAATCTAGTCGGTATATTTCCTTTAAGAATTTGCCTTGATCTTACCGCATTTAAATTTAAACAACATCAGTACACATCAGACTAAAATTTACTCGCATATTTAATCATGAAAGCATGTCATTCAATCAATCGACCAATCAATCAATCAACCAATCAACCAATCAATCAATCAATCAATTGCTCCCGATGATTTATTGTACGACTGTGACTACACTATATTATATAACACTTGTACATATCTGTAAATATCTTGATAGACTGAGGATACCGTGACCGAGCATCAACACGCGTACGGGCACATCAAAGTACTCCTCTTATTTGAATTATTATTATATATAACAATATTTGTGCGATTTTTATTGCCAAAAACACAATAAAATTGTTGTTTTTAATTTCCAGTGTTTTGTCACTCTTCACGGGCGCCTACAGGCGGGGTCAAGAGGTCACTGGCCATTCAGGGCTAATCAGCACTGGTCATTTGACAGATTAAGGGCCATACTCTCGAGTCATACATGTATGGCCTAATAGACCTTTCAAGTTTTTGCTATGCCCCGCCCACCTCTAGCTAAGCTTCATCAACACTTCGCCGCGTTGGGATTGATCGACCCCAACCACACACGCCACCCCCCCACCCCCAAATTCCCTAACTATCAATTTCCTAAAAACTCTACAGGTAAGCTGTTGTGTAACTAATTTGACTCGGTGCTGTTGCTGCCTATAGCAGCAACAGCGCCCAGTCAAATTAGTTTCAAAATATTGAACAGAATGTTTATTAAATAGTAAAGACATGCAATTCGTACAACAACGCATGGTCCGTCTTCAAACATGCGTTCGTGACTATGCAATGGATGAATCCAGTTTCTCAGTCAATTATATGACGTCATAATCAACTGCTCCACGTGTATATGGGCTGACGTCATAATCAATTACTCCACCAATGATGCGATTTAGTCCGTATTAAACGCTTAATAGTCAGTCAAGTTGTACGAATTGCATGGTTTTACTATTTAATAAACATTATGTTAATATTTTGAAACTCATTTGACTGGGCGCTGTTGCTGCCAGAGACAGCAACAACACCCAGTCAGATTAGTTTAAAAAAATTCAACAGTTTACCTGTATAGTCTTCAGGAAATTGAGATTCCGGGAGTGCAGGGATCCATCGTGGGTGGAGCTTAGCTAGAAATGGGCAGGGCGTAGCTAACACTGGATTCCTCCATTGATCTTGCAGTCTCACTCGTGTCACACGCATATCAGTCATATAAGATGATTTCGCAAAGCCTACACCAAACCGAACAATGATAACGCAGGTTACTGGGCCGGTATTAGGCGAATGCAGGACTGCATTGGTCCGGTATTAGTCCAGTACCGAGTTAGTAGGCTAACCTACGTTATTTGGGAACACTTCTGATAGATCAATAATGATTCGATCAATGAAATACAAGTGACCCACATGCCAAAACATGGATAACAAGAGACAATAATCAGCTCAAAACGCAATGACTTCAATGGACCGTTCTAGTTTTAGCTATGCCCCATCCATCTCTATATAAGCTCCACCCACAACTCGCTCGTGTTGGGATCGATCGATCTCTGAACTTCCTGACTATCGATTTCCAGAAAACTATACAGGTAAGTTGTTGAATAATTAATTGGACTGGTTGCTATTGCTGCCATAGCGCCCAGTGAAATTAGTTTCAAAATACTCAACAGCATGTTCCTTAAATAGCAAAAAACATACAATTCGTACAACATGCCGGACTATTAAGCGTTAAAGACTGGCTTAATCGAACCATTCATGACGTCATGATTTTGACGTCCGCATACACGTCGTGTAGTTTATTATGACGTCATAATTGAATGAGGAAATAGATTCATGAATTGCCCATTGTTATTAGTGCATTTGCTCACATCCTACTGCAAACATGCAGCATTTCCGAGACCCTGGTAAGCAAAATGCACATTTGAAAGACGTCTCCAGTTTGTTCGGTATTCATACAGTACACAGATCAGAAATAACTTAACATGTTTACAAAACAAAATAAGACGTGCTGCTGAATTTTTTGAACTTAATTGGAAGCCATTGCTGCCTAAGGAAGCAATGGCTTCCAATGAAACTACGTACAAAATATTCAACGGAAGATCTTTTTGCCTTCTGTTCAAAATTGTACTGTTAACTTCTTTCTGAGATTTACTGTAAGAAGTAACAAATCATCCAATGTTTGCCATTCACACCTCTATCGTGTTTCTCCACACGCAACTCCTAGGTAACATCAAGCTCAGGTTTATGTATATCACGCGTCTCTGGTTTGTAACATTGTAGTATACGTCAAACATACCACGTTGGGCATCACCATGTTGGCGTAATACTCGCTGGTCTTCGGTCAGAAGCTGCAGATGTTGTTAGGCTTTTGCGCCATCGCGTACAGCCACGTGTATTCTCTTGATGAAAAGCCTTGTGACCGCCCTGCTCGTCCAATGGCACTGATTACAAACATAGTCCTTTTAGGAGTAAGTATATTGCTTGATAATAAGCTTTCACACTTACATGCATTTGATCGAGGCGAATGATGAAGCACATTTATGCCCGAAAGGTTATCGAGGACCAATTTAATTCTTTCTTTCCACCTTATCCATCCATCATATGACGTCATAATTAATTACGCTACGCGCAGGATGACGTCATAATCAACTACAGCGATTTAGTCCGTCTTAAATGCTTAATATTACGACACGCTGTAGGTCTTTACCATTTAATAAACATTCTGTTGAATACTTTGAAACTAATTTGACTGGGCGGGGCGCTGTTGCTGCCATAGGCAACGACAGCACGCAGTCAAATTAGTTTTAAAATATTCAACAGCTTACCTGTGGTTTTCTGGAAATTGATAGTCATTACATACACCATGCATTTCGAAACTAATTTAACTAATTTGCCCAGTCAAATTACTTTCAAAATATTCCACAACTTACAGCATAGTTACTTTGAAAATGGGATCCTGGGAAGTCAGTATTCAAAGTATATAAATCGATTCCAACCCGCGTAGAAAGTGGGCGGAGTTTAGCTCGAAATGGGCGGGGCATAGCTAGCAATGAATCACGGGTATGTTATTGAAGTTCTTATTCTAGTCCTCGCCATCGCTGGTGTCGTCGTGGTGGTCCGCATCATTGATATTGTTGTTGATGATGATGGTGTCAGTGTGTTTGTTAATTTATTGTCTTGTATACCACAAAGGGCCTTTACCCGTTTAGTGAACATTAGGAAAAATTATATCAGATTAATTGTATACATCCATTAAATGGCAAGTCTATGTTACTCTATGTCTGCTCTGTTAGGGCTGTGGTGACAAGCCCTGCTTAAAGTCACGTGTTCTGTTAGCATACACAATCTCATAACACTATCTGTTACAATGGACCCTGATGCCATTACCTCCATACAAGAGGATTATTTCAATGTTTTTCGTCCTAAATTTTAAATCCCTGTTTTCGTTTTTTTGTAAATTTGTTCGAAGTTAAACCGTATCACATTTTCCATAATGTTCTTATATTTCAAATCTCATGAAATAACTTACTTATGTAAGCTTTTAATATTATACTTTAAATAAAGCCAAACTTTTAGATTTATAAAGGAAACATCGGATATAAGCATACATCATTTTCTAACTGTAGCATATCGCGCTACTAAATAGGGCATACATTGACGTCTCTAACCCTCTAGTCATACAGGCAATATTTTATTATGACTCAAACGAACTTCACTCGTTTAGTCATTCACAGGTTTGTAGATTACAATAAGAAATTCACGTTTTCGTTTGCATTTTCAAATATTTGTTTTGATCCAAACTGAGTTTGACGGATGCTTTCTGCTTGCCCCAGCTCCGATTTAAACCTCGCGATGTTTTCTCGAACTTTGTCAAATTTACCAAATATAATGTTATACCAGTCGTACGCCCGAGTTTATTGACCAAGCAAACACTTTTGCGACGTTACCAAAACACGTCGTCAACTTGGCCAAGGGATCACCTTTCCACACCTTTCTGTAAAGTCGGCCCAAGATGACAGCACAGCGAATACTTATTGCGATCGGGGTTACTACGAAAAGGTTTATTGATTTCGCTCGTCATTTTGTTTGCACAATTTTGAGATTATAAATGGATATTATACATGTCCTATATATATGCTTATTGAGAGATCACGATTTACCAGCTGGTATAAGAGTCCCAGGGCAGTAATATGTAACTGTTCCCCGTGCTTAAAGACATTCAGCGTTGCTGGCATTTACAGCTGATATTCTACTATCAGTCTCGGTTCCCAGTATGCATGGGAAAAGCAAATCGCTAGCAACAAGTTGAGTACATGACCACATACAAATAGGTTGCGGCTGAAAAAGGCGAGTGAAAAGGTTGGCTCTATTTTCCAGCCGACTTTTTCTGTTGGAACCAATGTGATTGTTCGGGGAGAGGTGTGGTGTGGTGTGGGGTGGGGTGGGTGGTGAGACACGAGCCAACTTGTTGCGAGCAATTTGTTGCTAGGGATTCGGTGTCCGGATGTCACCACCATAAACTCCGGACTTTCTCCAGTCTCACCCAGTTATTCAGACATCATCAACACATTGTCTTCAATGATGGCCCCATATGATGCAAATCATGCCTTTCGTCGCGTGGATAGCCTAAATATGGCTGGAGTTGACAGGGCTCGAGACAAATAACTAGCCACATCTGTGTGGTGACATTTCTGCAAATCAGATCTCGCCCTTGCTCTCCTTGTAGGTATTCTCTTCTTTTGCCTCACCCTCTGGTATGGCTTAAACATAGATGGGCCACCTCCTGCTTTATCTTTGGGCTCGTATTGTTCATTTTCAGATCGACTGTTCCTTGTCAAAAATAGCAGTCTATTCACTTGCTCTCCCACTCTCAGTGGTGCACACTCGGACATTGAGACTGAGGCGAAATATTGTGTCTTTATCTCTGCCAGTACTTTTGCATTTTGTACTTCCACTTAGTGTTCGTTGAAATACAGACAGAAAACAAGAAGTAGTTCGTGCCAGAGTCGATTTGGCTGGAGTGGCCACAATACTAGAGACATAGGTAGGGTGGTATGGTGTGCTGTGTGTGGGTGTGGTGGGTTGGGCCGTTCCATGTGCCGAACTACGAGCAGCGTGACACTTGCTACATATGTGAGGAGACACTGCTTCTTCCCTATATAATTGTAGTCTGTTTTGGTCTGGGTCTATGCCACCACTCCCTCATAGCTCATGGTGGGCTGAAGCTAATGCCACACTGTGCAAATGGCACTTAGTTCCGTGCTGGAGTACTGGGGGCAGGCAAGTGAGGTGTAGTGGGCAGGCCCTTTGTCGCCTGGTTGGCTGTCGCCTGCGAGGAGAGCTCTTCACCATCACAAGAGGACGTCAGGTTCAGCTCGGGGCGAATGGCTCCAGATGGCAACAACTGGCTGGGCCGACTGCAAACGAATGTCGACTGTATGACGGGCCGATGGAACAATCACATTCCCGCAGAAAAGGTTAATGATGCATGGTTATCCGGGTCCCTCTTTACATAGATACATAAAATAATTACAAGCAACAAATAAGGGGTGTTGTTCCCAACCTAAAGTCCTATTTGGGGCTGTAGTTCACTCCAACCACGGATGGTCTTCCATAATAGATTTGCCAGAGCCCCAAAGTAAGTAATGCTGGGGTCACAAGTGACCCCTATACCGCATACAGTTGGGTAATGTTCCCACAACAGAGGAAGGAAATAGTAAGCAGACAACCAGAATATATCCGGATGAAGTCCTCTACTGAGTACAAAAAGGGGAAGTTCAATTTATTTATTGTTTTGTTGTTTTGATTTTAGTTTTAGGGCTAGCCCTGTCAAGTTAATTTTTTGCCATATAACACAACTATTTAGTTTTAGGGTTCACAATACAGCTAGTTAAAATTAGTTTTTGGAATACCGCTATTTAGGTTTAGTATATGGATATATGTATATACGTGGTTTAAACCATCGAAACTATCTTATTTAAATTTATATACCCGTTTTACATCAAGAGCGGTACCTCCGTATTGTTGCAGAGGTTCCACGGATTAGATCACCGGAATCATCGAAGTTTTAAGGAGAGCAGAGTTCTGCATGGATCGTATGGAGGTACTGTAGATAAAACTCTGGATGTTAAAGTTGTCGTTCTACAAATCGTAAGTTTCCCCAGCTGTTTTAAGTATGGTATGAGTTAACGTTAAAGAGTGAAAATTCTGTGGGAATACCGTGCGTGATTCTCTATAAATTACTTGAATAATGAATACATGAAAGTTCTACGGAAGCACTGCAAAAGTTCCACGGAGGTATGGTTGTGTTCTACTACATAAAGGTGACACTTGAATCATTAACGGAGTTCCAGAGGAAGTCAAAGAACGATCTCCTCGGAAGGCAAAGCAGGGAATCATGGAGGTTTTACGTTACTGAACGAAAATGGTAGGATAGCTGAGCTGGCTCTGGTTCTTGACAATGTGTCTGCGGGCCGGGATTTGGGCGGAGGTTGGAAATAGACCATGTGCGACGGGACAACTTATCCTCAAATAACATACAGCACTCCGCAGGGTCGGCGAAAGATGGCTGCTTATGGTTATTATTTGATGGAGGATGTCCTATCTTTAGTAATTAGCATGCAGGTAACCCTGTAGCACAATATGGTATGCTCCGATTGAGCGAGGCACCTACCCAACAATAGGTGATGTTAAAGGACCCAGTTCCTCAGTGACTGGAAAATAGTGCAAGTACAGACGCCGGACTACCGATGTAAACATAGGGAATCCAGTCCTACTAAATGAACTAATCACTGTTGCCAATTCCAATATTACCAGTTTAGAGATGGGGCCCTCCTGTAGTGTGGTGAGCGTACTGACTTATGTGTTACCATGACTGGGATATCACTGGGATATCTCCGCGAAGTAATTACAGAGATAAGTCATGGCAACAGAAAAATACAATACAAAAAAGTAGTTTAGGAAGTGGTATTATGAAGCAGGTGTAGACACTCTGGATATGGCAAGATGTGCCTTGTGAAAACGGAATTATCCACAACTTGATCCGCTATGGCGTTCCAGGATGTCTATTGCTTGTTCTTGTTGGTAATAAGACAGTTATGTTAGCAAACGACCTACTTTGCCACGGTTATTGCCAAGGCTTAGGCCTTATGTCCCTATGGTATCCTATTTATTTTTACATAAGCTTTTATACTAATTTAATAAATGTTCAAGATTGCAGTAGCTTCATAAAATGGGAAGTGCTGCCAAAGGTGCGCATAGCACGGCGGGCGTAAATGCACTGTCGAAGGTGCCACTCCTGCACAAAGCCAACAGGGACGCCAATTAAGATTGACAGCTTCAGCAGTAAGGATCTAACTAGAATATAAGAGAAAGCGAGGGCTGGAGACTGGCGGATAAGAGATGAAGGTAGATTTCTAATAAGTCTATACAACAATTATCATAGTTTAATGCAATAACTGAGACAGCTGCTCTCAAGGCCTCAAGAACAAAGTAGCTGAGGATACTTCAGGAATTCTAGGTTCTTATAACACACCCACCCCACCACCACCCACCACCCACCACCCACCCGAGGCCACCCAACCCCCACCATCCAGCTCTCCACCACATATGGATCAGCAGAAGAAAAGGTCTTCTGAAATGTGACTATGTGTAATAATATAAAAGGTTATGTGTATGTGTCCACTGCGTGTTCCTAAGTTGGCGATGCTGCAGTATACACACGATGATATAAATGAATGGAATGAAATAATTTAAAGATTACTGTTCCATTAGAATGAAATGCCAGAGGCGAGAAGAAGTGATAACCAAAGAGTGACTATGTTCTGCCTGAGCGTGAAAATGATCCATAGTTAACAATAACTACTTAGTAAATACGATAATGAATATACGGAAATAGTATCCTGAGACACCTTAAAATTTTGCCTTATGAAATATTAAAACGTATCTGAAATATTAGAACCTATACGTTATGAAATGTATAAACTAAATGAAATATTAGAACCGTATTTTATGAAATACTATAACATATATATTATAATATATTATAAACTTATGTATTACGAAGTATTATAATCCTAACACACACACACACGCACGCACGCACGCACGCACGCACGCACGCACGCACGCACGCACGCACGCACGCACGCACGCACGCACGCACGCACGCACGCACGCACGCACGCACGCACGCACGCACGCACGCACGCACGCACGCACGCACGCACGCACGCACGCACGCACGCACGCACGCACGCACGCACGCACGCACGCACGCACGCACGCACGCACGCACGCACGCACGCACGCACGCACGCACGCACGCACGCACGCACGCACGCACGCACGCACGCACGCACGCACGCACGCACGCACGCACGCACGCACGCACGCACGCACGCACGCACGCACGCACGCACGCACGCACGCACGCACGCACGCACGCACGCACGCACGCACGCACGCACGCACGCACGCACGCACGCACGCACGCACGCACGCACGCACGCACGCACGCACGCACGCACGCACGCACGCACACACACACACACACACACACACACACACACACACACACACACACACACACACACACACACACACACACACACACTGTGTGTGTGTGTGCGCGCGCGCGTGCGTGCGTGCGTGCGTGCGTGCGTGCGTGCGTGCGTGCGTGAGTGAGTGAGTGCGTGCGTGCGTGCGTGCGTGCGTGTGTGTGTGTGTGACAAATAAGACCCGAAATTATAGTCCAAGATATAATGTTCACAGGTAATATGATCCAAACATGGAGATATATCCTGTTGTTGACGAAGCGCTAAAGCGACATTTTTCTACTGAGTTGAATAACTGTATAACTGCTGATACGAGTAGATAAATCAATGCACTATTAATTATCTTCGGAGGGTGTCGGATTCTAGAATGAATGCATGACACACTTACTGACTTATCCATGAATCCATGAACATTATATTCCACAATTCAAAATGTTAATTCCGACATAGAAACACAGTTTTTTCATGATCCTCATTCTCCAATGTTACTTACCACTAGCCACTGGGTGGATCAAGGATGCAAACCCAAACAGCGCCAGCTAATGACTCTAAAGCTTGGCCGATCCTAAGGGAGAGGATAAGCATCACTAATGCTGAGGCTGTTTAATTTTAGATAATCTATACAAAAACAAAGCGACCCATCTTTGCGTGCCAACACGATCGGGCTGAACCAAGGTGACAACAAAGGTTCAATAACTCCGTTAGCTAACATTTCGTCTACTTGGTTGTGGACCTCAGCTTCTTTATGTATGAAGAATCGTCGAATAGGAATTGGCACTGGATGGGCATTGTCACTGTTGATTGAATGGCATACGAAATGTGTCTCTCCCATGTCTAAAGCGCATTTGGGGGAACGTGTTGATGGTCGAGTAATTAGTTCAAAACCATAGTTTAATTTTCACGGGAAATACTTTCAGCAGAACGATCATACAGACTGCAGAGATTTTTGGAAAGGTCAACTCTGTAGTGTTAGATTTTTCTTCCCCTTCGATTCTATCATGGACGTCCAAATGACAACATTAACACTCGACATGTTATCTGCAGAATCTCTTCACAATACCTGCAGAGAACAATAAGCAGATTGATGCTACCATTTTTATCCTCTGTAGAGGACTTCATCCAGGCATAATCTGGCTATCTGTTTACTATTTCCTTTCTCTGTTGTAGAAACATTGCCAAACAAATGAGCTTGGGATAAATCTTGGCTCCATGTTTTAAAACAATGGCTTAAGAAACATCTTACAAGGTATTTATGCATTGGATGCCAGCCTATCTTTCTTAAGATATGTCTGCATCACATCGATCAATACTGTGTAGATTTTTTATATCCAACCCTATATAAATACAAAGGCCTTATTAAACAGGCAGAAAGCAAATCAGTAAAATAACATATTTCTACTTTGGATCCAAGGTGCAGTACATTAAATATTACACGAATCTTAAAATGTCGCTTGTTAAATGTTCACGCTCAAAGCCTAAATAAGCCGTTTTAGTGTGGAGTGGCGGAATCCAAAACATGTAACAGTGAAGGCAAAGTTTAGTTGAGTATGTCATCCATGTTATTTTCGTTATATAAGTCATTGTGGGCATCAATAGGCTGAATGACACCTTTGCTTCAGACTGGGGGTCATTTGGTGTCGATTTTATGTCATGGGCATCCATTCTCCAGTAGCGTTCATCAAATCATCAAAGATAGTAGCATGTCTCGCCATTTCTTCATGGTTTAAAACCAAAATTTGGGAAATATGCCCTTAGTGGCATTATCTATTACATGGATGAACACGGAGTGAATACATTTTTTTTAAACTAGTGATATGACCCTTGTAAGGTTTCGCTGTAGTGAAACCTGTTGTATTTTTAAAGTATTAGATTCTATGGGAAATACATTTGTGGCTCATTTTCTTATTCTTCAATATAATATTTGTAAACTTTGGGGGATTGTTCTTATTAGCATATGCTAGACGATGCCCTTAAGTACACTGAAGAGCAAGGTGATATGCGTGACTTACTAGCTCCCACTACGAAGAATGCCACAGCTTGTCCTCACTCGACATTTCCCAACAACTTAAAGACATAGAAGTCTATGCGAATCTATGCCCAATGAACCCACAGCTGACGCGGTGTTCTGCAAATGTCAGAGGAGACAATCATAATCACCTTCGCTGTGGCAACGAGTATATGACGACCGAGCAGTAATAGATTATAGGAAAGGGGAACTGCAGTGGTACGGGAGAACCTACCAATTACATATTCCAGTTAGGTACCAAATTCAATACTAAACTGAAGCCAGTATCACGGAAACGACTATGCCAATAATTTTGAAACTGCTCATCCCGATGAATTATGTTGGAATCTGTTAGTTAAATGCACGATCCCTACTAATTGTCCTCCCATTGGGAAATGTTAATATATAATTCCTTTATTAAGAGCACATATTGATAAAGATCGCATTAAAGAAATGTAGAAGTTGGTGTAATTAGGCAATCTTCGTTACCTTGGGCATCACCCATCACACTGGTCCTTAAGAAAGTTGGGATCACACACTTCTGCAGACTACCATCATCTAAATGAGGCTGTACTCAGAGATACCTACCCGTTACTGAATATCCTTTTGACAGTATGCAAGGCACATCGTTATTTTCTGCAGTGCACTTGAGTCTGGGTATTGGCATATACCAATAATGGCCAGCCAACACATTGAGAAATCACCTTTCATCGGTCCAAAAGGTCAATTTGAGAGGCTCTGCATTCCCTTTGTGTATAGAAATTTAGGTGGCATATTTCAGAGAACTATGATTACGGTTTTCAGGGTTATATGGAAAAATCGATGCACGTTTTTGTATATGACTTTGTGGTTTGCTCTAGGAACCCCTCAGAGTACGTTCATCATTTAGCTCTCATAATGGAGATAAATGCCTGTAGATGGCTCTCCAGAGAAAACCATCACCAAGCGATCAACAAACATTCTAACGCAGCCAAATTCCAGGTGGCAGATTCTGTGGTAGTCATAGCGAATGAGCCAATGAAGCTCACGACCTGTAATGATACTGAATATGAAATGTATCGGATCAATTCCCAGTGGATCATATCCACCATTGTGATCAAATAAGACCCATGTTCTGAATGTTTCCAAACTCTGGATTGTAGATCATGAGATGTGTACCTACAGCCTACCCTCTTTAACAAGGTGGCCATTGGACCATAAGTAATTTGGATGGATGAGACTATGCCTATCCTGGATGAAGGCATGCCTATAATTTCAAAGTGTGGGTAATTAACAGATGAGGAGGAGATGATGCAATCCACAATAGCAGATGATGATGCATACAAAATGAGCCCAGATGACAGTCGATCTAGACATATTTTTGGCCAGAGGCCAAGTTTGAGCTATAATCTGTGCAAGTGCATACACGGATCAAATTACCTTTCAGTCACAAGCAGAAAGCATCTTCGCATTGGCGCTATTTGTCACCCAGTGTCTGATGCGCAGTTTCTCCATTACATAATTGCTGTCATCAACCATCATTACCGTATTCTGCGGCTGTAGTATTAGAAACATCCTGCAGCTGCAATCAGTCCTTCTTCGTTTTTGTCCAGTGTGTCTTGTTCTCAGCCAAATTCTTAGCTTCCTCAGGTTCATTCTTGACTTGAGTGTACAGAGTCCTTCTTTCTTGAGATCATCTCGTAGCACGATTAGCAGATTTATGCAGTGACGTCATCTCCTGGCTTTATATTTGTTTGTAGGGCAAATTCTAAGGGTCTCTGTGCTTCTGTCTCTTTTGGCATCCTTAGCACATGGCCAAACATGGACCATCTTTGCTGGGTGATTTTACAGGCAGCGGTGACATATTACACATCTTGTATAGTGCATCGCTGGACAATGTACACGGATTACAGTAATCAATTGTATCCCTCCCGTGGAACTTTTGTATGATCCTACAGAACTTCTGCTCTCTCACAATCACTGGGAGCTAGAACATAGTATCCTGTGTTGATTATTACCGATCCAACATCCGTCGTGTAACACTACAAATAAAGTATAACAATCTAACCGAAAACCTCCATGCTTCAAGATAGTGACTTGACAGCCGCTATGTATTTTCCGGATCTTCCGCATATTACTTGCAGAAACTTCCTCGATTTATGATTCGGTACATCCTGTGACTGTTTCCGTGGAATCTATGTATAGACATCCCACTCTTGTGGGTAAATAGTGTAGTCTGGGATAGCTTAATATCAATGTTGCACACATACATTGTAGCTAAACGTGGATGATAAACATAAAACTTGATAGCAATATATTGTCCCAGAACTGTATCCAAGTATCTTGAAACTGCACGGGAATCAAATGTACTCGTAGTGTATTGATGAAACTCTCCATCTCCTATTTGCGGTATTGTATTCAATCCGGTTGTTTTCCATGCATCATACTCTTCCTCTGCCTGTAGGAAGTAACATCTCATACAATGGGGTATAGTACACTGTGACCTACATTTAAATTAACACCTGTAATTATTCTCGTAATGACTAGTAATTATCAGTCATGAATCATTCTATGTACTCTTATTGTTGCTATTTGTGTTGAGAAAACTTATAAAAATGGTTAATACATCTCCGTGGTTGAATTCACTGCATGTTAAAAACCTTAATATCGTGATTGTGTTTTAGTTAGTGTTTAAGAATGGAACCTTTCTCCAACTCCTCTGACTCCGACAGAAGTTACCATTTCCCTACACCTCCACTCACTTCTACGTGGTTAATCCAGGCTAAAATATGTGTTCAATGCGTACTCCTAATCTAGGGACTCTACAGTTGTCACACAATGAGATAAATGAATAGAAAGAAATAACATAAAGATTACAGTTCCATTTGAAGGAAACACCAGAGGCAAGAAGGATTGATAACCAAAGATAGACTGATGCTCTACTTGAGCGTGAAAATGATTCGTAGAGCAAGGACTACTTGATAAATACAATAATGAATATAAGAAAATATTATCCTGTAAGATACTTTAATATTTTGCCTTATGAAATGTTAAAAGCTGTATGAAATACTAGAATGTAGTATATGTTATGAAATGTATAACCTAGATGAATTATTGTAACTTTATGCTATGAAAGCCTATATCACATATATACACCTGTGCAAAAGTTAAGCACCAGCAAAAACAATAGAACGTAGAAACATGATGGTACAACTAGGCTGCCATACTTTTTGTCCCCGCGTTAGCTGACATAATTCCAAGTACGAAATGCACATGCATGCATGACTTCACGCCGCTTGATGTCCGTGCGTGGCGGGAAACAGCACACGTGTTCAGTTATGTAAAAGTCCAGTTTGAGGTGTAGAACATTACATACAGATTTAGGCGACAAGATTAGGAATTTTGTGTTCATGACCGTGGTTTATTTGTACAGAGAGAATTAGCTCTTGATTGTGAACCGCTATGGCAAGACGAAGGTTAAGTGATCGTGTGAAATGGCAAATCATAGGCATGCATACCACTGGTATGTCATGCAGAGAGATTGGCAGACAGCTGAACATTAACCATACTGTAATCAGTCGTTTGATTGCAAAACATGGGCAAACTAACGAGGTGAAGGACAGGCCTAGATCTGGAAGACCGAAGAAGACTACTGCCCGTGATGGTCGAGCCCTAGTACGCCTTGTTAGGAGATCTCCATTAACCAACAGCAGAGTGCTCAGCCAGCAATGGGAAACGCGCAATAGAGTGTCAATGTCTACCGTCAAAAGGAGACTGTATGCTGCTGGCATGAAAGCTAGGAGACCTGTCAGACGTCCTCTCCTCACTGCACACCACAAAGAGGAGCGTCTGAGGTGGTGCAACGAAAGAAGACACTGGAACATGAGATCCTGGAGACGGGTACACTGGTCCGATGAAAGTCGGTTCCTGCTTCATGCCACAGATGGTCGAACTCGTGTATGGAGGTCCAGACGCACGGCGTACGACCAACGTAACATCATGGAAGAAGTTCCATTTGGTGGAGGTTCCGTTATGATATGGGGGTGCATCTCATTTGATTGTAAGCTGGATCTGTTGACTGTACCTGGAACACTAAATGGACAGAGATATCAAGATTCCATACTGGATAGAGTTGTGGTCCCTCATTTTGTAAATCATGCACCTGGAACCCACCCTATATTCATGGATGACAACGCCCGACCACATCGTGCTAGAGCTGTGCATGAATACCTCCGCCAGAATGCCATCGAAACCCTACCATGGCCAGCAAGGAGCCCTGACATGAACCCTATTGAGCATATCTGGGACATTCTGAGAAACATGGTGAGAAGGAGGGATCCTCCTGTGCAGAACCTACAGGAATAAACAGACGCACTCCATCTTGAATGGCAACGAATACCACAATGGCGTATCAGTCGGTTGGTGACCAGCATGAGACGTCGTGTCCAGGCCGTCATCCAGGCACAAGGTGGATATACCCGGTATTAATAATGACAGTCTCAAACTCGTGCACAGATGTTAAACTTCGTTTTCAGACACCATTAATGACAATCTAGCCACGTGTGTCAACTGTAGGGCAATAGTTGTCAGTTGTGTCAACGTAACCATATTCAGGCCTCGTTTTCAAGTTCAAACAAAAACATACAGTGTTTCCCCACCATCATAATCAGCATTCCTCTAGTTGCATTATTACCTCTTGCACTAAGATGGATGGGTACATAAATGTTTATGCTATTGCTTTCTTCATAGCACATGAATATACCCTCGCATGTGCGTAAAAATAAGGTGGTGCTTAACTTTTGCACAGGTGTATATATCATAAACTTACATAAGCATTATAATCCTATATATTATAAAATAACAATAAGTCCCGGAATGATAGTTCAATATTTAATGTTCAAAGGTATTACATGGAGATCTATACCATTGTTGACGAAGCACTAAAACAACGTTTTTCTACTGAATTGAATAACAGTATAACTGGCGATATGTAGCGGTAAATGGATGCTCTACTAATTATCTTCAGAGGCTGGCGAATGAAATGCACGACACACTTACACATGAATCTCACAAACTTCGGTATTTCGAAAACATATAAATATGGCAACCACGTTTCCCACACTGGAAATACTAATGAGGCAGTTACTGTCGAGAGGGTCAGCCTGCTACGAATGCAGAACAGCTGCAGACGCCAAACTGGATGATTCGGGAAGTTCTAGTGCCGGAAAGAGATGATCGATGAGGCCGGAAAATCAGTGGAAGTCAACTCCTTTTAATCTAGACTCTTTCTGAGACAGGGAAGACAGATTAATCTATGTGAAAATACGAGACTCTTTCTGTGACATGGCAGGCAGCTGGAAGGCTGGGCAGGCAGATTAGTTTTTTCTGAAGCGGAAACGCCAGTCAGAGATTGTATAAATAGATTCTCCACTCAGAACAGAAATGGTGTGAAGATTGCAGAAGGGAAGACGGTAGCAGATTCCGACAATTACTACTTAGTGGTCGTCTGCTAACCTGATGTCACACTCTGTCTAGATGAAGATGTGAAGATTTCGACAGTTCGAAAGCGCTGCTCTCGCTGTTACAGTTGAAGAGACGCCATGGTGTGTTGATTCTACTGTGTGTACAGAACGGAAAAGGCAAGAGTGGCTCCTCAGTCAAAAAATCATCCTTTCAGCGAAGTCTAATAGAAGCATCTCACGTTCGGAAGGCACCACAGAGATGACAAGTTCCACAGAGATTGTCGAATCGCTGAAGTAAAGTCCCACATAGGACGATACATGGCATCGTACATCTAGAGGTAACAAAATCATCGCACTAGGCTGAATGGCAGTTGAAGAATTTGCAGGCATGCTGGTCTGGTTGTCCCGGCATGGACAAGTTGGGAAGATCCGCCTTTCTGTTGCGGAACTTCGGGAAAAGAAGTCAGTTTTCCCACAGTTCAACAGCTCGAAACGCTGCTCGCTGATAGATTTACTATATCCCAAGGAGAAATATGTTCAAAAGGGTGTCCAGGCAGAGATCGGACAAGATGATGACCATTCACGAAAATGGATAATTACCAACTCGTTCCTGAGGCCCTCAAAGGTCGAAAGTTAGTTCGAAAAGGCACGTGGAGATCGTAAAACATCTCCTTTTATAGCAGAAAAGCTCCAAAAGGTGAAGGGACTCCTAAGATGGAGATGACAATCGGCGTGCGAGAGATGAAGATGAACCCTAACCATTAATAATACAGCGGTGACAATTTGCTGGAAATTGATGAAGTTACTTGCACGCCTAAACACGGCAACCTTAATTAACGATAACTCGGCCAATACTGGGATGATTTAAAAATCGATTGCAGTTCTGAAAATCCCGGGTGATTTTGCTACTGTAGAGTATAAGTGCGTCCCAATTCGATCACTTATTAAGGAAACACAAAATATGAATTCTTAATACAATAACTTAAGCCAGGCATAGGTACAGACGCTACTGACCCTTAGGTCAGCTAACGATGTGAGCTGAAATGCTTCCGGCATATTACAGCATCTATCGCAATACCCCAAATCCAAATTCTCATCATTCTTAAATTCAAACCTAGAGAATAATCATAACCGTGGTCCTTCTGGCCTCTTGCTTCCTTCTCATGTTCAGCAGCATTTACTTCAGCAGCTTAAGATCACCTCTTAATCATTCCTTGCCTAGCGCTGTTTCAGAATTCTACAGAAAGCTATACATATCCATACCTCAGTAACTCATTAATAGCTACTTGCTTTGGCTCCAGGTGCTCACTCATACGGCGGCATATCCCAAGACATCAGACCCGTCTTCTAGATTTTTTTTCTCCTTTCAGCTGACTGCATATGGTTATAGCATGGGGTATGACGCGAACAGAGCACAGGAAGTCGTGAAGTGGTTCCAGAGTTTAAGTGAGGGTCCACTTTGGTATTTTCAATGATCATTCTCGTATCACTCTTCCTTGAGTTAGAATAGGACAGCTATTTGTAGTGTAACGCCTACATTAAAGTGTAAACTGGCAGTTGTCTAGGTATTAATCGCAGGGAGATGCATGGTAAGAGCTATGCCGAGATCAAGGTCTCCTCTTTCCTATGTATGTTGCAGAGTGAGGAGTGTGCCCATGGAATTGATCACGTCCTGTAATACATAGAGGAAAGCCAGATCATAAACTTTCCAGGCGATACGAGCTAAAACAATAACATATGCTTACCTAATGCATTTTATTTCAAGTGGAATTTATCCTTTTCGGATAGAATGTGGTGGTTCCTTGCGGGTCGCTGTTTTACGCCCGCTGGGGTTGGCGATCGCTGTATGCAGGTTTGGCTATACATCGCACTGGCCTGCTTGTGATGAGTATGAAAACATTATTAACTGGTGTGGTAAATTTGAGCTCACTGTCTCTCGGAACGGGCAAGAATGAGTTGCAAGAACTTGTGCCCGATCCCATTGTACAGATGTTACAATAAAATATGTTTGAAAAAGGAATACCCAGTTGAGCAGAATTGACTGGATATTCCTCAAGCTGGAATCAACACAAAAGTTGTTTTTGTGGAGTCTTAGATAGGTTCCCCTGGAGTAGAACCGGATGATCGAGAATCAGACCTCATACGACGGAAGACTATCAAAGCAGCCGGGAATGATGCTGCCACGGTGAGAGTTATTACGTGAGAAGGGAGGAGGGGATTTGCTGGATTCATCTGTTACCCGTGGACTGGTCCGAGCTGGTGCGGTGGTGGGGTGGGGACGAGCTTGCTGGATACTTCAATTGTTTGTGAGGGATTTTACTGTGTCTGCTTCCTACTTTCTCATTGTGGCTTATCTTGCTCCGTCGTATTTTTAATTTATAGAACTCTATTCTTCGCTGCTTTCCCAGTCTTATTTTTTCAGCGTATTCTTTGTGATAGTTTGTAATAACTGCGCTTTCTCATGGTCGTAGACAAGAATTGGCATCGATTTATCTGGCTAGGTAAGCCAGACAAGAGAAACTTCTTCAAAGACTTTCCCAGAAAAGCTTTCCAATTCACCTTTCCAGAGTACCCACCCATTATATGACGTCATAATGAACTACGTGGTGTGTACAATGACATCATAATGAATGACGTCATGAATGACGTCGAAAAGTACGTCACGAACGCATATTTGATGACGGTCTATGGGCTGTTGTACAAATTGTTTGCTTTTACTATTTAATAAATATTCTGTTGAATATTTTGAAACTAATTTGACTGGGCGCGATTGCTGCCTATGGCAGCAACAGCACCCAGTCTAATTAGTTACAAAATATTCAACAGCTTCCCTGTATAGTTTTCAGGAAATTGATAGCTAGGGCATTCGGGGATCGATCAATCCAAACACGGCGAGGTGTGAGTGGAGCTTAGCTAGTGATGGGCGGGGCATAGCTAAAAATGGAAAGGTCCATTGAGGAAGAAACACGTAACCTGCCGAAAGATGGCAGGATAGGACCGAACAGGGTATACGCCCGTGGATGCAGCCCTAGTGCATCTAGTGACCTCGGAGAGCAGAGATAAAATGAGACCAAGTCACCTCAGAGAGGGCAGCTGTCATGGAGACGTTGTCGATTGGCTTGGTGAAACATTCTAGCGTGCGTGTCACACATGCAATGTTTCATCAGATCTACGTCAATTTAGATATGATCTTATGTTCCTATTTTCCCTGGAATCCCTCACCATCAGCATAATAGGCATGCTCACACATAGTTATAATAGGCATGCTCACACATAGTTATAATGAAAGCAACACTCGTACTCTATTCCTAACTTTAGAAGGCGAGTTTCCTAACCCCCATCCCACCCCCGTATTGTGTTCCCGGTTAATTCCGTTCCAGTTTAAGAAGAGGAAATCAGATGGACCGGAATAAGGACCTGAGCGCCGGGTGTATTAACGCTGGATTCAGTCAGCTTTCAGCACACATACTCCAGTCTCGAACACTTTGTGTCCACTGCAATGTTCAGATGCTGAGAAATATACTAGTAAAAAAAGAAACTTCCGCACCAATTCACCTCATTAGAATGTATTCGCTGTGGGTGAAATTGTTTCATTAATGACAATAAATAATTCAATGTGATATGGGAATTATCAATCAGCTATCAACTTCTGCAGGGCACATCAGAGGGTCGTTCACAAAGAGCTGATACAGGCAAGGGGTCATTTTCCAAATTCACATCTCAATATCGTGTGTGACCACCTTGCGCACCGACAACAGAAACACATCTTCTGCGCATGGAATTCACAAGACTCTTGATTTCTGCTTGTGGAATGTTGTTCCACTCGTGTAACAGTGCCTGTTGAAGTTCATTCACATTTTCTGGTGGGTTTAGGTGCCGTCGAGTCCTCTGGTCAATGTTATCCCACAAATGTTAAATAGGGTTAAGATCAGGCCAGTCATTGATAAAGTTGATGTTCTCTGTTTGCATGTACCGCACAATGTCTCGAGCTGTGTGACTAGTGGCGTTGTCTTACTGCAAAATTTGGATACGACCATTATTACGGAAAAGAGTCTTAAATAACGGCCAGTAAAATATTTCACTGATAACTTATTTATCCAACCTTTGCATAAGTAAATCAGTCTTTGAACAAAGATTTAAATTTAAGCAAAGAAATTCATTTTTGTGTGTGTGACGTCAACAGCTTCTGGTAAACATTGATACTTCTGATAGATCAATAATGATTCGATCAATGAAATACAAGTGACCCACATGCCAAAACATGGATAACAAGAGACAATAATCAGCTCAAAACGCAATGACTTCAATGGACCGTTCTAGTTTTAGCTATGCCCCATCCATCTCTATATAAGCTCCACCCACAACTCGCTCGTGTTGGGATCGATTTATCTGGCTAGGTAAGCCAGACAAGAGCAACTTCTTCAAAGACTTTCCCAGAAAAGCTTTCCAATTCACCATACATGGAACACAAACGGATATTACCTAATTTCAATTATTATTCTCAAGATCTTCTCCCAGTCATTTTCTTCCAATCAGGAATTGTGTTTGTTATAGTGGACGTGTTTTGAGTATCTACATATAATGCTCATAGTTATAATGCAGGTATCGACATCAGTTTTATGCATCTATCTGTTCTAGAAACTGAGATATTAGCGAAAGCAGATTTTAAATGGTGGCCATAGTGACATCAAAATGGCCACCACATAGGAAAGAAGACACGAGGGAAACACGCCTTGTTCATTTTAGATGTGAAATGTACCTGGACTTGTTTCCAAACTCTACTCAAAATGTTTGGTAAAAGTTGTTTCTGTATCCGCAGCGCGTTCACTTATGGATAAAGAGGGGGTGGGGGGTTGGGGGTCCGATCTGTCAATCAAGTGGCACGTGTTATCTGACATCACAATCAAAATGATGTAGGTCCGACACGAATCTGGCAATGAGCCATCACGAAATGTACCTTTCCAGTATTAGCTATATGTCCCGCCCATCTCTAGCTAAGCTCTACCCACAGGGCACTTGTGTTGAGATCGTCGATCCCTGAACTCCCTAACTATCACTTTCCAGAAAACTATGCAGGTAAGATGTTAAATATTTTGAAACTAATTTGACTGGGTGCTGTTGCTGGCTATGGCATCAGCATGTTTACTAAATAGTAAAGACATACAATTCGGAAAACAACGCATAGTCCGTCGCCAAATAAGCGTTCTTGACGAACTTATCTACGTAATTCATGACGTCATTGATTATGACGTCATCCTACACGTTATGTAGTTGATTATGACATCATGTGATGGATGGGTTAACTGGAAAGGTCCATTGTCTGAATTGTGTGTCTTTGCTGAATTTACCATTTAATAAACATTCTGTTGTATATTTACCATACAGACAAATTAGTCAAATTAGTAACACAATTTTCAACACCTTACCTGTATAGTTTACCTTGAGATTTCGATTGTGTGAATTCATGTTTCCAATTATCGAATGGATTCTAACACGCGTATAATGTGGGCGGAGCTTCGCTTGAAATGGTCGTGGATTAGTTGAAAATGGCTCCCTCTGTTATATTGAACTCAAACTATGTAAGCATTCCCATTGATTCAACATGTTCACAACGCTAATTAGCATTTGAACTATTAACGTATGCAGGTCTACAAGCGAAAATTGGAGTGAATATAGGAGAATATTTGGAAACTATATAAGAAATATGGAAAATTTCTTATAAAAATATAGGAAAATAAAAGAAATTTCCCACATAAAATGTTTTTTTTATCCTGATTTAGTGTCGTAATTGTTTTGGAATATATTGATGAGACGTCTTTGGTAGGTTGGCTATGAGACCAGGAGGAAGCGATTATTTATTTATCAGACCACTTGTCCTTCCGTCCATCTTGCTGACCATGTGTGCGTGTGTGATTCCGCAAATTTGTTTTTATTTTGTTCGATAACTTAGCCTTTAAGGGTACTTGGGAGCTAAAAACAATAACAACATAGGAGATATATGAGACTTTGACCTTGACATAGGAAATATAGAAATTGCGAAAAATACAGTGAAATATAGAAAATATAGGAGCAGTTATAGGCCTATGTACGTAGCAAAGTAGCAAAGTAGAATGTGCTGCTGGGATTGTTGAATATATTGTCTAGAATGGCGTTGCGGCTCATGTATCCATCCTTTATTTTATGAAGAAATAAAAGTAAACCCTACAGGGGCGCCGGAAGCACGGGGGGCAGCGGGGCCAGCTGCCCCGTTACGCTTTGGGCAGGGAGGGGGCGTCAGCGGGGGCAGCTGTGCCATTTACCCATTTATATGCGAAAAATGAGAAAACTTTACTTTAGAATTTTATAAAAGGATTCAGAGCAGACTGAGCAGTTGTATTAAAGTTCGGTTGTTTTGACATTAACACAAGTCCATAAAGTAATATGGCAGTGCTTTTAGGCCGAATATATCTATTCTTACGTCGTGCAGACTGATGATAACCATAGACATCGTTTTAGGTTAATGATGATAACTCGTGACTGAGCGGCCTTGGCGACGAATCATACCATCAATGCAAACGCTGTTTATGTAGTGGCAGTTACATGTGGCATATTGGTTATTTTCTTTATTGTCAGTACACGTTTCATGTATCTTTGCAAGTAAAGGTAAGATACATAGTCATAGGCTATTTGAATGTTGACGTGATACTGGTCCACGCCCCGTTAATGCCTTGTTTAGTGGGTAGAACAGAATATGAAGAATATACGATGATGGGTGGCTGGGTGCAGCGATGTGGAAATAGTACAAAACTGGATATTATAATTAACAGCAAATCTCTCAAACTCAATTTGTAATTGACGTGTCAAGCATATGCAAAGGTAGACATAATTTGTATACAGATGGCTGAAGTTTGAAGTCTGTGGGGTATTTGAGGAATGGGTCTACGATGTGATGTCTCCCGCCCTACCCCACCCCCACCACCAACGCCCACCCATCCCCGTTTTGCTACCTCATCACCCTGCACCTGCCCATCTTATTCTTTAAGCGAGTCCTTAAGAACTTACTGGGCAGGAAGGATCGATAGGGTCGGTTTCATGGTTAGTCCCGGGAAGCTGTTTGGTCGATTTGTTGGTGGGCCATCTTTGATTTTGCACTATTTTAAAAATTACATTTAAAGACCTGTGAAACTGCTTGACATGAAACTCAAGAAACTGTATGGCCTTCATAGAAGGCAAGAGCTGAACAAACCGTGTTCACATGTTCAACATACATGATTGGTAGATTTGTCTTGAATAACCTAGTTTTCACAAACCCCACTTTTCCTCTGAATCCCACTGAAGGAATTGGGCCACAATTTAGCAAATTTAAATATGAACTAAGGTCCAATCAAATAGTTTTCAAGGCTAACTGCGCAGTCCACCGTGCAGACGCATGCACGAATGCACGCACATTCAACGTGTGCATCTTACACAACCCGTTCGCTCGCTCGTTCTCTCACAATGTAAATTGCGAATAGGTTCAATTGACTAAAGAATACATAAGTTCTTCGCTTAACATTGTTCTAACATCTATACGTGAATCATAAGAAACTCAAAATGCAGGAAATCGGGCCTGCACCTTTCAATGTTTTTTCTTGTGGTGGTTAGGTGGGTGGGTATCCCCGAACACCCTTCTATGAGAGGGTGTGGGGTGGGGTGGGTGAGGGGTGAGGCGGGGTGGGGCGGGGGGTGGGGGTGGTGGTGTAACACCCATCTCATATCGTCCTCCAGACAATGCCACCCAGTGTGCTATTTTTGTGAAACCTGCCCCGCCCCTCAAATTTGCTTCCGGCACCCCTGAAACCCTATGTGTTAACATATGCGCTTAACATATGCTATTGTAATAGCCTGCGAGAAATAAAGTAATCTTGAACTTGAACAGAAAACATCCCGTCAATAAACAGGCCATTAAATATCTCTTTGTGCCACTTTGATTCAAGTAACAAACACGCATCTTTTATCAAATTATACTGCCATTTCCAAATAAATGACAATCAATAACCGTGTATTCCCTCTCTTCCCAGTTATTATTTTGATGAGGAAATAAAACGAAAACAAACTTTGTTAGTGACACTCGAACGGTGGTACAACTCCCCGGCATTGTGATTGTTACTAAACACGTGGTTATAACCTTTCAGGCCGAAACCAACCAAAATTGGCTCTGCAGTGGGCATGACGAATGTGAATTTGCGCATGGAAAGAAGACTATTTTTGTGAATTTATCACTGGAATAACTGGCTCGATAATCGAACCAGTCATTCCAATGGTAAATTCTCAAACATAGGCCTCTTTCCATGCGCAAATTCACATTCAATAAGAAGATATTTTGATTATCTTAACCAAATTTAGCTATTAAAGGGTAAATCGTGAACTGATCTAGCTCTTCCTTTCTGTATCAATGGTGTCCGCGGAACCGCCGGCTCGCCGCTGTATTGTCAAGGTGCTCGCAGGTTTTGTGCTAGCATGAGCCATGGGGAGATGACGCCCCGCTACTGTCAATTAAGATGGACATTGGATGCAGGGACACGCACAACACACGCTCGTGTCATCTCCCGCGCTCCAGTACCGACAAAATGATGATAATTCATTCTACCATTGAATACACTACACTATATGTGTGAGAGCGAATCACATGTTCATCGATAATGTTGTCAGGGATTAGAAAAATGTCTTCAAAACATCAGTTTAGATTAAGCCATTGCTATTTTAAAGTAATCCATGGTTTGACTACCGTACATGTATTGCGTGGTTATTGGTCAATAGCTCATATTGCTACAATGATAATTACTGTCGCCATTGTGAATGTTATCTATGGATGCCACAATATTAGGCAGATGGGCATCCGATCCCAGGCAACAATCTGCTATTGGATAACCGCCACCTACTTGAGCGACAACGTAAGAATAAGCACAAACTGTATGGGCTACAAGTATATTAGGAACTATATTCTACTGATCCGCTTCCTTAAATCACACCAGCCATAGAAGACGTGTTTTTCACAAAGCCGTGAATACTTTAACACTCAAATTTGTTCAAGAAAATTTCAATTTTCTCATAGAAAATGTCCATTTGCAGATCAAGAGGAAGAGATGACTGTTTTTGAAAATTCACCACTGGAATGACTGGCTCGGCTACCGACCCACTTATTCCAGTGGTAAATTTTCAAAAATAGTCTTCTCTTGGTCTGAAAATGGACATTTCTTAAGATCACTACAGAAGCCGTTTTAGGCTGATATGATGGTTAAAGTT
The DNA here is from genome assembly GCA_034401795.1 of Chaetoderma sp. LZ-2023a. NCBI lineage: Eukaryota > Metazoa > Mollusca > Caudofoveata > Chaetodermatida > Chaetodermatidae > Chaetoderma > Chaetoderma sp. LZ-2023a. The sequence goes on from CM067373.1 coordinate 23,380,490, forward strand.
AAAGACGGATTACTATGTATACTGCCTATCTGTAAACTGCCTACCGGATTAAATCCATATTCCCGTGTGCCTTCCTGCATTGACGTCTTGAAATTAAGATACTGGTATTTCAATGGTTAAGCGTTAAAGCAAATACACTTTGAGGAATATTACGTATTGAAAGCTAGGACGGGGACGCGAAACCCGTGGTAGAAAAACGAAAACTGGTGTCTTAAATAACGGCCAGTAAAATATTTCACTGATAACTTATTTATCCAACCTTTGCATAAGTAAATCAGTCTTTGAACAAAGATTTAAATTTAAACAAAGAAATTCAGTTTTGTGTGTGTGACGTCAACAGCTTCTGGTAAACATTGCCTACCACGGTTTTAGGGATACCACGGGTTTTTTGGTACTTTGCCCTATATAGATACCTGTGTCCGTTGGCCCGTGTGTGTGCGTCTACGTGCGTGTGTACGTGTGTGTCTGTTTGATCGCTACCTATATGCAGTGTGTTTAAGGAATGTCACCTGTACAGTTGTGCTTTAATTAGTGAATATTTCAGGTGTATTTAAGGTGTGTGTTTGATCTTTCCTCTGTGACGCTCGGTGACTGTCCGTTTGTTGACAATGGCACTGATGACACTCGCCATCAGAAGACGACACTAAGACGCTCAGGCGCATGCGTGCGACATCTTATATTTTAAGCCACGCGCGTTAGCGTTGCGCAATAGCGTCCATAGGAATGTGTGTGGGTGAATTTTCTTAGTGCAACTGCAAAATTATGCATCCTCTTGAGATTATTTTCTTTAATCAATTTAACCACAGACTCATTATGCTCTTATGCTACAGTAATTGATAACAACAAACTTAAAAGTTATTGTTTTCATTTTAATTGACAACCGTCTTCAAAAACGACAGGTCAACAAGCAGGTATTAATAATCCATACATGGAAATAACCATACATTAATACTAGTTCTGTGCCATCGTTCAACTCCAATCATTTGCACCGATCTATGCGTGTACTGTAATGTACCACACGTTCAAGCGACAGCATGTGAAAACAAGTAGAATGCAAATAGTTCCATGTCATCCTTTGGTGAAAACTGTTTATAAAATAAAATTTAGAAAAATATGCAATTAATTTAGGTATAACCAAATAAACATATCCAAATTACGAGTGTCATGTGTGGTGTCTATGACTGTGTGGTATAGGGCTGGTAGAAAGGCGTAAACGAGCGTTCTCCAATGCCGGCAAGGTGACGCGCTAATCTGAGGGGCAAACATATCATGTCTATGGCAGCAAGACAGCGTGAGGATAAGCCCAAAAACGAGAACTGAGATGTACAAATGCCCGGATACCCTCTCCAAGGCACAACCCTATTGTATAGCAGCCCACATTATCATGATTAGACACCCCCCTTCCCCCTAGATCCCGTATCACACGGTCTACACACGGTATTGTACCCCGTCAGTCGATCACGTAATTCATTCCGCCCCACAACCGCCCTACGTCTCCCTCAACTCCTCTCTTCCTGACTTCATGATAATGCTACAAGATAATGTTTCACGGAGTTCAAGACCGTCTGACTGACAATTCCTTTATCAGACATTTGGTCTATCGCTATGTAACAGACAAATTGTCAATCAAATGGCTTTATGCATATTATTCATCCTATGATGAAGTCCTACACATTCTGTCGTCATGAAACATGTATGTTGTGTCTTGAGATCACGGAATAAGAGTATACATGGGGGGGGGGAGAGAGAGAGAGAGAGAGAGAGAGAGAGAGAGAGAGAGAGAGAGAGAGAGAGAGAGAGAGAGAGAAAGAGAGGGAGGGAGGGAGGGATGGAGGGAGGGAGGGAGGGAGGGAGGGAGGGAGAGAGGGAGAGAGAGAGAGAGAGAGAGAGAGAGAGAGTGGGCGAGAGGGAGGGAGGGAGGGAGGGAGAGAGAGAGAGAGAGAGAGAGAGAGAGAGGGCGGGGTGGGGTGGTGGTGGTTTGCAATGATAACTATATTTGTTAACGGAAATAGTTTTAAGATTGGATTTCATAATAACTGGTTCGTATTGTGGATATAAGCATTCCATAGAGTTACATAGGTTATAGTAGATATACTAGCCATGTGTTTGCTAGGATCAGGGAGCGAGGACTGGTCAATATTTAACGATTTGGTATGTAAATTTATTAATCTGAAGTAAAATAACAGAAGGTCACAGATTTATGGTCTGATGTGTATGTGGTTATATCTTACAATATGTATTGTATAGATGAGGTCCCTGTTGCATGCCTCTATCTTAGCCATGACTGTTTGAGTCTGCTCTGGTTATCGTATGACAGCATGTTAATGAATCTAGGCGACCTGTAGCGGAGAAGAACCGTATATGACAAGCGCCTACACGTCTTCATTCGTCACATACTGAGACAAGACTGTTGTCAATCGAGCTATGTAGGGCTGTCGAATGTCGGAATAATAATGACATAGGTGATGACGTGCCACGCTTCTTCAGGTGCCTTGCTACATAATGTACAAGTCTACTATGCGCTGGTTAAACTTATTTGCATCGATTAATTTGCTATGTATATGTCCGTGTCAAAAGTCTGATTTTAACTCTTTTAAGAGAGAGAGAGAGAGAGAGAGAGAGAGAGAGAGAGAGAGAGAGAGAGAGAGAGAGAGAGAGAGAGAGAGAGAGAGAGAGAGAGAGAGAGAGAGAGAGAGAGAGAGCGGGGTGGGTGGTGGTGGTTTGCAATGATAACTATATTTGTTAACGGAAATAGTTTTAAGATTGGATTTCATAATAACTGGTTCGTATTGTGGATATAAGCATTCCATAGAGTTACATAGGTTATAGTAGATATACTAGCCATGTGTTTGGTAGGATCAGGGAGCGAGGACTGGTCAATATTTAACGATTTGGTATGTAAATTTATTAGTCTGAAGTAAAATAACAGAAGGTCACAGATTTATGGTCTGATGTGTATGTGGTTATATCTTACAATATGTATTGTATGGATGAGGTCCCTGTTGCATGCCTCTATCTTAGCCATGACTGTTTGAGTCTGCTCTGGTTATCATATGACAGCATGTTGATGAATCTAGGCGACCTGTAGCGGAGAAGAACCGTATATGACAAGCGCCTACACGTCTTCATTCGTCACATACTGAGACAAGACTGTTGTCAATCGAGCTATGTAGGGCTGTCGAATGTCGGAATAATAATGACATAGGTGATGACGTGCCACGCTTCTTCAGGTGCCTTGCTACATAATGTACAAGTCTACTATGCGCTGGTTAAACTTATTTGCATCGATTAATTTGCTATGTATATGTCCGTGTCAAAAGTCTGATTTTAACTGCAGCCTTCTTCTCTATGTCTCTTTGATACAATCTGACAGGACAACCAAATATGTATATATTGAAATTGAGAGATGTATTATTCTGAATATAAACTCCCCATTTGTGTCCAGTATGGATTGATGGGCCTTTCCATTTTAGCTATGCCCCGCCCTTCTCTAGCTAAACTCCACCCACACCTCGCTCGTGTTGGGATAGATGATCTATGAACTCCCCTACTATCAATTTCCAGAAAACTATACAGATGAGCTGTTGAATATGGCAGCAACAGCGCACAGTCAAATTAGTTTCAAAATATTCTACAACATGTTTATAAAATAGTAGAGACATACAATTATTACAACGTGTCGGACTATTAAGAGTTAAAGACGGGCCTAATAAAATAATTTATGATGTAATGATTATCACGTCATCCTACACGCCACTTCGCTGATTATGCCGTCATATGACGTCAAATCATCGATGGATACCCTGAAACGGTTAATTGCCTTCTTGTACATAGATCGGAGGTTGGCGTTTGGATTGACAGGAAGCTATGAGGAAGGAGGCAGGTTACTATTTTTGCAAGATTATTTTTTCGTGGGAAAGACTAACTAGGCTCGCTGATGCTTCTCAGTGCCACGTGTTATTTTGCTAAGTGGAATTCCTTGCAGTTTGAATTGCAGCGACAGGTATCCTAACACGCATCACCATGGAATCCCGTAATCTAGGACAGGTGTGTTCTATGACATGAAGGCGCGTTGGTGCTAAGTTCACTGTAATCCATGTTTCCCATTAGGCATTCGTGCATGATACACTATTGCTTTTTAGGCCTTAATACACGCATTGATTTTGCTTGCCTTCTTCACAATTTAATACAATTTGATCTCGACGCATTAGTAAATCAATGTGTGCCTGTATTGTAATGATACATATATTGAGTAGGCTATGTTACGGTCATACTGCTGCACATTCCATATGTAGATGCCATTGGATTGGATCTATACGTCTCACGGAGTGATTTTCTGATTAAAACTCAGTGTGTTCCAAACGTTCCATTTATACAATAGACCTCTCCAGTCTATCCATCAAACACATGACGTCATAATCAACTACGTGGCGTGTATGATGACGCCACCATCAATTACGTCATGAATTACGTAGATAAGTTCGTCAACTTAACTGATAACTGACTGAGTGCTGTTGTACGAATTATATGTCTTTACCATTTAATAAACATGCCGGTGAATATTTTGAAACTAATTTGACTGGACGCTGTTGATAGGCAGCAACAGCAGCCATGTCAATTAGTTTCGAAATATCCAACAGCTTACATGTATAGTTTTCTGGAAATTTATAGTCAGAGAGTTCAGGGATCGATCGATCCCAACAAGAGTGAGGTGTGGGTGGAGCTTCGCTACAGATGGGCGGGGCATAGCTAAAATGCATTCCTCAATTTCTATGTTGTACATTCAGGATGTGTGGAGATACGACGCGCGAATTGAAAACAGCACAGCTTGATCAGCCATTTTGTGGTCGTTGCCTGGGTAAACATGGCGTTAGTAACTCTATCCGACACAGGGACGTGTTTCCAAACATCCTTAATTGAAGAAACAGGCGCCTGTGTTGTGAAACCCATTGTCGTGGAAGAATTGTGGCGACGTTCCATTTTGCTATTGTTATTTTAGGGTGCGTGATAGAATAAGAATTCAAATATTTTCTTAATAAAGCACGGGCGAATGAAAGAAATGAAAAGTTAAAGGCGTCTAAGTTTGTTATTCTTGGCGCACGATGGTTTTCTGACTGGCCTATATTGAGTTTGGTCTTGAAATCATGGTTTCTCAATCGGGTATCACCGTGACACACCCTGCCTCTCTCGTGCCCAGGATACAGTTCCTAAGTTGAAACGTACAATAACTTAAGTCTTAGATCTGATTACCTTGTTAAAATGACTCATTATTTCTGACTATTTTTGCACAAATCGCATGCACACGCGCTGGGTATTTACATCGATATTTAACAAGGCGACCAGCTTGCCATAATTTTCTGTCCGGAAAATAGGCTCGGATGAGTGCGAGAGATCTAAAGGTTTGTCCTTTTTTGGGCGTAGCACTCAAGCGCGAGATTTGTCTCTTCCAGTGTTTGCATATGCGAACATGCAGAAACGCATGCAAATCATCAATTTAAACTATAGTTTGTCTAAATTACAAATTGCAAAGGTATATATATATAATTCAACAGATTTGTTCATTAAATATTAAATTTACCATAAAAACCAAAGACATACAATTCAGACACTGGAGGACATTTGCCACGTTCGTGACGCGCCTACGTCGTTTAAATGTGAAGTCATCTAACACGTGATGCATTGTGATTATGACGTCATATACTTGAGGGACAGCTCAATTCAAATTCAAGTTCAAAATAGTTAATTTTATTGTCAGTTTAAACACAGTACAATATGGACATAATAGGTTGCTTGTAATTAAAGCATTGCCTATGAGGTTTACAAGCACTTAGATTAGTATTCGTGTATCTTCTCTCTCTTAATTTATGTATTTGGTTCTGCTTGTTTTATTGAATATCTCTTTTATATATATAAAAGAGATATTCAATAAAACAAGCAGAATCAAATACATAAATTAAGAGAGAGAGAGAGAGAGAGAGAGAGAGAGAGAGAGAGAGAGAGAGAGAGAGAGAGGGAGGGAAGGAGGGAGGGAGGGAGAGAGAGAGAGAGAGAGAGAGAGAGAGAGAGAGAGAGAGAGAGGGGTGGGGTTCAAAGATTATAATGGCTGAGTTTAATAATTACTAACAATGTATCTTTTTAATAATTTTATGCGACCTTTGCCGCAGGACCTATGTCCTAAAATTGCCCTCTAGTTCATTCCAAAGCTTGGATGCAATGGCAGATATTTTCCTGTTGCCATAGCGTGTTCTTTCAAATTAACTGTGTCGATATTGTTTTGTGCGTGTGTTGTATTTGTGGATGATTTCGGTTTTTATGAAAATTTGTGATAATAAATAGTAAGTGACCATGAGTGTATTTTACTTCTGTCAATTTTGTGTTGTATGTGAATAACATATGTGATGTTTTGTCTACATTTAATGAGAGTTTGTTGGACGCAAACCACTCTAAGCTTATGCTCATTTCCTCATTTACTCTGTCATATAGTGTATTTATATCTTTGTGAAAACTAAAGGCATTGGTATCATCAGCGAAAAGTAAGAGAGAGAGAGAGAGAGAGAGAGAGAGAGAGAGAGAGAGAGAGAGAGAGAGAGAGAGAGAGAGAGAGAGAGAGAGAGAGAGAGATGTTTGCATAGTTTAGGTAAATCATTTATATAAATAAGAAAGAGTAAAGGGACAATAATTAATCCTTGTAGAACACCACAAACTGCATGTGCTGGATCAGAAAGGTGTGTATTATATTGGACATATTTTGTCCTGTCAGACAGGTAAGCCATAAACCAGTCAAGTGCCACTCCCCTGATGCCATAATAATACAATTTCGTCAGGAGGATTTGATGGTCAATCGTATTAAATGCTTTTGAAAGATCCAAGAAAATGCAGATGACGTGTTTTTTATTTTCTAATGATTCATTAATTTGTTTCTTTCTGAATCCATATTGTCTTGAATATAGTGTTTGTTCTTATCTAAATATTTCATCAAACGGTCTTTCTAGTAATTTTGAAAACATGGGTAATAATGCTAACTAGTGATGCGTCTTTGGGTTTATACAGATGAGTGACACGTGCGATTTTCAGCATTGATGGAAATATTCCCTGTGTAAGAGAAAGATTGAAAATATGGATTAATGGTAATAAAATTCCTGATGAGCAAAAAGTCGCCATTTAAACATAGCAATACATGCACTTTTTCCTAATTTAGAATTATTCATCCAGGTATTGATCAAATTTGGTTTTGATTTGATTGTATTGATGTTGGTCTATGTTTATAAAATAATCTTTCAATTTATTTGCAATCTCCTTTCCATTTGTTATTAATTTATTATTGTAAAGAAATTGTGTTTGTCGTGTATGCCTATTTTTATTTAGAATTGACTTGATTGCTTTCCATGTGCCATTTACGTCACCTTCTAATTTCTCTAACTTGTTGTAAAAGTAATTTCTTTTAGGAGTTCTGATTATTTGATTGCGCTTATTTCTATATTGTTTGTTCTTATATTGGTTATTGCTAGTTTGACATTTAAGAAATTGGAGATATAGCTTGTGTCTCATTTGGCATGCTGTTTAGAATGCCATTTGTAAGGCACGTTTCGTTAGATTTATCTTTTATCATTTTATTTGCTTGATAGAAAAACAGTGTTCAAAGATGTGTGTGTAAGCCTGATTATAATTGTAGGCATCTTCACAAGAACATCGTGACACCATTTCCTCCTAATTCTGTTCCATAATTTTGAGTTTAAGCGCCTATATGTTGGGGCTGCTAAAATCCCTGCAATTACTAATTTCACTTTTTGTGGTTTTAACACCAGCAACTGATTTTAATTCTAGAAGAAAAACAGATAAATGATCAGAGACATCAGACACAAAAATGCCGGATCTGCCAAATTCTGAGAAGATGTTGTTGGTAAAAATGTTGTCAATTAGTGTTTCAGTAAATTGTGTTATTCTTGTCAGTTTTGTTATTGTTGGTATGAAGGAATAAGAGTTTAACAAGTTAATAAAGTTCTGTGTATGCATCGAATTAGTATATATAGTAAATTGACATTAAAAGCACCTGCGAGATAACATAATATAATGGTTATATGGAAAAAGATGCTATATGCATTTATAAGAGTACCTAAATGTAGTATCATTTTACAATTGTTTAAAATCTTTCTTGTTTAATAGAGAGCATTTTATCCATTTGTGACAAAGATCACAGTATAAGGCATTCTGGGTATTTTTACTGCTTTACTTACTGCGTGATGAACGTGGACATTTTATTGGCATCATGGCGATAGATAAGGAACGAAGAAAGTAAGTTCAAAAGAGAGAATGGATTTGGCTGTTTGTTAGTTGGGTGAAAATCTGGGAATAGTCATTTTTATGTCCATTGCATAATGTATCTCTACATCTTATTTAAGCCGTAATATCCGCTCCTAATTTGATAAAATACATATATTTAAACATGGTAAGCTAGGGTGTGCTAGATTTCATCACTTTATTAGTTTTATATTGATGTTCATGTAAACGAAATGTCACTTAAGTTTCTTTAATATGTATATCTCTGTCTTTTGTACATAAATCAATATGTGATACTATACGAGCCTCGCATTATCTTGTTCCAAGCTTTGAAGTCACAAGTTACCACCGAGTTGTCTGCCCGGCATCCGGAACATATGAGTGATACCCACTTGGAGACATGACTTTGAGCTAGCAGACGATCTACTTGTAATTTTGCGCAAGAAAATTCGCTTAGAAGAATATGGAATCTATATTTTTAGGCCCAATCATATGCGTCACGTACCGTACATTTGTTATATATCACTTAAGTTACTGATAATTTTCGTGGTACTTTTATTTTTCACGATGAAATCATTATTGCATGTAAAATAATTCATATGTATGACCATGTTATTTATGGAATTAGCTGTATATTTTCTATAGGGGTTTTTTCAAAATAAGCAATGAAGAAGATTTCGTCACATAAGTTACTGTCACATAGGTTACTTTCTGCGGAGTAGCTTAAGTGAGAAAACGGTAACTTATGTGACACTGCCACGATGCTTCTAGTACAGATATTATTTCGAACTTTTATAATACACACGCACCAGAAAAAGACAGGGCTTGGTAAGGCCGGATGAAATGGGGCTTCAGGTGTCACTACCCTAGGTCCTGGAACAGTCTGGAGGTTCGGGTGCAGTATTGAAATGGACTACAGATTCTACAGTTGCGCGTGATCATGACATTTCGGATGCGACAACAATGTTTCGTGAACTTTCAAAAACCACATCAATTAAGCTTTTCTTTGTTAATGATAAGAAATTAACATTATTGCTACGTATGTGTCTGCAAAACTACTACCTATCCGTGGACCGATGAAAATTCACCAGGCTATCTCTATGTATGATTACTGTATGCTGCGGCGGTAGTAGTAGTAGTAGCAGTAGTAGTAGTAGTAGTAGTAGTAGTAGTAGTAGTAGTAGCAGTAGTAGTAGTAGTAGTAGTAGTAGTAGTAGTAGTAGTAGTAGTAGTAGTAGTAGTAGTAGTAGTAGTAGTAGTAGTAGTAGTAGTAGTAGTAGTAGAAACATCATAGAGCTGTAATCAGGCCTTCTTCGCTTTTGACCACTTTGTCTTTTGCTGAGCTAAAATCTTTAGCCTCATCCGGTCCTTTCTTGATTTGAGTGTACCGAGTCACCTTGTAGCACGCTTAACTGATTTAAACAATGACGTCCTCTCCTGGCCTTTTATTTGCTGGCTCCCAGTAGGACGAATTGCAAGGCTCTCTGTGCTGGTGTGTCTTCTGGCATCCGTAGCACATGGCCAAACATGGGCCATCTTTGCTGGACGACTTTTACGGAAGCGGCGATGTATTACACATCTTGTATAGTACATCATTGGAAATTATGCTGTCTGGCCATCTGTGTTCAGTGATGATGCATATAGGTGTTTGCGGTGGCAGGTGTCAAGTTTGTCTAGAGCTGCCTTTAGAGCTATCGAGCTGTTGCAGCTATACAGAATCAAGTATATGCGGATTGCATTGTATAAACGTAGTTATCAATGGCATATTTGATCTACGAATCTGTAACGTCCAGAAGACCTGGAAAGCTATGCTCCTCACGACGCAGCGTGCAGCAAAGTCAGTAGTACTACACAGAAGTGAGTCCAGGATTTTACTTTTCCTCCATGATGCTTTGTAGAAAGGTATATGTGGGTGAACTCTGTTTTTGATTCATTCATAAAGAGATTCTCAATTTGTAGTTTGCTTGCAGCTATTGGGAGAAGTTCGTCAAGGGGTTTCTTTTCCTTGTCTATGAAGTCCACATCGTCGGCATAATCCATCCCTGGCGGCATACCCAGTGTGGACACTGGCTGCTTGGCCTTGAGGAATTTTCCTGTGCAAATTTTAATGCAGCAGCAAGATAACAGGTGAAAGGAACAGGGGATAGACCATCTTCATTTGGGGAGACGATTGGTGTCTCAAACTCTACAGATTTCACTGACCTGACTCGTACTCTCAGCTTGGTGTTTGGAAGTATAGGAGTCTCACTAGTTGTATCGCATCTTCATTGCAACCAGCCTGATATAGTACATCTAGGATCTTTTAGCGTTTAATCGTGTCCAAGGCTTGTGACATGCCAATGCCCATGTTGTGGAAATCCAGTGTTTGGACTACTGACACAAGCATGCGTTGAGCCCATACAATGTCTGCGCACCTGCGCCCATGTTTACGACGACTTTGACTTGAATCAGCGAAGTCATCGATCTAGTCGCGGATGCGGTATAGAGTAACATTGGATAGGATTTTCCGTATGCTGTTGAGGAGCACAATGGGCCACAGATTGGCTGTTTGTGGTGGAGCAGATGACTTCTTGGGCTTGGGTAATGCGATAATGGTGCCTTGGCCTACAACGTCGATTCGATAGGTGGTGCATAAATGCTGAATTGATTAGCTACGTGGTCGTTTTTTGTGATAATGTTACATGCATATTTGAATCGCTGATGCCATCAGGTCCGTATGCACGTCCGTTTTCAGGGCTTTGCGTGCCTTTAATTGGTGTTAGTAATGGTCTGGGGTCTCCGTAGAAAAGATGCAAGGGCTCATCATCGTAGTCAATGAACTGTTCCTTGAACCATTCTGGAATTACCTCGGCTTTGCCCTGGTCAGTCCCAATAAAGTGACCTTCAGAGATGTGGTGGTGTGTAGTCAGTAACTCTCAGGGCTCAGGTTGCCAGATATATTTTGTGACAGTCATCCATGGCAGTGATTCCATCTACTTGTTGAATAGCAAGCTCTTTTAATCGTTCGCTGATGTGTCACAGGTTAGCTCTAGACAGAGAAAGGCCGTGAGTTACAGAGACTTATCTTCTTAATTTTTCTCAATAATTGGTTGTCAGTGTTTCAACTTAAAAAACGGACACATTTCTGCAGAGCAGCCTTCCGTAGCAACGGCGACGGCTATAGCGTGCCTAGCTATTGCTAATAGTATTGTCACGGTAGAAGCTGCATCTTAACCAGTACCAAGTAATTACCAGTACAACGTGGCAACGTCGATGAAGAAACGAATTACATCAGAAGATGTTGCAACCAGCAAAAGATATTCTAAACAAACCTTGCGTAGCACTACTAGAAAGAAGACGGTAAGATACGATCAAATCTATAACTGTTTATGATGTGACGAGCCTTTTACTTTGATCCACCCACAGAGGACTGAAATTGGTGTCATATTTGTCCACTATGAACACACGGTCTGCGTACCTCATATAGCGGAGATGACACATGTGACAAATCTGACTAACTAAACATTTTAACCCTTTCGTGACGAAACCGGGAAAAACCGGCCTATGTAGTGGTTTTGAGCAATGTCCAAGTGCAGGCCAAGAGAAGACCATAATCGAAAATTCACCACTGTAATGACTGGCTCGGTTACCGAGCCAGTCATTACAGTAGTAAATTTTCAAAAATAGTCTTCTCTTGGCCTACAAATGGACCTTCAGCAAGTAAATAATTTAATTTTTCGAAGAAAGTTAGTCATTAAAGGGTTAACGCTTAAGCAAATTTGACTGTTACAATTTACAATTTGATTTGTTGCAGTTTGACCTTTATGCAGGTGTTAGACGCTTGTACTTTTAGGTTATTATTTAGAGCATGCTTGTCGATATGGATTTGTGTAATGCAGCGAAATAGCCAAAGTACGGATATGTGAACACGCCAATATGACTGGATTGACAAAGTAACAAACACGTGCACATGCAGGTAGACATGCCTTCTCGTTATATGTGAATTTAGCTCGCATGTTCATGGTCGTATGTGCATCTTTGAGTGCGTTTCAGCCATGTCACCGTTTTCCTGTATTCGTCCATCCATCTTTTTGGCTATTTCACAGTAACTTCACTGTACCATATTAGCCTGTTTTATTGGCCACTACTATGAACGTAACAGTTAGGCTACAATTGACAATTTTCCTTGTATCTTTAATTGTGTGCTTAAGCAATGATGGTCAGAACGAGTTGATTGCACAATTAAGGTTGCCTTTATCATTGAAGTTATATATTTAAACAGTTAATCAATGTCAGAGTTACAGTTAACCATTGTTTTCCATGTACCATGCGCTGCACCATTGATCATTATCTCACCATACAGTTTAGAGGTTTAGAGTTAACGCTTGATTACCTGTCTTTGTTGTTTGATCAATCTCTACTAAAAGAGAGATGGGTCCGAATACTGTGCTTTTACAAATATTGGTCACCTATGTTACCATCAGTCACTTATTTTACCAACTGTCACTTACGTTACTAAAGCTGTTGTGCTAAGTATGTAAATTTTCATCTATCCGAGTATCTCGTGCATTTGATGTATACATTTGGGTTGTCTCTTCAAGATAGGAGAACGCCATTGTCTCTATTGCCTATGGTTATGGAGAGGCATAGTATTATACGATGAATATTGCCTATGGTTATGGAGAGGCATAGTATTATATGATGAATATTGCCTATGGTTATGGAGAGGCATAGTATTATATGATGAATATTGCCTATGGTTATGGAGAGGCATAGTATTATATGATGAATATTGCCTATGGTTATGGAAAGGCATAGTATTATTTGATGAATATTGCCTATGGTTATGGAGAGGCATAGTATTATATGATGAATATTGCCTATGGTTATGGAGAGGCATAGTATTATATGATGAATATTGCCTATGGTTATGGAGAGGCATAGTATTATATGATAAATATTGCCTATGGTTATGGAGAGGCATAGTATTATATGATGAATATTGCCTATGGTTATGGAGAGGCATAGTATTATATGATGAATATTGCCTATGGTTATGGAGAGGCATAGTATTATATGATGAATATTGCCCATGGTTATGGAGAGGCATAGTATTATATGATGAATATTGCCTATGGTTATGGAGAGGCATAGTATTATATGATGAATATTGCCTATGGTTATGGAGAGGCATAGTATTATATGATGAATATTGCCTATGGTTATGGAGAGGCATAGTATTATATGATGAATATTGCCTATGGTTATGGAGAGGCATAGTATTATATGATGAATATTGCCTATGGTTATGGAGAGGCATAGTATTATATGATGAATATTTTTGCATTTTATTTCCTTTAACTAAAAATTCATTTCAATTGACCAAATTAAAGTCTTATGACATATTTTGCTTTCTCAATTTGCAACGCTGGTCCATTCTGTAAAACTGTTGTGGTAATATTTTTCTAGACAGCATCCTTTGTATACAATAATTTTCAGACGGTTGGTAACTTAAGTGACAACTTAGGACCCCGAACGGTACTGAAAGCTCAATAAATCATTTAATAAGACGCTTTACTTGTGACATTTCTATAAATCATTTTCCTATTATGTACCGCATAGCAAAATAAAAATTGAGGTGGACGGGGCGGGGGGGGGGGGTGTTGGGGGAGTGATGCTGTATACAGATTGGAAAAGAACAGTTCTTTCAAGTTACGAGTAAATATTAATGATAGAACAACAAGCTTCACAACTGGAAGGACTGGCTGGGAATACCTGGGATATTTGTTCAAACTGTCAAACATGTTTCTCTATAGAATAATATAAATGCATGTTACAATTTTGAAAACCTTTATTTTGCCAACGGTAACATACTAATTAGTGTAGCCTGTAAGACTCGGTGTTACCAAATGCATAAACACATTTAATAATGTGTTACCGTAATATTTTGGCCATTGATGTGTCAATCTTGGCTCATTAGTAGATTTCACCATCCGCAAAAACTGATGTAATTCAGCCATTAGAGGAATCCAACTTTCCAGAGTATCCATCTATCAATCTGACGTCATATGACGTCATAATAAGCTAAGTGGCGTGTAGGATGACGTCATAATCATTACGTCATAAATGCTTCTATTTGGCCTCCATTTAACTCTTAATAGTCCGACACGTACGAATTGTATGTCTCTACTATTTCATAAACATGATGTTGAATATTTTGAAACTAATTTGACTGGACGCTGTTGCTCCATAGGCAGCAACATCACCCAGTCCATTTAATTCCAAAATATTCACTAGCTTACCTGTATAGTTTTCTGGAAATTGATAGGCAGAGGGTTTAGAGATCGATAGATCCCAACACGAGCGAGGTGTGGGTGGAGCTTAGCTAGAGATGGGCTGGGCATAGCTAAAATGGCTTTGGATAAAAGAGTGGGCAGTAGAAGAAAAGGGAAAGACGAAAACGATAATGCTAAAGATACAGTGAAGTGTGGCTGGAAGCACACATTGTTTATGTAGAATGGTTGCCGTTCAACAACTAAAGTATGTTAAATTTGCAATGTTAATAAATAGAAAAATTAATCATCGCCTATATAACTTAGCGGGTAGCTAGATTTTGGCAAAGGTTACCATTGGCCAAAAACATTAGAGAAAATAATTCAAAGATCAATTTTCCGATTGTCGTCTTCTGCGCTATATTACACAAAATATGACCAATATCTTTCTATAAATAGATACTGCCTGCGTTTTGAAAATTAAACTGACTCATTGTCAAATAGAAGTGATGTGGGAACAGTCTAAAGCGTGGCATGTAATGGAGACCCAATACTTGTCAAGCATCTCTACTAAATAGTAAAGACATACAATTCGTACAACAATGCGTAGTCCGCCATCAATTAATATTCATGACGAACCTGTCTACGTCATTCAAGACGTCATTGATTATGACGTCATCCTACACGTCACGTAGTTGATTATGAAGTCATGATGGATGGATGGATAAACTGTAAAAGTCCATCCAACTCATATATCTCTTATTTAAGATCTGTACCTTTTGTAAATATATGAGACCCTAAAAGGGAAATTATTTCATTGGGAAATTCGAAAATTTGTAACATTTATTTATACACTCCACATAAAAATCACAGCAATAAAAGAAATATAATAGTTTTACTTGAATACACTTTATCTATTTCAAGTGTGTTGTATTGTATTAGTATTATTATTATTATTATTGTTGTTGTTGTTGTTGTTGTTGTTGTTGTTGTTGTTGTTGTTGTATCTGAGCTTAATAACATGTCTGCTTACAGCACCGTTTGATGTAGCGCAAGAAGTACACATGTCATCCTACAGCATCGGTTTTCAACATAAATATAATATGCCTTGGTCGTGATGGCCCATGTGATAAGGCGCGTCAATAGATATCATGTCCCGTTTTCTACACACTTCATTTCATCATCTAGTCTCCCTAATCGAGTAATGCATTAATCTTGCTAGTAGCGTACTAGTAAGAATTAATCACCGTTATTTCAGGAAATGATTAGCGTAATGCTAGGCCAGGATTATACTTCGAGACGTCTTTATAACGGATACCTGTGTGGTCCATCTAAAAGTGGTTACTTTCTAGCAGATGATCTCTTAATATATCGCATTGACTGTGGTAACCTGGCAATATCTTAACGCCAAATATTGGCGGTTCGTTAAGACCGCGTGCCCATATGTCTTAAAGAATCATCATCCCGGTCCCTCAAAAGCAGGTGTCTGTCGTACTCAGGTTTGACTGTATGTATATTTAATGCGCCAGTCTCATCCAGGTAATTAATTATTTGTACGACAAAACGAGTCCGCTTGCCGACATCCGCTTCCTCGTGGGACTAGGGAAGCCAAAGCCTTCGCGCTTCCATGCACCATAATTTGTCATCGAGCGTGCACAGGCGAGGATCTTGCATAGTCGCCGCGCGAATAATCACCGATTTCTTGCTCACTTAGCCCGCTTCCTGGCAATTCCTCTGCGACTTGTTCGACAGCGTTCGCTTTCTCGATGCGAGCGCGTGACTTGGAGATACCCTGTCAATCTTTTCCCGCCCATTTAATCATAAAATAAATTGTAAATCCGTATAGCGCGAGACGCAAGGTTTTTCTCAACATTACCGTTGTCGTGGTGTCTTTAAGAGCAATGTTTCCGCGATGGAACGAGTTGAAACAAGATGTCTGATAGTTCCCTGGAGGTCGAGTGCGGTGTTTTCCATCCACCTTCTTGCTCAGAGAGTCTCATCAATATTTCACGGCCAGTCATTTCGCATTGTGCTTCTCATCCAACCTCTTTCAAATTCGACTATTAACAACAGCTCTCGACATTTGGACCTAAAATGTAATGTCTCCCTGTTTATAAATGTAGGGCATATGATGCTAATCGACTGTAATAAACAGCCTCAGAAGAGAATCATTAATGCATCATACCCCAATAATAAATGCTAAATCACTTTCCCAGTTTTTGTCGCTTAATTGCTTTGTTTAAAATGGCTTCTGTAGTCTGTAACAGATTTTAAAATCACCATGAATTTATTACATAGCAGCAACTCGTCCCTGGTACGGGCTACGGGCCTATGTTATCCGAACTGACCACTCAATATTTACATGATCATGCAATGGCACTGCTAAAGGTGCTTATTCATAGCGCAATGACTGAAAATAAAATTGTTTAAATTGTGTACTTTTAGAGGCTTAAAGTGTGGGTCTAGATGGAATGAAACGAAATAAATCTTAACGTATAATGATTTCATTACGTATAAATTAATATCATTTTTTAAGCTGTGAATTTGAATTAGGGACTCGTGTCTCTATTTCAAATTTACAACTAAAAATACGAAATTTATTTATGCAGAATGAAATCATCATATGTTAAGATTTATTTCGTATCATTTCATCGAGGCACACAATTTAACGCTGTAAAAGTATACAATTTTAACACTTTTATTTTCAAGCATTTTGGTGTGAATATGCACCTTTAAGTCAATTATAACGCCAATACGCTACCAATGAATGGCAACAGCTAATCAATGATACCAAGGTAAAGAAACGGTGACATGTTCAATCAATGCCATAAGATCATTGGATCAAGCAAATGTAATAGTGGAATCAGGTTCAAGCGATAGTAACGCAGTCAAACAATGGTGACACGGTCAAGCAATGGCAACAAGATCAAGCAATGGCAACAATTCCAACAATGGTACCATGATCAAGCAATGTTAACATGGTCAAAGAATGAGAACATGGTCAAACAATGAAACATGATCAAAAATGGCAACATGATCAAACAATGGCAACATAATCAAACAATAGCAACATGAGTAAACATTGGCAACATGGTCAAACAATGAAACATGATCAGACAATGGTAACATTGTCAAACAATGATAACATCGTCAAACAATGTTACCATGATCAAATAATGGCAATATAATCAAACAATGACAACACGGTCAAGCAATGACAACGTGATCAAACAATGGCAACATGATCAATCAATGGCAACATGATCAAACAATGAAACATGATCAAACAATGCCAACATGATCAAACAATGGTACCATGATCAAGCAATGGTAACATGGTCAAACAATGATAACATGATCAAACAATGACAACATGATCAAACAATTGTGCCATGATCAAACAATGGCAACATGATCAAACAATGACAACATTGTCAAACAATGACAAGATTGTCAAACAATGAAAACATGGTCAAACAATGACAACATTGTCAAACAATGAAAACATGGTCAAACAATGGCAATATGGTCAAACAATTACAATATGGTCAAACAATGACAATACGGCAAGCAATAGCAATAAGTTCAATCAATAGCAACAAGGTCAAGCAAAACTAACATGGTCAGACAATGACAACATGGTCACACAGTGGTAAGCAATGCGTGCAATGTGAAATATTATAATCTGTAAATTGAGTACATATATGAATGCATATATCATAATCTTGTGTTTCGCGTATCGTATATGCTTCCTGAAGAAGTTATAGTTCCTAGCTCGTGTCTCCGCCATGTACATTTACCATTCACCAAGTATTCGCCGAACAGGAAGCAAGCCTATAGCAGACCCACTTACTTAACTAGTATGGTTTAGTGGGTATAGCATTCACTGACTGTCTAAATGGGCAGTAACAATGAATTCGCCATCGTGATTCCGCGTCAGCTGTTGAATTTTGTTAATATCATAATGGCTCTCTGACTCGCCATGCAATTTCCGTCTAGTACCCATATCTATATGTGCACTGCTGAGTATGTTGCTTTAACCATTTAAGAGCTAAATTTGGTCAAGAAAATCGAAATGGCTGCGTGTTGAATGTCCATTTGCAGACTAAGAGAACGCTATTTTTCGGAAATTTACCACTAGAATTACTGCCTCGGTTACCGAGCCACTCATTCCAGGGGTAGATTTTCTAAAATATTCTTCTCTTGGCCTGCAAATGGATATTCCTCAAGATCACTGCAGGGGCCCGTTTTGACCGACTTCGTCATGAAGAGGTTAATGTGACATTCTTTTATGGTTGGCATGCGTGCGTGTGTGCGTGCGCGCGTGCCTTTCTGCGTGGACGCGTGCGTGCGCGTGCGTGAGAGAGAGAGAGAGAGGGGGGGGGGAGGGAGAGAGGAATATGAAATGACTCTCAGGTAGGTAATATCAGACACTAGCTGAGTGGTTAGGCGCATCATAGTGTTTTATACTACTATACATATTGAGAAACTAGACAGATCATTAGACTCAAACTGTATATATAATGTTATAATTTCCATGCAGAAGTCCATAAAATAATACTAGTTTTATGGATCTCGGATGTTAGTTTACGCCAGGGCCTTGGCACTGCCATTATGATCGCGAGAAAGCTAGGGTCTAGTTTCGACCGTAATGGTGATGCCCCCCCCCCCCCACCCCCACCCCCGAGGTCAGAGGGCTGTAGGATTTGGCCACATCAGTGCTATACACTACAGCTCAGAAATGATTTGCCATAATTCAAACACAAAATAGAAAAGATACTGTTGAATATTTTGAACATAAATGGATTGGAAGACATTGCTACATAAGGCAGCAATGTCGCCCAATCCAAACATGCTCAAAATACTCAGCAGTGCATTTTTATGCCGTGTTCCGAAATTGTTTTCTTTTGGAAACAATTTGACTGATGTATGAGCTGTACTATATGTGTGACATCTATGCGTGTGACTTGAAGTTATGCAGGGGCCCAAAAATTAAGACAAAAAAGAATTTGTGTCACCTTTGGGAGGGGGACCCTGGAAACTTGGGGGGAGGGGGGGCTATCTATGCAAATGTACGCGATGCACTGCCTTAAGCTCGGCACTACTTTACGATGAGATGTATGCGGTGTGGATGAGATGGACAGGTTACGCATACGGGTGTGTATGGTGGATGTAATGGTGGGTGTGATGAGGTGGTTGCTCGCTAGACACATTACAATACAGTATGTAATTCTGCAGTGTATCTGATGTAAACATGTTTCGCGTTACCAACCCGATAATGTAATAACATTTGAACTCGCGAATGTCAACGTACATTAATTCACGTTCAGTGTCAAATATGATGCCGGACAATAGTGACCGCCGGAAGCTGGATGTAATTCGCTAATCATTGTGTCAATCTAGCCAGAGAGCATTATCCGGCGTGTGCCTTCTGCCACAGACACGATTCCGCGTGCGCGAAAGAAAATTAAATGGTGCTCGGTGGCAGAAGCTGACGACATGGCGATTTGACGCATTTAATTAAGCAAATTAGTTATCATTCCTGGTGCCACATTGAAATGGAGTTGTGTATTCATCTTGATGAGCAGTTCGCTGTCATTATCCCTAGTCGCAGACTACGGAAAATGGCAGCGAAATGGCTTTGGTGATATTAATGGTACAGGTCATTTCATGTTACTAGATCTGCTTTATTCAATGAGATCGAATGCTATAACTCGAGCTGTTGGTTTTCGGTCATTTGGTAGAGACACGATCGTCACAGAAGATACGTAGTCTGGTATTACAAGTCATCTGTCTGATGAAACGCGTTTTGTAGGGGGCAATGCTCTTGTGGGTATTTAAGACAGGTTGGTAAAATGGTATTCACCGTATTTGGTCGACCTCCAAGCTTGTTAAACACTATTATGGATTGAGTCTATGTTCCAATCCTACTATTTAAGCACTCCTTGCTCCGTTGACTTCAAGTCACTGGTCAGAGCAATAAAAGGTTAACGTGGCGACGGTGCGACCAGCTAGACATTACTGCGGATATTCCATCCTTTTGCCATCAAATACTTGTTGATTATCTCCTGTGATCATAATTACATGCACATGTGCTCCTATTGTAGCGTTGACAATGACAAAAAAAAGTCTTGACAATCATATAGCTATGAAATCCTTCCTGGGACGTTTCATGACAATCTATAATTGTAATCCAACCAAGGTTACAGAGAAAACATCTACACTGATTGATCATGTGTATGTCACAAATAAAGACAAAATTCAATCGTCATATGTCGGTTCTTTGGCACTAAGTGACCATTATCTAATATTCGCTGTATATAGCCTAGGCAAATGTAAACAATCCAAAACTCAAATTCGCACCAACTTCTTAAATACAGAAGAACAAAAATCTTTAATGAAGATAAGTTTCTTAGTGACCTGCTTGTTTGTGATTTGCGTTCTATATGTTATTTAAGTAGTCCCGATCAAGCTCTTGATCAATGGTATGCACAATTCATAAACATTATAAATAAACACGCTCCTGTCATTGAACGCAGAGTTAAACGTGTATGTCAACCGGGATGGATTAACAGAGAATTTTTAAAACATTGAAAGAAATGGATTATCACAAAAACGTAGGAAACATGTTAAATTTTAAAATGTTAAAGCAGAAGGTTGCGTATTTGATTAATGTATCTAAACGAGACTATTTTGCCAATGAATTAGAAGCGGCCAAAATAGTCCGGCTAATATATGGAAAATTCTTAAAAGACATAAATCCCAAAGCAAACAAATTACCTTCACTAACCTGTGATGATAATGGAAGTGAAATTCAAAACCCACAAATTCAATCTGAACTTTCTAATAAATATTTCAGTACGATAGCATCAAAGCTGACAAACTCCATGATAAAACAAAGGCCAGTGACATTTGATAAGCTATCAGATCATGTTCTTAATAAAGTTCCCAAAAACATAGAGTTTCGAATTCCATATATAACTGTTGAATATGTGTCCAGAGAACATAGCAACTTAAAAACAAATAAGTCAGCGGGTTACGATTAACTGACCGCATAATTCGTCAAAGCTGCAGCATCAATAATTGCACCCTCAATTACACTTATTATAAACAAAAGCATAACTACGAGAGAATTCCCCGAAATGTGGAAATGTGCAAAAGAAGAGTCTATATATAAATCTGATTAAAAAAGCAATATTAGCAATTATAGGCCTATCTCTATATTACCCATTATCTCCGAGGTTATTGAACAACACACACATGATCATATTTATAAATTTATAACTAAGTATAATTTATTAGTGAAATCGCAATCAGGCTTCAGACCTAACCATTCATGTGAAACTGCATTGTTAAATCTAGTGGAAAGATGGCGTTTTTCGGTAGATAACTGAGACCGTATTGGTTCTATTATGATTGACTTTTAAAAGGCCTTTGATCTCGTCAATCATGATAACCTATTACAAAAATTAAGTATTTGCAAATTCGGCAATAGTGCGGTAAAGTGGGTTTCATCATATTTAAAAGGCAGACAACAATACGTTTCAGTTTCTGGAAACAATTCTAAACCACTGCCCATAGATATTGGAGTACCACAAGGCTCAGTGTTAGGGCCACTTCTGTTCATTTTATATGTCAATGATTTACCTATGTGTGTCAACAATCGTATCGACATGTATGCTGATGATATAACTATGCATGCTGCTAGCTCAAATATTTCTGAAATCCAGGAAAATCTAATTAACGGTATGAAGCAGGTAGAAGAATGGTGTGTAAATAATAAAATGTTGTTAAATACAGACAAAACTGAGTTGATGATGTTAGGAACTACGCATAAATCGAAGCAAGTAAACCAGTAAGATGTTATGATCCCTACAAATCATGGAAACTTAAATGTTGTGGAATCTGACAAACTTTTAGGATTATATATGGATAATGCGCTTGCATGGAAAGAACATATATAGGCGAACTTTGTAAACAGATTTCGTCCTTGATTTATATTCTACAAAAAAATAAACATTACCTTAGCATTGAGCAACGAAATCTTTTCTATACGTCGTATATGGTTATTGTAGTCTTGTATTTTCCCCGTCTTCACCTACATTATTAGATATAGCTTAGAAAAACTACAAAAACGGGCTGCTAGGGCGATATTAGACATGCCTTACAGGACACCAGCTGCACAACTATATGAAACATAACCTGGACAAGTTTAACTAAAAGAATGGAAATTAAAATGGGTATTATAACATATAAGTCTAGAAATGGTCTCTGGTTACATCAAAGACATGTTCACTTCCGTTGGAGAAGCACATACTAGAAATTTACGTTCCAAAACACGCAATCACCTACAACTTCCGAGGATTAAAGCGAAATATGGCAGAAAAAGTTTCAAATACACTGCAGTGCAACTGTGTAATTCTATGCCTGAAACGATTACTCAGTCTTCTACTCTGCCAGCATTCAAATCCAATGGACATCCTCTGGCGACGCAATCTTCCCAGGGGCTTACCATAGCTACTTGGAATGTACGGGGACTGACAGCAACCTCAAAGAGGCAAACCTTGGGTGCAGACTGTGAACACTATACAATCGATATCACATGCATTCAAGAGACTAAAGTAGCTAAACACTCAGAGCAGCAACTTCAGACAGGCCATACACTAGTACTCATTGAGCAAAAACAGGCCACTTACCTGGGAGATTAGGCTTCGTAATCGGACCAAGGGTATTGGACCATGTCACTAGTTTTAGATACGTCAATGATCGCGTTGCATTTATTGACCTGGCTATACCAGCGCAAAGGTGCACCACCACTAAGTGTCGCAGAGTCAATGCATATGGGCAAGCTACAGAAAGAGCCATAGAGAATCCAGCAAAATTAGATTCCTTCTATGCAGAACTGAGCTCCGCCATTACTATCCCAGCTAGATGGCAACTGTTCGTGTGTGGAGATTTCAACTCTAAGCTGGGTAAACTTGGCATTGCATACAAAAGTTTAGGACTTGGCTTATGCATGGGATCGTATGGAGATGGTACACGCAACATCAATTGAGATGCACTGGTGACATCCTTAGTTCCAATGTCCTATTTGCCACAAATACGGCTTTCAAACACCCATGCGGCCACAGGACAACATGGACTGGACACATTGCTGATCGCAAAGCTCCAAAAGGTTCTAAGGCTACAACAGCAGTCTAGATTTCATACTGTACAAGACAGCAGCAAAACCCCTACTTCGGGATATTCGTTCCTATGGAGGCACAGACCTCAATTCTGACCATAACCCAGTCATTACATGCCTCCATATGAACCAGCTCTACCTAATGTATAATCGCCATACCAGACAAGAGGATAGAGTCACCTATAACTTACCCAAGATCATCAGTGACACTGACACTCAAATGTCATACAAAAAGGCCCTCGGGGAGCAGATAGCTAACATCGACGTCAGCTCCGATCCAAACGAAGCTCTAACCAAAATACTGATATCTATGGAATTATCAGCTACTAGCACCATAGGTGTTCTAAAAACAACAGAACTAGGTATACTGACGACCTTCTTGTAGTAAAACTGTCAGCAGAACAGAAAACGTTATGACTGCGCATCTATCAAAGTGGCCAAAGTGAAGATCGCACCAAACTACGCGGGGAGCGCAATAACATTCTGCGCCACATTAGCAAGTGCTTAAAAGATCTTGCTATCCAACAAGCAGACTCCCTAGCAGATGAAATCACTGCCACGGATGACTGCCACAAAATGTCTCGGGAAGCCAGAGCCCTGAGAGTTACTGACTACACACCACCACTCACTGTACACAACTCTGAAGGACACTTTATCGGGACTGACCAGGGAAAAGCCGAGGCAATTCGAGATGGTTCAAGGAACAGTTCACTGACCACGATGATGAACCCTTGCACTCATTCTCAGGAGACCCCAGGTCATAACTAACAGCAGTTAATACAGCAGAAGTTGAGAAGGCACTTAAAGTCCTGAAAAATGGGCGTGCATCTAGACCAGATGTTATGAGTAATGAGCTATTCAAATATGCAAGTGACATTATCTCAAACCCGATCACGCACCTAATCAATTCAGCTTTTATGCCCCACCTTCCGATCGACGCTGTAGGCCACAGCTTTTATGCACCACCTTCCCATCGACGCTGTAGGCCAAGGCACCCTTATCGCGCTACCCAAGCCCAAGAAGCCACCTGCCTAGACCACCCATCCCCTCCAATCTGTGGCCCATTGTGCTCCTTAACAGCATACGGAAAATCCTATCCAATGTTACTCTATGCCGCATCCGAGACAAGATCGATGACATCACCGAATCATGTCAAATAGGCTTCAAACGTGGACGCAGCTGCGCAGACATTGTATGGGCTCAATGCATGCTTGTGTCAGTAGTCATGTCCAAACACTGGGATTTCCACAAAATGGGCATTGACATGTCACGAGCCTTCGACACAATTAAGCGCTCAAAGATCCTAGATGTACTACGACAGGCCAGTTGCAATGAAGATGAGCTACGACTAGTGAGACTACTGCTTGCAAACAGCAAGCTAGCTGAGAGTACGAGCCAAGTCAGTGAAGTCCGTAGAGTTTGAGACATCAATCGGCTCCCCACAGGGAGATGGTCTACCCCCTGTGCTTTTCACCTATTAACTGGATGCTGCATTGAAATACGTGCAAGACCAACCCCCCACCCCACCGCCCCCCCCCACCATCTGGTGTCAATACTGGGCATGCCGCTAGAGATGGAATATGTCGACGATGTGGAATTTATAGACGAGGAAAAGAAACCCCTTGACGAACTTTTCCCAATAAGCAAACTGTAAGCAAACTAAAAATCTCTCTGTAAGCAAAAAAAAAATCTCTCTGTAAGCAAACTGAAAATGGAGATTCTTTTTATGAATGAACCCAAAACAGAGTTCCCCCATATATACCTATCTACAGAGCATGGACCTAAAGAAAATGCCGATCCACTCCATGGCGGCGAGCCATGGAGGAAAAGTAAAATCCTGGGCTCACTGCCTTGCAGTACTGCTGACATTGCTGCACGCTGCATCATGGGGAACATAGCTTTCCAGTCCTTCTGGAAGCTATGGATTCGTAGATCAAAGATGCCCTTGCTAAAAACACTACGTTTATACAATGCAACCTGCGTATCCTTGATGCTGTATAACTGTAACAGCTGGGCAGCTCCAAAGGCAGCTCTAGACAAACTTGACGCCTGCCACTGCAAACACCTACACACCATCACTGGACACCGATGGCCAGATAGCATAATTTCTAACGATGCACTATACACGATGTGTAATACGTCGCCGCTCTCTGTAAAAGTCGCCCAGCAAAGATGGTCCATGTTTGGCCATGTGCTAAGGATGCCAGAAGAGACACCAGCACAGAGAGCCTTGGAATTCGCCCTATTCGGAGCCAGCAAATACAGATCCAGGAGATGACGTCATTGCCTAAATCTGCTAATTGTGCTACGAGGTGACCTCAAGAAAGCAGGATTAGGTACACTCAATTCAAGAATGGACCTGAGGAAGCTAAGGATTTTGGCTGAGGACAAGACACGGTGGGTAAAAGCGAAGAAGAACTGATTGCAGCAGTATGATGTTTCTACTACTACAGCCGCAGAATACAGTAATCATACATAAAGCTGAATATTTTGACAGCAACTTAGATAGAACACTTTGCCCATTACCGCTTTCACCAATGAATTACCTGTATCTCATTTTTAAAGGCAAGCATCCATGAAAACTGTTGAATATTTTGAATTTAGTTTGTCTGCATTAGGCAGCAATGTCCTCCAGTCAGGTTGGGTTCGGAATATTCAACAGAGTAAGTTTTATATCATAAGGAATTTGCTTTTCCAGTGAATGTCGGTGAATAGGTTAAGCAGCAAACGCTTCTGGGCGAATTAATCTCATAATAGTCAACAGGATATTTGCTATGTCGTAATTGAATTCATCTTGGTTGATTTGTATCATAGACAATTCAACGGTGATTCAGACATCGACATTCGACCAGGTAATTTTTCTGCAATACTGGCACTACGTTTTAGTAATATCTATCGAATGTGAACAAATATGTTAATTATCTAATTTAATAGTCATTTTACTTGTGTTCTAATATTGTATATTTTTTATGTTTGTAAATAGCTATATATGTGTGTATGTGTAAATGAACATGTACGACGACCTTGCGCGTACGTATGTGTGAACGGTAATTCAAACAACGACATTCCACGTGGTAATTATTCTGCATTACTGTAAAGTTTTAGTAATATATCGAATATGAATAAATATGTTAATTATCTAATTTAAGTCATTTTACATGTGTTATATTATTTGTGTATTTTGTATATTTGTAAATAACTATATATACATATGTGTGTGTGTGTATGTGTGAATGACTGGTTACGACCTTACGCGTATGTATTTTTATTTTTATTTCATTGACGCGCTGGCAACGTGCGGCTTCAATTTCCACATGCTAACCAGCGGACAGTTATGCACCCATTAGTTTAATTTGTTGATCACCATTTTCCCGGTCGGGGATCGAACCGCCATACTGCAACTCCGCATAGCATCAGCAACCAGACAATTTTCCCTTGGACCACCGCGCCAAGATAGAATGTATGTATGTATTTTTATTTTACTGACGCACTGGCAACGTGCGGCTTCAATTTCTATGCTCTAACCAGCCGACAGTCATGCACCCATTAGTTTGATTTGTTGATCACCATCTCCCGGTCAGTGGATCGAACCGCCAGTCTGCACTCCGAATAGCATCAGCAACCAGACATCTTTCCACTGGACCACCGCGCCAAGACTAATAGTCAAGGTTTGGCCTACCAGCTTTCACATGTCTGATATACTGACACACTGGCGATTCATATGGGACTATCTGTGGATGCACCTGCCACAATTCAATCCTAGGCTTTTACACCTATTGTACATTTGGTATCTGGAATCGGACGATACATTTGGAAGAGACTGAAATAACATATCAAATCTCTGATTATACACCTAAGTTAAGACTTGCCAACCCTTTAAACCGAATTTGTTCAGGAAAATTAAAAAAAAAATTCTCATAGTAAATGTCCATTTGCAGAACAAGGATGACTGCCTGAATTTGTTCATGAAAATTAAGTTTTCATAGAAAATGTAAATTTGCAGAA
Organism: Chaetoderma sp. LZ-2023a; assembly: GCA_034401795.1. Lineage (NCBI taxonomy): Eukaryota > Metazoa > Mollusca > Caudofoveata > Chaetodermatida > Chaetodermatidae > Chaetoderma > Chaetoderma sp. LZ-2023a. The sequence goes on from CM067373.1 coordinate 23,408,207, forward strand.
CAAGAAAATATTATTTTTGAAAATTAACCACTGGAATGATTTGGCTCTCTTATCGACCCAGTTATTATTATTATTATTATTATTATTATTATTATTATTATTATTATTATTTATTATTATTATTATTATTATTATTATTATTATTATTAACGACTCTATTATGACTTTAAGAGATGGTCACCAAAGCTGTGGATTAAGAAACATACTGGTATCCCAATCATTCTTCTAAGTGCAATTATCCCATTGAAGCAGAAATCGATTACGTGAGGTTCAGCATCTCAACATGTTTAACAGCTTCAGTATAGGCAACTCAGGAGGGTTCAGCGTTGTCTAAACACTCGACGATTGAGATGATTAATGACCTTGAAACATAATCTTTTGTCCTGGATCCATTTTGGTTATAACTTCGGTGGTTTATTCGGCTGTGTGTTCGTATACGGCGCAGACTTTTGATACAGTTCCTCTCTGCATGGGGCCCGTTTGTGGATCAAATATGCAGGCTCAGTTCCGGGTAATGTCTCTGTTTTGGACCCAGGTCGAGTTCCAGGTTGGGCGTCATCTGCAAGTCATGCTTCGGCTTCGTTTTTGGTTCATGGCCGGACCACTGGTTCAGTCAAGGGTTGATCATCTGGCCCTGTCTCGTGTTTAACTGGCGTGCCTTCTCAGTCTATTGTTACGTTTCACATCCAAGAAATGTGTGGCTAATCTTCAACCTCTTCGCTTCAGTTCAGTTGGGTCCCCAGCTTTTGCCTGGGTTGAGCTTCGGCTTATTCTTAAGCATTATACAGGTTAAATGTCCAGCTTGTTGGCCATATTGTGAGCCAGACATAGGTTAGGGCCAAGTTTGATTCAAGGTCTATCTGATGTGGCCACTATGCGTATAACTAAATCATTCTGTCATTGAGTTATGATGCGACGATGACATTTTTGCAGAGATCCCGTTAATAATTTGGCAGATTCGCCATCAGTTACTATCCCGAGGTCAAGGAAATAGTGTAGATCCTTTAGTAGTTTTGTGTTCTAGACGTGAACTGCATAGTGAGTTACATGCTTTCAATCACGGTTGATAATTCACTTGTGATTAAAAGGGGAGACTACTGTTGTAATTGGTAGATAATCCATTATTAGTATGCCAGGTTACCATCATTTCGTGGCTCTACTTGATATGGACCTTTGCAGTTTATCCATACATCATATGACGTCATAATCAACTAGTCACAATCAATTTCAGTATGAATGCTTCGATTTAGTCCATCTTAAACGTTACCGTTTATCGGATCGCTTTGAAACGTAATAGGGTTGTTGGACTAGGTCTGGATAAGAAATCTATCAAAATTGATGATGATCCGAAATCCAATATGGACACCAGCCACTGGTGGCCATCTTGAAATTGATTTCCAGATGCTAGCTCTGTTGTCTTCTCTCGGATCCCTTTGAAACTTAAAGGCTTATTGGACTAAGTCCTGAGAAGAAATCTATCGAAATCAAGGATAATTCGAAATTCAAGATGGTCGTCTGACAAGGGCGACCATCTTGAAAATTGGTTTCCAAACGATAACTCATTTACCGTTTATCAGATCGCTTTGAAACTTCATAGGATGACTGGACCAGGTCTGAGGAAGAAACTTATCAAAATCGACGATGATCCTGTATTCAGGATGGCCACCAACAACCATCAGCCATCTTGAAAATTGGTTACCGGATAATAACTCCATGACCGTTTAGCTGATCGCTTTGAAACTTTCATAGGATGACTGATCTAGGTAGCTTTGAGGATGAAATCGCTATTCTCTGATAGCTCTCATTCATCGGTTTGTCACCGTGGCGGGATATTATGTGCCATTTGTGGAGCTATTGTTTGTTCTGTGTTGGGCTCAACACTTTCAGAAAGATACTCGTATAAGAGTAAAAAACAATCGTCTCCTTTAATAGTTATGGTGTCTTCAAAATTTTTCCTGATAGTATGGCTTACTCCTCTGCCGGTGGACATACTAGGCCATAGGAACATGGAGCCTAATAAGTCCAGTTTCAATTATCATCCAGGCGATTCATTCGTCACATTTTGTTCTGGTCTGCAAATTTCCGAGTTGTGCAGGCATTGGACCTTTACTTTTTTTAGCTATGCCACGCACATCTCTAGATAAGCTTCACCCACACATCGCTCGTGTTCTGATCTCTGAACTCCCTAACTATCAATTTCCAGAAAGCTATACATGTAAGCTGTTAAATATTTTGAAACTAATTTGACTGGGTGCTGCTATGGCAGCAACAGCGCCCAGTCAATTTAGTTTCAAAATATTCAACAGAATGGTTATTAAATGGTATAGACATACAATTCGTACGTGTTGGACTATTAAGCGCTGACGACGGACTAAATGATTATTACGTCATCCTATACGTCACGTAGTTGATTATGACGTCATATGATGGATGGATAAACTGAAAAGGTCAATTCCCCACCCGCCCCACTTTCCGATTCGGGGCGGGGTGGGTGGGGTTTGGGGGGGGGGGGCCCAAAGATGTGAGTTTGCTCCCGTCAAAAAATTACAAATATTTCTTATTGCGTGTCAACTCTGTTCTTCGCAATAGACTTTTCCATTTTATCAAGCCATCATATCACGTCATATGACGTCATAATCAACTACGTGACGTGTAGGATGACGTCGTAATCATGACGTCATGAATAACTCAACTTAGTCCGTCTCAAGCGCTTAATAGTTGTACGAATTGTATGTCGTTACTATTTAATAAATATGCTGTTATTTTTTTAATCTAATTTGACGGGGCGCCATAGGCAGCAACAGCGCCAAGTCCAGTTAGTTTCAAAATATTTGACAGCGCTGAGTTACCCGTATAGTTCTCTTGAAATTAATAGTTAGGGAGTTCAGAGATCGATCGATCGCTACACGAGCCAGGTGTGGGTGGAGCTTAGCTGGAGATGGGGTCCTACCCGTCCAGCAAGTGACGGTATTCAGCGGAACGGCAAAAATCGCCACGTGAGGTATTAAGGCGGTGTTAGACTTATTTTTGTTTCCTCAAAGGTTACAGCAATATTTAGGTGTATTCGGTTTTAGGGCATGGCAGGCGTCATATTTGATAGGCGTGTTGCTTCGTTGTGGGTGTAGATATCCCGCTTAACCGGAGAAAACGCTAGTTGTTTTCAGCAAAGTTTGTTTTCAATCATGCTATATGAAAACGTTAGCTTTTTAAAGCGAATTTTGTTGTCAATCAAACTGTATTCCCTAAGAGCACAATAATCTGTTTGTTGTTTTAGTTTCTGGTGAGACGGTCGGATACAGGCTGTGAAAATATTCAAATTAATCAAATGAAAAATTATAATGGCAGTTTAGCATTATAACTTCATTACGAAAAAATGCTTCATCATGAAAAATGCTTTCTACATAGTTACCACAATACTACCACAAGCGTATGAACATCACGAGTAATCTGTCACCTTCTAGTGTAAGGGAAATAATCCATATACATCACGAAATTACACTGATTGTAGTGTATCAATTTGCGCCTAGTCCATTCATTCATTAGTTAAAGGGAGAGAAGTCTTCATAACACGTGCTTTTTCTCAGGTTTCAACTCGTCAGTTCTCTCCCTCTGGTTTATTTAATTCTGAGTTTTAGTTGAACCTTCATTCTACGCAATTTATGATAATGATCACGTGTAATTTTCAATGAGTTAAAAATAATTACTCACGAATAGTCCACCATGAGTAATATCAACATCTTTCTAGATGTGCATGCATGTATTTAAGCCTTGACAGTATCAATGGAGGAATCGCGTTTTAGTTAGGGAGTTCAGAGATCGATCGATCGCAACAACTTACCTGTATATTCTTTTTGGAAATTGATAGTCAATTGATCGATCCCAGCACGGCGAAGCGTGGGTGGAGCTTAGCTAGGTATGGGCGGGGGCCCATATCTAGCTACGCTCCACCCACGCTTCGCCGTGCTGGGATCGATCAATTGACTATCAATTTCCAAAAAGAATATACAGGTAAGTTGTTGAATATTTTGAAAGTAATTTGGCTGGGTGCCTTTATCTTATTATTATTATTATTATTATTATTAATTATTATTTATTATTATTATTATTATTATTATTATTATTATTATTATTATTATTATTATTATTATTATTATTATTATTATTCAAGGCAGCAACAGCGCCCAGTCAATGTATACAATTATCTTCTAGCTCCTAGCAAAGAGGACTGGAGAAAACGCGTTAACCGTGCCATCACACTCTTGGTCTGAAAGCCTACAATGTCAAGCAAAAGAGCTCGGTTCGCTGCGTTATCTGTCTGGGGCCAATTTGACCTCTCATCAATATCCCCAGTCTGATCAACTGTACCGATGTCTACTCATGAAACAAAGAAAACCACATATAAGACTAGGATTTTAACTGGCACTCTACCTCTACAGACATCTTATGGCAATCCCATACTAGTATTTGCGTGACCCAACATGCCTGCTGTGTATGGATGTGGCTGAAACCAGAACACACTTTCTGCTTCAGTGTCGATTGCTTGATGAGGCTCGTGTCACTCACTACAGAAGGTTTTGCAAAATCCTATCTGACCTTGGTGTCAATGATCCTACTCCAGACCTTATGGTTAAGCTTTGCTGGACCCACTTTTCCAGCTCCATCTGTCTAATCCGTCTAATCCACTTGTCAAGGAAATTGAGCAAATGGCTAGAAACTGGATATACTTTACATATTGTTTGAGACTAAGACTGCTGAAGACTCGTGGTCCCCTGTCTATCTAGATAGACAACAACACTTAGTCCCTTGTTCGACATGCGCATTGAAGAGGTGGGATCTACATTATCAAGAAGAAGAAGAAGAAGAAGAAGAAGATGCCACTGATGGTAGGAAGGACAGGATAATCAAATCTGAATCTTTTACGAGCCAGGAAAATACAATACAAATATGTAGATGTATTTATTCAAGCAAAAAAGACCTGTATAAATTAAGGCATACAATTATCTATACGACGTCTGACTTGAGGAAATAGGAAGATCTTCGTTCGCGACAATTGCCGTTGTTACATATGTTCCAGGATATACATTTGTTTTCGGCCCACAGGGTTTTGGATGTATTGTAGCGCAATTTACCACCATTTTATTCAGCCAAACTAAGCCAAAAATCGCTCGCTCATTAAGCGTTGCCAGCCATTAAAGTGTATTAATATAAACAACAAATGAAACATTGGATCATAATTGAATAAAGTAACACGTTTTAAATCCATTTGGGCGTGCAAAATCTTTTTATTTCCCGTACTAACGCCCCTTTAATCTGATTCATTTTTGTTTTTCACTGGTGGCTATAGGTTGATTATTATATAGAGCTGTCATTCAAGAGCATATGTTAGTTCCATGATCCTTTCCTTTAAGAAAAACTCTAGAATCTTTGAATTTCAGTATGGCCTCAGAGAAAGATACTCTACCATGCTTGTCATTGTGGGTAGGCTGGAAAAGGTAACTGCATCCCTTGAGAGAAATGAACACACTCTATGTGTTTTCTTGGAACTCTCCAAAGCCTTCGATACCATTGATCATGAAATATTACTTTAAAAAACTAGCCTACTATGGCATAAGGGGCATGCATTAAATTGGATATATAGTTATTTAAGTAACAGAACACAATGTGTAAAATTCAGTGGGGCCATGTCAGGAGACAGAACATTGGTGTGTGGGATTCCACAAGGATCAATTCTTGGTTGTTTTTATTATACATGAATGACTTACCCAAAGCATGTAACCACCTGTCACTAATATTGTTTGCGGATGATACCAATGCGCTTTGTAGCCACAAGAACATAGATACTGTATACAGGTATGTAAATAATGAAATGAACAAAATCATAAACTGGTTTAAAGTGAATAAGTTATCTCTAAATGTAGATGAAAGCAACTATATACTTTTCACAAAATCTAAGAGCATAAAAAAATATCTCTCCCCAAAATGCATGTAAATAATCAAGAAATTCACGAAGCAAAATATGTCAAATTTCTCGGCCTCTATCTGGATAAAAGCTTAACCTGGGAGAAGCAGATAGAAATAGTGAGATCCAAGGTAGCAAAGAGCATCGGTATCATGTGTATCTCACGGGGGTACGCGATGGTCCGCCATGTCGTTCCGTTCCATCGCACCGCAAGTGCACGATGTGCGGTGTATGCGCAGGTCCGCCATGATGTTCCTCTCCATTGCACCGCAAGTGCATGATGTGCAGGCTGTGGATCTCGGGGTTGCGGATCCCGTATCGCGTCTCTCCGGAAGGTACAAAGACCGGCCTCTAGAGCCGGTGGAACATTGATGTTCCAGTGGAACTGTGCGACCATTGCTGCCGAGATTAAACCACACGGTGTCATCCCAACTATTGGTGTCACCGGTATGTCTGTCCATTCTAATTTAGAGAAATGGATTAGATGTTATTTAAACAGTATAATTTAATAAGCACTATATAAACAATATCACTCGTTTGACAGTAAATGAGCACAATAACACACAACATAGAGCCATTCGGTGTTCTTTCCATGTGCTGTCGCCAGAGGTACCACACAGATCCTTAAATCCGCAGAGGTATCCCCGCAAGAGAGAGTTCCGCAACGATATAAGCTATTATACCCCTAACACACACACCCACCCACCCACGCACGCACGCACGCACGCACGCACGCACGCACAACATATTGTTGTTGCGAGAGGGGTGTGACTCGCGTGGGCCTCCGTCACAGGAAATTGCCTTCAATGCCAAAGTGGAGAAAAAGAGCTGGCAAAAAGGGCCGCTCTTTTGTTCAACAGAAAATGCTAAGTGCTGAAAATCCTAGTGAAGCCATAATTAATGTGATGCACACTGGTTTACGTGAAGATGGAACAAACGATTTCCGAAGAATTCCTAGGTCACCCACCGTCTTATGTAGTTCCAAAGTTACTGTATTGGTAGTTGCCACTCTATTTATGCAAGCCTTCTGCTACAATCTAACCTACCGTTTAGTCGTTAGAAACGAATACAAGCTTTGGCCCAGGTGGCAGGGATTCCTACCTAACTTTAGATACAGTTATCCACTGGGCGCAAATGCTCAGCTTCCCGTAAGTCACCTTGACTAGCATCTACCTCCAAGGATAGCGTGCGTACATATTACGACACAAGGACCCCGAAATTGAAATCTGGCTATCTTGTCCCGCAACCACAAATAACATCACCAGAACAATGGCTACAGTTTACATAAGCAAGTTTAAATACTGACATGTCGTCATGGTGGAGATAGAGAGACGGATATCCACAACGAGCGTCCTTCCCGTGAGGCCGTGGCGGATTCCAAGACCTCACCCAGACACTCCAATGAGTTGGATGGTGATTCGCGTCTCGTTCATCGCCATGTCCTATGGATCTAACATTTGACCTGTCATTAGGGTTACATTCCAGAATGCCCAGAATTGCCCTGCGGGCCGGTATATAGCCTAACTAACTCACATATTTAACTATTTGTTTTCGCAGTGCTTCCTACATTGGCGGGGTTATCTAACTAACGAGTATCCGAAGATACAGGGGAGATGTATGTAAATCAACACTTTAACTATCACCGCTCGGAAACCTCAGATAGTTTCCCAAGGTCGGATCCGGTCAATGTGTCGATAGGGAATCCAGACAATTAATAAGCCATGTGGCTGGTGGATCATGAAAAGAGACAATAACTCGATATATATATGAGGCCCTATAGGTAACTGGCCAATTTTACACACCTTGCCGGTGCGTCGGGCTACATTACCACAACAACCGGAAAAGAGGTGTGCACTATGCATCTCTAAATGGAGAAATTGTCCCTAATCACTTTAAACTTATCCTATTGCCCTAATTAGCCAGGTTTAGTCGGTAATATGTCAGGCTCGAGCAATTAGAGCATGATCAGCAACCTAAGTGTAAAAATGGATGCTGGCTGGAATATAGTGATGCAGATATATATGTTGCTGTATAGTATTTCCTGGCGTACTGCGGTCCAGAGTTTTTATAAATAAACAAAACATATTAACTGGATGGCTAACTGCCATATACACAAGTAACGGATGCATATGATAAATACAGTCAGAGTAATAAGTGATTTAGAATAAGTATCATGGGGCACTGGACCCAACGGTGTTGCTAGTTGAAAGCACCCACAGTAAAATAAGGACAATATACACAGTAAAACAGATACTATAAGAATGCGTTGGCAGTAGCCAATCGGCGTGCAGCTAGAAGTGGTGACGTGGCTATCACGTGCACAGCACAGCACATTCTATATCTATTTAATGCATACACGCGATTACAACGTCAAAAGCAATATTTTGTAAATAATACAACGGGAGTTTTGTGGATAACTCAGCCATTTCTGGGCCGATATTAAAATGGTAAAGAATTCTGTAATCCTCGTTTTATTCCAGTCCTGAGCGGTACCGAGAACAAAGAGGACGAGTTAGTTTAAGACATTTACGAGTACCAACTCGGTACGCTATAGGCATGCAATCGCTTCCAATTCCGAGACGTGTTGTCAGGGAAGCTCTGACACGCACGCATGCGCAGCACACGTTTTAACGGAGTTAGCCATTTTTAACGAAAACCTCTTATAGGGCTTATACCTGCAGACTATCCTACTCAGGAGGGCGTGCTTGGAGCGAATCCGGAATGATCATTCCATACCCAGCTCAACTGGGATGGTCAGTACCTGTCTGGGCGATCCATGCTACACCAACCCGTCCTAGTTTGACACCCATGACAAACGAGCACGCATAGCGGATCGAACGCATGGGAGCACGCTAGGCAGGAATTATAGACTTCCCGAGTAGGCTCGTAGCCAAGAGGAGAGTGATGCGAGAGACGTGTATTTATAAGGAAGAGCACATAGGGTGCGAAAGAGTTTGGGAGGGAGGCATACCTTTGATTTTGATTTTAGACCTGGAATTATTTTTCCAGGTCTTTTCTTTTTAGGTTTTGTTTTAATATCCTGGTGCGTGCATACTTTTATTTGGTTCAATGATTAACCTAAACAATAGCTCGCAGGGGTGTTTGTTCTCTTGGATGCGGATAATTAAATTTCTGCAGGGAACACCCAAGCTCCAATGTACCACAATTACAACGTTATATGATATATAATATAATATAATATAAGAAAAGATATAATATGTATAAGTGATCACATATAGATACACCTGAACAGTATATCACAGATCAAATGTATTAAAAGTAATTATATTACTTATGCATCCCGGATATGTGAGGTGGTGCATATAGTGCAGCCCGTTAGTGTGGATCCGCATGAGTAGCTCTCACTACCCCAAATCCGTCCCGTCATACTGACGCGGGAAGAAAAATAATAAGAAAAATATCAATAATAATAAGTGAAAAAGACTAGTTCATCAGGCGGCCCCGGCGTAACTGAGACTGCATGACGGGATTATGACATATTCGCTATGGTGTGTTGTGTACTTACGTCACAGATTTCTGTAGAATGTGCAATTCGCTTCTTTCCAGCGTAGGGACGATCTGGCGTGGTCACCTTGCAAACTGCTGGATCTGTAGGAGTGCTGCTGCGCAGATGTGATGTTGTGCTGCTCTGCGATGCGGTGATGATGGCGACTGCTTCTGTAAGGCGGATCTCCTCATCTATTATTAAACTGCATGGAGATATGGATTGATCAGAGATGTCCTGTAACCATGGTTCGGATACGGTTACTGGTTTGGAAATGACAACTGATATTGGCCAGCTGATTATGGATGCTGATGCTGTGGTGATGTGTGATGCGGATGGTGGAAACTGCAGGCGATGTAGGTACCAATACTGGAGGTGCTGCCGGTGTTTTTCATACTGGTGCTACCGTCATGGTGGTGACTGGTGCAACGTCGTGACTGTGTCTGGCTGTGTGGCGGATGCTGTTGCTGTTGGTCTCACGAAATGTGGAAAGTCAGGCTGTCGCCGTTTTGTACATTTAGTTTTGGCCATCTTTCCCGTAGGAAGTACATTAATAGGAAGTCTAGTTTCAAAGCGGTTAGCTAGAAATTCTATGTCCTCACTTTGTTCAGCAGGCTGTAATGTTACCACTAACAGACGATGCTTTTCCATTAACGCGTGTGTCACTCCGTAGCGAGCAGCTGTATATAGGTATTTACAGTCCGAACAGAATGCACATTGAAAAAGACGATCACGAATGACAGGAAGGGTCAAGTCTGAATTGCGGGAGAGCGCATGCTTACACCGCTGTCAGTTATGCCGTAAATATTGTACACGGATACTTCTTCCCGGAATGAGCTGCTGTGTGATGCTGGCGTAATGCGGATTGGGCATATCCAGGTTTCCAAGCTGGTGAATGCCGAGTCTGTCGCGGTTGCGGAAAAGTCAGGTTTACAGAAAGCATTGAACTTTTCGTATCTGTGCGGTGTGGAATGTTGCAGAAAAAGGTGCCTCTAACTTTTTCAATTAAAAATGCTAGGTGAACACTTGTTGTTGCTGATGTTGAATGTCCGAGTTACACTATTAAATAACTAGGTATGTATGCGATGTTCGCGCAATGGTGAATTGACGTATCCAGCCTTGCGGGCAAGTGTGTTCTGTATGCCGCTGGACTTCTGTGTCTGGTGTGGTGTTCTGAGTGCTCATGGGGGAGGGGGTGGGGCCCTGGTAGGGTGATTGTGAATGGGGTGGCCCTTTGGATGGAGAGTGTGGTCATCTCCCATTACATGACGGTTGGTATAATTGGTAAGTACCGGGAATATTCGAGCCGAGAGTCTGCTGAACAGGCTTCCTCCCTGCCCACCGCCTGTGGGGGAGTTGGTTGCTGCAGTCCAGGATGCCACCTCTGTAACAATGGACTCTCTCATATCTGAAGAGTGACAGTCAACAGACGACGAGTGGAGTGTTAAATGGACAGGACGAATGATGTCCGAACTTGGTGCATAGACTAGAGACCCACGTAGGAGATGGGGCGGTGGTGGTGCCTTTGGGTGGGCTGCACCTTAGAGGGGGGTGGGGGGGGGGGGGGGGGTGGTGCGGGGTGGTTGCGCAATATGATGGCTTGGCGGTTCTGCTGTTCTTCAAAACAAGCCAAGGCCTCATCCTGCCTCTTCACTTCCATGATATTTATTACATGTTCCACTCCACAAGAAGCATGACCCAGGGCAGCCTTAGCCTCCGCTTGTGGTAACTCTATAATGGGGGTAATGACATGAATTGGGTGGGAATGGGAAGAGGTCAGCGGAACAACTTTTCCGTCCTTCCCCTTGGACAGTACAAACGAGAAAGTCTTCAGATACGACTTCCCAGATCGTGTAGATCCGCACTGAGGAGGGAGAGGGCGAGCACATATCTTGTCATCGTCCCCAGCATTAGTTGATCGTTCACCGGACTCCTGTCTTGGTAGGAGAGAGGTCGAACTGGCACCACGCTGCTCTAGACTAGCGTCAGGAATACTTGTTTCCATAGAGACATCTATCTGGGTACCGGTGTCACGTGGAACACCCAGCCCAAGCTCTGGCACTGGGTCGTCACTGACACAAGGTTTAAGTTGATCGAAGTGGATGACTGAGGTTAGGCCATTCGATGCGCGGATATGGTAGGTCATGTCCGACTTATTACCTACTACCACATAGGGGCCTTTTCACTGGTAACTCAGTTTACTTGGCACATTTGCAGAGAATCACGAATCGTGAACCCAAACCATTTTTCCTGCCTCATACGGGTCTCCATGCACCCGCCGGTCATGCCATGTTTTCTGACGCCGGTGTGCAGTGGATAAAGTTGCTCTCACTAGCTCATGGGTCTGTTCTATCCACTGCCGCATGAGCTCTACGTAGAGAGATGGTGAATTTTTCTCTCCCGGAATCCTGGGCATTGCCAGATCAAGGGGTAAGGCTAATTCATGGCCTAACATTAACCGCGCAGGGGTATAACCCACGCTGGAATGTATTGAAGTGCGGTATGCGATGAACACATATTGGAGTCGTAGATCCCAATCTCGACAATCAAGGCATGTTTCCTTCGTCAACATTTCCGCCATTGTGCTGTTAAATCTCTCCACCATGCCGTCACTTCACAGATGATACAGAGTAGTTCTTGTTTTGACGATATGAAACAATTTGCAGAGCTCGGAAATCAGCCAGCTCCCAAAATTACCTCCTTGGTCAGAGTTTATCTCATATGGCATTCCAAACCGGAAGAACACACTGTGGATGCCTCTTGGTCTGGCAAAGCAAATGCTTCTACCAACTTCGTAGAATAATCTTGCAATACGAGGATGTACTTGTTTCCGTCATCCATCGTATTCAAGGGTCCGAGCACATCAATAGCCACTCGCTCCCATGGTGCACCAACGATCTAAATTTGGAGACGTGCGGACTGGTGCTGGCCAACAGTGCATCTTTGACGCATTTGGCGACCCATGCCTTCACACTATCGCATATCCCAATCCAGTGGAATCTCTGTTTTTTCCATGTTAATGTCCGTTAATTTCCGTTCAACAGATAGGTGTCCAGCATTATCGTGTAGTTGTTGGAGTATGGTGTTTCGATAATGCTCCGGAATCAGTATGCAGTTGTTTATGTAGAGAACACCATCCTGAATGTGGCATTCCTCAAACCACTGTGATATTTACTGTTGTGGATAATGATGTAACAGATTGCCTTGGAGGACGTACCCCTCCTGGATCCATATATTTCGTGTTTGTGCATCTGTTGTTTGTTCATGAGCGATTGTCTCCATGTTCCACTCTGTGCACCGCAATTTGGGGAGCACCGGAGATGGCTGTGTAGTATGTGTCACAGTGGTGGCCACTTGTGGTTCATCCTCGAGACCAATTCTGCTCAAGGCGTCGGCATTTCCATGCAATTTGCCGGGTCTCTGAACAACACTGAAGTCAATGGCCTGCAGGGATTCCTGCCACCTCGCTACCTGTCCCTCCAGATCTTTTAGGTTTCTGAGCCAGCGTAGTGAGGCGTGATCCATATGGAGGGTAAATGGGCGCCCATACAGAAGGTGTTTATAGTACTTGACGAAATGGACCGCGGTTTGCAATTCCCTCTTAGTCGCATAACGTTTCTCCATTCTATTAAGAGTACACGAACCATAAACCAGTACCTGCTCTGTTCCATCTTCCGTGACCTGAGATAGAACTGTGCTAATGGCCTAAGCTGACGCATCAGTGTCCAAGATGAAATCGAGGTTATGGTTGGGATGAGCAAGAATTGGAGCAGTCGTCAAGAGTTCCTTCAGCACCCTGAAGGAACCTTCACACTCACTCGACCACTCGAATGGCTGATCCTATTCGGTGATCCTATATATGGGTGTTGCAATCTCGCTGAAATGACGGATACATCGGCGATAGTACTGACAGGGACCTCAGAAACTCTGGATGTCCGTGACTGACATTGGTGTCTGCCACTCCATGCATGGCTATGTGAGTGTTGCTTCCTAACTGTTGTCCAGTGGCCCACAAGGTTTCCTCCTGTCCCGGCTCAACTGTCGCTGTTGTCACTAAAATCACCACACATGTTTCGTACACTGATGACTCCGGTCCAAGAGGTATCCGCCCGCCATGTATGTCTAATTCCTGTTGTCTGCAATGTATGACGACTTCGCTGGCACTGAGGAAATCAGAACCAAACAGGGTATCATTTTGAATTAGAGGTGATGACAACTCTCTGAATGAATTGCATCTCCTCTATTTGTATTACGAGGTTTACGGTACCAGCCACAGAGACATCGGCTCCCATAGCTGTTTGCCAAAATATGTTTGTAGGCTTAAGGGGCAGCTTTTTATGAGGTGGGATGCTCTCATATAAGCGCTTGTTAAAGACGGTGATGGAAGCTCCAGTGTCAATGGTGGCACTGGTGGAAACACCGCTAAACAGACAGGCGCACTTATATATTACTTTGCGGTGCACCTGCAGGAGTCTCCAATGATACCATCTGAGACAGGGGTTGAGGTGCGATATCACTCTGTACATAGTTGGATTGTTTCTGGATGGCGTCTGCGAGTGCAGTGGATGGCTTAGTGTGGAAAGGGCCAGCCCATCGCTGCTGCTGCTGCGATTGCTTATGCGAAGACGGAGCTGGGGGTAGCAGTGGTGATGGCTGTGATGCTGGCTCTGTATATGCGGAATTGGTGTAGACAGCAGTGCGGATGGGATTGTCATGATCACGGATAAGCGCTACTTGAGCGAGCCACTTCTTACAGTGCATCATCAGATGTTTAGTTGACGCACAGAAGAAGCAGTGATGTCACGGAATCCTTCTGTTCTTTCGATGGTGCTTCCGTTTTCGGATCCATGATGCAGAATGTATACTCCCTTCCGAATCACTACTGCTGCTGGTAGACGTGGTGGAGGATGCTGTTCGGGATGGTGTGTTGCATACAACCAAAGGACATAGGGGATTCAGTGCCTTGGCGGAGGGACGTGGTGCTTGTATAAATGTTGTTTCAGCGGAGATGCTACAACCTAGCACTGCCGTTTTACATAGCAAAGAAGGTGGAGTACAAGCGGAATTTGCAGGGTCACGTTTCCTGGAGAGGGGAGATGACAGTTCTGCGGATGCGGTGTGCATCATTGGTATCAACATATGGGAAGCCGGGTGCTGATGCTTGTGTGGTGTAGTAGGAAATCGAGTGTTAGTAGTGGCCGCCTGATATTGTAGTTGAGAGGCCGTAGTTGAGCTGGGTTGTGTGAATGGGCACCGAAGTGACTCTGTACGTGGTGCCCTTGCTAGTTTGATGGGTTCTCCGGCTGCGGGTTGCGTCGGTCAGCCGTCGGAGTTGTTGAGGGAGGTCGATTAGGGTATCCATCCTTCCAGTGGCCTGGCTGAACACATCCAAAGCACATGATCAGTGGCGGTGCATAAACTGTAGTGGTGGCTGGTTTGGTGGTGGATTGTGTTGCAACCGTTGTACTGAGGGTGGTGACTAGATTTGTAAGTGCGGAGATTTGTTTGGTAATCTCTTCTAACCTATCATGCATATTTTGTCGATTGTTATTGTTGTGCTGGTTCCCGCATGCTGGGGGCATTGTTGTGGCTCCCGCGATGGGATTGGCCATGCCCCCTTCCTCTAGACGAATGATTTTGAATGGTGTTTTGTTCGTGTTGCGTGTGTGGGTCAGATGCTGAGGTAGTAGCCATTGCAGTATTTGATTCGGTTGTGGTGGTGGTAACGTTGACATCATTAACTTCGTTTATGGGATGCAATTGGCAGCGATTGTTTTTCTCCCACTCAAAGAAGTTTTTGATATGATCCGCAGTGGCTGTTAATTGTTGTAAGCTACCATGCTCCGTGAGAAATAATTTTTCCTTCAAGGCTGGTTCTCCGCTCAATGCATCGATAAATGTGTTGAGATGTAAATGGGTGACAGCCTCGAGATTTGTGCTGGGATAAGCGCAGGTAACTAGCCGACGAATGTGACTAGCTAATTCCGGTAGTGTCTCCTCTGAGCATTGATGTAAGTTTTTTTAGCTGTAGCCAACTTGTTTCTCCGAGAGCGGTGTTGCTGAATCTTTCTGACAATGCGTTCTCCAAGTCCGTGTATGATGGTGTGTAGTCAGTGCCTAAGTCTGCCAGGACCTGTAGAGCTTTCCCGGACAGTTTTGCAGCTAAATACTCTCCCATTTGGCGATTATTCCACCGGTTTGTACGACTTATTATTTCGAGTTGCACTTTATAATTAGCCCAATCAGTCTCCCCACTAAATTGGTTGGGGAGGGGGGCGGGGGGAGAATGATTTGGCCAGGTCCTCGTGGAGAAGTGATGGGCGCGAAACCAGGTGGTGGTGCTGGGGAAATGGATGAGAACGCGGATGCTGGTCGGCATCTCGGTGGTGGCGGTGGTGGTGATCTCCCGTCAATGTCTCTGATGCTGCTGATGACGCTGTGTTCGTGAAGGCGATTCCAGTCGCTGATGCTGTGCATGATATGTTGGTTCTGCTGAATACCTCCTTGATGTGGGTCCATAGACAGGTGTAGGTCTATGAGCTGGTGGAGGAGTGCTATGTAGACAATGTGGACGTTCTGCTGGTTGATGTGACGGATATTCCTCATATGGAGGCGGTGTAGTTGACTGATGCGGATGATATGTGTGATGTGTAGGTCTCCTGATGTATTGCTGTAAAGGTGTAGCCGCATCCTGCATTTCGTAACATGGCACTGATGGGTAGTAGGGTGAAGACGCACGAAAAGGAGGGGATACAGGGTATGGTACATGAGCATTCGGCCACTGGTCACCCATTGATGATGTTGGCGAACAAAATGGTCATGAAGTGTTGTTGCCCCCATAGGGGTCTTTGTCACAGTCGTCCGTGATCCGGCGTAGATAGTTGTGGCCTATCATGGAGATCGGATAAGGTGATGTATTGAGTTCCCCCTGCAAGGCATCATGGAATGTCCCCTTGCTGAGCGGTGAAAACTTGTGTTGTGGCGGTGCTGGTCATCCTGCACTGGGGAAATTATTGACATTGTCGGTGAGCATGTGAGCAGTACGTCCGTCATATGATGCTACTTCCATGTCAAGGGAGAGCTGACTGTTGATGAAGGAGATGAAAGTCGTGGGTATTGAGTGTTGGCGTCGGTTCGCTTCTCGTTCGAGCCCCACATCGGGTGCCACTTGTAGCTCACGGGGGCATGCGCCGGACCGCCATGACGTTCCTCTCCATCACACTGCAAGTGCACAATGTGCAGGAGGGCTAGTTAGCTGCGGATCTCGGGGTTGCGGATCCTGTATCACATCCCTCCGGAAGGTACAAAGACCAACTTCTAGAGCCAGTAGAACACTGATGTTCCAGTGGGGCCATGCCACCATTGCCGGTGACGGGTGAGATACGTATTCTCACCGAATTCTGTTAAAATGTTTGGGCATGATATTTAGATCTGCCACACCCTTATGGGAAGGACATTTACAGTGTGCATTCGTCTCTCTTACCCCCACCATAACGATAGGCGATATGGCCTAATAATTCTTTCATGAAATGTAAACCATGTCTTGTAATGTTTCATATGGTTATTAAGTGGAATGTCCGGATTCTCACCCAGTTCAGAGATCCTGCTAAGTAACATGTATGAGCGCTGTCTACAGTATTGATGTTCTCGGGCATCTGTTCTCCATGACAGCCGTGTCTAATAGCTAGGTAGATATCGGCCAGTTGCGGCCTAAACTAATTCTTGTTTTGAAAACAACTAAAAGGAATTAAGCAAAGCAAAAGGCCTGCAGAAATAAAGCGGCAACTACTAACTCAGCATATTAGGAATCACATAAGATGGTGATGAAGGAATCCATCGGGAATCTGCCGTTCCGTCTTCACGTAAAACAAGTACGCACCCCTATAGTCATAATCTCACTAGGTATGGTTTTTTCTTTCTACAGTTTTTTTGCTTGAAATATTAGAGTGGGCCCATTTTTGCCTACTATTCTTCTCCCGCTTTAAGCCGTGGCACCACCTTCCCGAGACGGAGGCCCGTGCGAGGCACTTGCTTCTTGCAAGGATTCAGCGACGACGGTCCACGCCAGGATAATACTCCTCACCCAAACTAGCGCTATGAGAAGTGCCCGCATGAGGCACATCGCTTTTTCGTCTGAGATAGGCTTCTTCCTTTCAGCTTAGAGGTATAATAACTTATATTAAGTTAAATAGCTATGTCTTGTGTACGGGAGCCTCCCTTGTGGGGATACCTCTGCGGACCTACGAGTCTGTGTGGTACCTCCGGGAGCCCCATGTTTAAAAGTTCATCTACCTGCCTCTATGTCTTGTATTTTCGTATGCTCTTACTGTAGTTTTATCTAGCATATTTTCAATTAGTTAGGTATCGTAATAACAGTGTATGATTTTATATAATTCAATCATATCTCCCCGGTGTCGTCTATATTTTAGAGTTGGGTGATTTAGTCTTTCTAGCCTGTCAGGGTAGATCAGCCCCTTCAATGAACGAAGCTGCCTGGTTGCCCTCCTTTGAACATTTTCGATAGTATTGATATATTTTTCTTTGTAAGGGCACCAGGACTCGACATTTGTTTGGATGGAATTTAAGTAGCCATGTAGAAGCCCAGTCGGTCATGGAGTCAAGATCATCCTGTATTATTTTACTGTCTTTCTTGTCTTGAATTTCTTTATAAATCTTTGTGTCATCTGCGAATAAGTGGATTTCAGAACTGACATTATCCGGTAGTTCATTCAAATAAATAACAAACAGGATAGGGCCTATCACACTACCTTGTGGTACCCCACTGGATTTATCTTGCCAGGCAGAAAGTTTGTTATTAATCCGGACTCTCTGCCTACAATTTTTTTAGAATTTCCTTATCCATTGGCACATTGTATCACTAAATCCATATGCCTTCAATTTGATCACGAGTCGTTCATGTGGGACCCTATCGAATGCCTTCATTAGGTCCATAAATACTACGTTTATTTCACTATTGGTGTCCAATAATTTTGTCTAGTGGTTTAAAACAGTTAATAATTGCAGTGTTGTTGACCTCCCGGAAATAAAACCAAATTGTTTATTAGTGAGTAGATCATTTGACGTTATGTGCTTTACTATCTTATCCCGAATGAGCTTTTCCATGAGTTTGCAAACTACACTTGTAAGGCTTACTGGTCTGTAGTTGCCTGGGTCCTTTTTATCCCCCTTTTTAAAAATCAGTGTAATGTTTGCAAGTTTCCAATGGGTCGGTACACATCCTGAGACAAATGATTTGTTGAATATGATGTTAAGCGGTTTATGTAGTACTTCTCTTAATTCGTATATGAGGCGAGGATGTACCTCATCAGATCCAGGTGATTTAGAAATGTTTATTGATTCCATAATTTTAAGTGTTTCGCTGAGGCTGAAGGTAGTATCACTAGAGAGAGTTGTGTAGTTTCGCCTAGTAAGGTGTGGAAACATATTAGTATATTCATCAATGAAAACAGTAGTATAGAAATTTGCTAATACGTCCGCCTAGTCAATATCATTTTGTACTCTCAGGACTGTACCATTTGCTTCAACCTCAAGTTCAGGTATTCTGGAGGTGAATTTTCTTGTATGGTTGACATGATACCAAAACCTTTTGGGATTCGTTTTTACGCTTCTGGCTATTTTTTTGCTTTTTCTCGTTTAATATTTCTTGCAAGTGTCTTAAGTTTGTTTCGCTGGTGTGTATATTTAAGCCTCTCTTTGTCTGTTCTAGTTCTAGCTTTTATTAGCTTAAGAATTTCTGATGTGATATCTGCTTTCTTTCCCTTGTTGCGTGGCTTGTATATGGGGATATGTGCCATTTCTGCTAACTTTAGTTTATTAGAAAAAGTGGAATACATGTCTTTACCTTCTAATATTTTTTCCCAATCGAGATTTAGTTCGTATTTCATTGCCCCATAGTTCCCTTTGTCGTAGTTTAATTTTTCTATTTCAGTTGTCACTGTATCATTTGCACATTGTAGATTACATGTGATCACAACGTGGTCACTGATTCCCAGGGGGCTATCGCATGCAATATCTGACACAAGATTTTCATCGTTGCAGAGAATTAGATCCAGTGTATGTGGGTGTCAGTGCCTCTAACTCTAGTGGGGTTATCGATTTTTTGAAAAAGGAAATAATCTCATACATTCTAGGAATTCTTCAGTACTGTCTGATCCTGTCCAGGACTCCCATTGGATGTTTGGAAAATTGAAATCTCCACCAATGAAAATGTGTGTGTATTGCTTTGTTACTTGGTGCAGGAGGTTGTTCATTGTTTATATTGTTCTCATCACCAGTGGGGCTTCTGTATATAACACCAACTAGTAAAGTTTCATTATTTTTAGGCTTACTTTAATAAAACAATGTTCTTTAAAATTATTTTGCACATTGATTTCATCCGAATGTAGTTCCTGTTTCACAAGTATCATAACACCTCTTCCGGTTTGTTCACAGAAGTTGTTTGGGAAAGTATCATATCCTGCGATGGACATTTCTTCTTTAGTAGGGAGAAATCAGAAGGTTTTTAGGAAATATCTCTGTTATCATTATAATGTCTGGTGGTTTTTTCCATGGCCAACAGCCTTACTTTGAATTCAGGTAATTTATTGGAGAGACTATCTGCATTGGTGTACATGCGTTTCAAATGTTGCTCTGATCTCTCATGTTCTGATAGCTGAGATTTACAATACGTTCTAGGTTCTGCTTGTTTCCTTAGAGTTTTCAATTTCTTACTTTGTAATACCTGTGTGCTTTCTTTTCTGTTTGATGGCGAGATAGCTGTTGATATTGTATCGTGCATATATTTGTTAGTATCCATTGTTTGTGGAACAGTACATTCATCAACCAAATTGTGGTATCTGTTATATATATATATATATATATATATATATATATATATATATATATATATATATATATATATATATATATATATATATATATATATATATATATATATATATATATATATATATATATATATATATATATATATATGTGTGTGTATAGGCTTGGGTATTTCTGCATTTGGTTAATATTTGTATGGTATATTTCCTATGCATTTATTCCTTAAAAAAGGATAAGGGGTTGCATTTCTATGGGTAGTGTTGGCTTGAAGGGAATCGATACACGAGTTCAGATAGTTCATTATGTTTTCTGATAATAGACTGACTCCATGATAATTTGGGTGAATAAAGTTGCGGAAAAGCTCTTCATTCGCTTCACCATTAGAATACGTAAACAGTTCTGTGTTGTTCACTAGGGTTGCTTTCTGCCATTCTACTAGAGAGCTGAGCATTTCATTAAACTCATAAACTAGGTTGTTTTCATGTGTGTTTTGGGGTCGTGGCAGCAGGAATGATACATACACTTGAGTGTTTGGAGCTAGTGATTTGGCTCTTTCAATGAGTGCATCATATTCATTGATCATGCTGTCTGCTTTACGCTTACCAATGTCATTACTTCCAACATGTATGATGACAATATCGTATGTGCTGGGTGAGAGAAACAGTTCCATATTTCCCGCAATTTCACTAATTCTAGCCCCACCATGGGATCTGACAGTGATGTCATGCTTTGCTGTCGACATAAAAGCTACCACTAAGTTTCTGGAGTGTCGAACTTCCAATGATTAGAACTTTCCTGGTTGCTGCAATTTGAGTGTTGGATTGCAGGGATGGTTGTCTATTATGGTTTTGGTACTCTCCATTGCTGTAACTGCTCTGAAAGACTGGTTTGTTATGAACTCGACCACCCTTGTTTGCACTATTCTGGCTATTCCCCACAACCTGTCTATAGCTTCTGCTACCTGGTTTAGTATATTTGTCGTCTGTATTGTTTATGTAGTCTTCTTCTTCTTCTTTTCGATCGCTGGTATCACACTTGGAGAGCCGTTCTCAAGATGAAATCTGTGGTTTTCTGCAGTTCTTCCACAGGCCCATACAGCTTTTCAAGAAAGGAGGTTGACAAAGGCCAGATCTCTTCTCTCAGCAGCTGATACGTACTGCAACATTGAAGTATGTGCTCTGTGGTCTGTTCTGCTTCTCCACAAGGACAAGCGGGCGATGTCGTAAGGTGGAACCGCCTGTACATGTGTTGGTTTAGTCTGTTATATCCAGTTCTGAGACGAAAAATGGTCACTTGCTCTGGCCTCGAGAGATGATGCTAGGCATCTTCTGATTGAGGTGTTCTATAGAGTGACTTGATGATAGTCTTCATCTCTGTATGCGTAACCATGTTTTCTGTCTGATTCTCTTCTGCACCCACCTTTGCCATCTTGTCTGCTTCCTCATTTCCTTGGACTCCACAGTGTGAGGGGATCCACTGCAATGCTATCCGAAAGCATTTGATGGTTTGTAGTGCTTCTTCAAGTTGTGGCAGCTTACCTTTGGCGATAGCCTCAAGGACGGAGCAGGCATCAGATAAAAAGACAATCTGTGCAATAGGGTCTGCTGTTTTGCTGATGGTATTAGCTGCATGGACCAGTTGCATGGACTTCAGCTCTGTAGTTTGTGCAGTGTTTGCCTGTCGGTATTGCAGCTGACTCATGTTGTCCGTTTGGATACTGTATGTGCAGTCTGGCACCTCCGCTCCTAATTGCATCTTTGGCTGATCCATCTGTGTAGATCCTTATCCATGTCTCCTGAGGGTACATTTCTTCCAGCATGGCTAGGGTCAGGGCCTTCTTGCTCACATCACTGTGTTCATCTTTGGTTGTGAGATGAGGTACTGTGGTGCGAATAGCTATGCTCTCTAGTTTGCTTTCCAAGGGTGGAGGATCAAGGGTGTGGTTTGGGTCTTCTATTTGTGCTGGCAACATTTCTTGGTGTTTCCTTTGAAGTGCTTTTGTCTCTTTCACAAAACTTGATCTTTTAAGTCTTCGTGATGACAGCTGTGCTTGCCTGATCTTCATCGGGTGGTTGTTGAATGATTTGAACTTTGCAGCTTAGATCAGTGCTTTGCATTCCCTTCCTTTACTAAGTGGGGGGATGCCTGCTGTCTGCTCCATTTTTTCTATTGGTGTTGATCTCATTCCACCAGTGATGATGCGCAGTGCCTGGTTTTGTACTCTGTCGAGGTTCTGTTGATGAGATTTAGCTGCTGTCATCCATGAGCTGGATCCATACCCAAGGTGTGGTCGTACGACACCTAGGTAGATGGTCTTGAGGATCCTTTCATTGGCACCCCACTTTGTTCCTGCCAGCTTCCTCATGATGTTTAGCTTTCTTCTGGCCTTTGCCTCTGCATTCTGGATGTGCTCCTTCCATGTTAATCTTCTGTCATAGGTGACTCCCAGTATGTCTGCTGGTCCTCGTACTCGAGTGGAGTACCGCCCAGTGTCAGTTGTTTATGTAGTGATGTTGAGGAATCGGTGTGTGCCTGTTCGGTCCTGAATTACTGTGTGAAATATTGTTGAATGTTTGTCTATTTTGGAAAGTGTTGTCCCTGTGTCCCCGCAGCTGATTGGTATGCGGTGGTGCACTTTGGGATTGAATATTACCTATAGGATCATAGTGTGTGTGTGTGTGTGAAATGAACATTGGTTTTCTTGAATGGATGGCAATGTTAAGTCTAATTGGTGACAGTTGTTTACCAATGCTAGACTGGCTTGGACCAGTTTATCTTGTGTTGTCATGATATTATCATTGACACTTGAATGGTTATGTTTGCCTTAGGGTGTACATGCCATCGCTGAGGGTCGGTTGATGTCTATGTCAGTGGCATCAGTACCTAATTTCTGTCTAGAATTTACAGAATATTGTGATGACATATCATTCAGTGCCTGCAAGGTTTGGAATTCTTTTCTGAGCTGTCTAAGGTCTTTCTTGAACATTTTTATTTCATTAATGACAGAACCTAAAGTCTCAGTTTTGTGTCTTATTCCCTCAATCTCATCCTCCTTATCAACAGCACCTGCATCTGTGAGTCTACTTTGTTGTTGTTGCAGAATTAGTAGTTGTCAATTTGTGGCTCCTATTGCTTGTTGTAATATCGCCTATTTGGGCGTGGGTCAACTCTAGCTGAACACTGCTTTCCTGAACCGGCCTATCGCTAGCTGGGTACTCATAATTGAATGGTGTAGTGCACCATGCAAGAAAGTCTTTAATGTGCGTAGAGACTTGGCAACAGTCTTGACATGTATACTTACGCTTGGTGGATGCTGGGGTCGAGAGCATGTAAGGTGGGAGGTCTGTACACATATAATGCACCCACTCTTTACAGATGTCACATTTTATCATGTACTCAGAGTCTGGTTTACCGCATTTACATTTTGCTTTGGGCCTAGCACCTCCATTTGTATCTGCAATAGTTGTATCCTCTGTAATGGTGTGTGTAGTAGTTGTGGGTGTGGCTTCAACATGGTTGTGTGTAGCAGTTGTAGGTGGTGTAATATTTGTGGTTGTAGCTGTAATGGGTGTGACTTCAACATCAGTGTTTGTAGTAGTAGCTTTCTGTATGATATCAGATAGAATGGCAGTATCTTCCAATTCACTAATGGTCATTCTACCCATAGAAGTTTGATTAGGATGGGATAGGAGATTTGTTCTGCCTTCTCGTTCCTTGATCTTTGGCTGGCGAGGGTGGCAGAACGGGAATGGTGTTTCGCTTTGTGTTTTTAGCTGCTTCAGAAGCGTTTTTCCTTTCTGAACGTTTCTCTTCTTTCTTCTACTCGTATGGTGTTGCATTCTTTGCACAACCATAAGTCACTGACACAAAATGTAGTGGGCTTGCCTGCTGTTTGACAGTCGTTGCATGCAGGCATATTGGCAACTTACACCTTGATGTTCACTTTAGGAACGTACATCAAATGAATAGTGCATTAGTGACATGTTAGTTTACTGTCTGTATTATGGTGATTTGCTGTTTAGTGTTGTGTTGTCCATATCCATTTGTTTATTTTATTTTATGGCTAATTTATTTATTTTTAATTATTTTTTAATTACTCTTTTAATTATTATTAATTATTCAGTAAGATTATTTATTAATTTTTATAATATTAATTGGATTTCGTTATAACGTTTCTATGATAAACAAACACGGAAACTGGTGACAACTTGGAGAAAACTATTTAACTGGCCAATTCAACTACTTTCATGGTCCACACATGATGATTAATTGATTACAATATAGAACTATATAAATTGTTATTATAATCTGCACAATTTTATATTTTAATGAGATTTTTATGCGACAGAATTTTTTACGTTCCTCTGGGTCTGTATAAAACATGTACAGGCCCTATCCTGTTTGTTATTTATATAAATGGCCTACCAGATAATGCCAGTTCTGAAATCTACTTATTCACCGATGACACAAAGATTTATAAAGAAATTCAAGACAAGACTGACAGTAAGATAATACAGGATGATATTGACTCTATGACCAACTGGGCTTCTACATGGCTACTAAAATTCCATCCAAACAAATGTAGAGTTCTGGAAATAAAAAGCAAACAAATTGTCGAAAACAGATCCTATCACCTACGCGGACACACATATAAACTAAAGAAACTGCGCTTTTCACATGATTTCAGAAAACATTACTTTACCAACAGAATAATCGAAGCATGGAATTCACTATCTGATCACATTGTAACATCGGAAAATTTAAATATATTCAAGAACAGATTGGACAAGATTCAGGATTCAAGATTATTTATTCAATAATTCCAAGATAAACATATTCACGAATCATACCAGGTTGTCAGCCGAAGGCATTGCCTATTGTCATGGCGGACACCTTACACACATATATACAGGTATATATAAATTAGACAAGACAGAACTTACATAAACAATTATGAATTCAGACATTACATTTACTACTTCCTTATTAACAACCCCACCCCTACCCAAAACCCCCACCCACCTCACCCACCCCACCAGAGAGTTCACCACTGCAATGACCGATACTGGGCAAACCAGGAAATAAAATTAAACTATCAAAGCAGCCTAACTTAAAGAAACGTTTTTGTTTGTGCACATAGTGGCATATATCTATGTAACCATCAAAGAAGGGACAGCCCTACCCAACCACCGCTTAATGGAAGACATATGTATTAAATACATGTATATATGACATATATATCAAAGTTTATGTCCGAACTCCACAAAACAAACCAAAATAGTCCTGGACTTCCTATTATTGGCCCTGATATCTCTAAAAACAATGATTTTAACCAAATTATATGTATTTGAACCATTTTAGACCTTCATGTTTCTAGCTTAGACTCCCAATAGCATTACCCAAAAAGTCCCAGACTTCCTGTATCTAGAAGTTTGTTGAAACCCTTGTATGTGTGTATGTATGTGTATGTTTGTATGTATTTTTATTTTATTGACACACTGGCAACGTGCGGCTTCAATTTCCATGTGCTAACTTAGCCGACAGTGATGCACCCGTTAGTTTAATTTGTTGATCACCATCTCCCGGTCGGGGGATCAAACCGCCATTCTGCAACTCCGCATAGCATCAGCAACCAGGCATCTTTCCACTGGACCACCGCACCAAGACTATAAAGTCAAAGATTGGCCGACCAGCTTTCACATGTCTGATATACTGACACACTGACGATTCATATGGGACTATCTGTAGATGCATCTGTCACAATCAATCCTAGGCTTTTACGCCTATTGTTCTCTGACTCCAGCACGGCTCTGGCAGTATATGTATTTTTATTGACGCACTGGCAACGTGCGGCTTCACAGTCTTGTGTGTCTTATATATGTTAATGTCAAAATGTTTTGTAATGTGTGTAAGGAGTCCATCACTCAATAGGCCATGCCTTTGATGGACTGCCTGTTTAGATTATATTTACATGTCTAGAAAAACCCCATGAAATAAAGCAACTTTGAACTTTAACTCTTTAGCAGTCTAGCACAAAACGGAACATAGAGGCTTTTTAGCCTGCGTTCTGCAAATCAATCTTATCTTGATATACGTCCCATTTGACAGGAGGAATTTACCGAAAAAGCAGAAGGAAGAAGTAATTTTTTTCTAAAATTTTTATTTAAAAAAACCCACTGCAAAACAAAAATGCAATATAATAAACTTGTATGTTGATGCACAAATTAAAGCTGTTTCTTTCCTAGTACCGGTATTTTACACGATTATTGTATAGAATTAGTTATTTAATAGGTTTGTAACCAGTTTTCGTATTCTTAGGACTTCTTAGAATTGAACTGTGTGCTTGGCTATTCTATTGCTGAACCTCTATGTCCGCCTCAAACTGTGTATATGTTTCACGTTCCTGTATTCCCAGTTTCCGATACTCTAACATGAACTCAAATTTCATATCCTGATTTCTCCGTGATCTATCAATAGCTGCTCCAAAAAGCAGACAGTTTTACAATATACAATTTGAATTTTCCCAGGCAGTATGTTTCGGGTATCCACCACTCTGTTAGTGTATCTTGAGTTTATTTCTGTTATTTATTCTTACCACTTTCTTCATACGGCGAAAAAACCATCATAGACGTATAAATGATAATATAATGTCTAAAGTTCTACCCACAGACATTGCCCCAGTACTTACCATCATATTCAGGAAATCATTAGAAAGTGGGGTAGTCCCAAAGGATTGGAGAAGTGCCAATGTCAGCCCTGTCTAGTACAAAAACGGTGATCGCTATAAAGAAAATTACCGACCCATCTCACTCACCTGTATCTGCTGCAAGTTAATGGAGTACATCATCACTAGCCATATAATGAACCATGCTGATCGTCACAATATATTATATCCGCTACAGCATGGATTCCGCTGCAAAAGATCGTGCGACACCCAACTCGTAGAGTTCATAGATGACATCACAAAGAACATGAGTGTAGTAAAACATAAAGACGTACTGGTAATTGAATTTTCTCAAGCATTTGAAAAGGTCAGTCACAGCCTACTTGCCAATAAACTAGATCACTATGGTGTTTGAGGAAAAGTCAATACATGGAAATCTTACGAACTTCCTATCAGATAGATCCCAAGCAGTTGTTGTGGATGTTGAAACGTCTAACTACATCAGCATAAAATCCGGTGTACCCCAGGGATCAGTCCTTGGGCCGAGTCTCTTTCTCTTCTATACTAATGACATGCCGGAAGCACTCAAGTCAACTGTCCGTCTATTCGCAGACGACACCATCACATACCTAACAATCTCATCACAAGTGGGCACAATTTCACTGCAAAACATCCTCGACAAACTGGCATTATGGGAGAAAATATGGAAAATGGCTTTTCATCCAGAAATGTGCAATGTCATAACCAGTAACCATCAGTAGAAAAGCAAACATATGTAATAACTATATGCTACATGGCCACACACTTAAATCACTACAGAGCATAAAATACCTGGGTTGCCATATAACATCTGATTTGCAGTGTGGTAAGCACATAAATGACATCTGCAACAACTTAGCCAACCGTACCATTGTATTCCTAAGATGTACCCTAAACATTTGAGCAACATCAGTAAAGGAAAATGCATACAAATCTCTAAGACCGATTGTCGAATATGCCAGTCCAGTCTGGGATCCATATCTTCAGAAAGTACTTCAGGAAATGGTACAGAGACGTGGAGCAAGATATGTCAGTAACAGACATCGAAATAAGTCAAGGGTTGACAACAGGGTCATTCCGTATAAGATGGACCAATGCCCGTCAATTCATAGTCACGGATTTCTTTCAAACTTTCTCAGTGTGAGCATATGGATGTTTTAGTTGAGCATGACAATTTTTTAACTGATATGTGAAATACTTTTTGAAAAATTCCCTCTCAAAGACCCCTATGCTAAAATTGACAAAAGTTTCAAGTACAAATCCAATGTTTGAGACATCATATCTCATCCAATATACTGTTTACAATACTAGATCTTTTCATTCTAATGCTCTGGTCAGCATACTTGAGGAAAATAACAAGCAATATGTGTTGACTTGTTTTGGGTGTGTTTTAGGGGTCACCAAAAACGTTAAAAACAGCTAATTTTCCTGTTTCAACAAAATTTGGTGATACAGTAAAATGTATATTATAGTTGCTGTAACTAAATGATTTCTACCCAGTTCACTAGAGCTAATATTAGCTTAGTAATATTTACTGACTAACAGCAAGGTTTGCTCATCAAAAAATTTTGGGGGCCCAATGCACCACCCCTGTTCACAAAAGAGGGCCAACTTCATCACCTATTAAGTCAAAATAACCCCTTTCAATTTTTATTTTATTTTGGTGAATGGTAGATATATGGTCAATAGTTACATGGTTAAAAGTTGCACTCTTACATTTGTTCCCTTTTGGAGCTATGGCATATTAGAAATGTGATATTTTTGTAAAACTTGTACGATATTCCATTTTTGGGGGTTAATAATTTTAAAATTATAGGGCCTAGAGGCATGAAACAAGCGATACAACCAGTTCTCGTGCTATATTAGAAGAACCAATCAGCATTCCCTGGTTATATAATACATAAACATCGATTTTCTAGACCCAAAGACCTGACTCTTAAAATTTGACATTTTTCGCGACAATCTAATTTGTTTTAAAAAGTTAAAAATATCTCCACTTTAGCATTTTAGATACTTTTTCATCATAGGTGGACATTGAATGGTATATTATGGTCATATTACTACAGCTACATGGACTTCTATGGCCATTTATAGACAATTTTGACACACTGCGACCAGGCCAATATGTGTAATCTCTCATACTAAAGTATGCCTAAATGTCACCCATTTCATGGAATTATTTAATAAACTGAGACAGGCATTGGTTAATACACATGATATAATATAAAAGTGTTAAGAGATAGTACATAATACTACATACCTCAGCAATAATTGATGATACGGTACATGATCCAGCATATACCGCTCCTCCAAATTATTTAAATAGTCCATTTATAAAGTCGATATCAGTTTGTGGAAAAGTGTACTGCCGGCCAGTTGCTGTCAATGGTGTTGACACCTTACTTAGAATGTCACAAAAAGGAACCCAGCACTGGTCTGTGCGCCTTGGCCAACTAAAGGATCGAGCTGGTCCATGCGGCTTCATAAACGAAATGAGACAGTCCTCATTTTCTAGACTAATTTCTAACACTATGCCAAACCACCAATTTTTGTCATACAATGCACCAACATAGTCACTCAAAGACAGTTCCATAGGGATATTTAAATTCTGAATCTCTGATGACATACCAGGTTGTGTGTTAGAAAATGACCGAGTGTATGAAACATCATCAGTTGAAATTCGCTTTACTGTGATAGAGTTAGTGTCATTTGGAACAAACGAATGGAATGACCTGGTTCCTTGCACTGTTTTGGCAAGGAGATACCGCTCGTCCAACATTGTATGATGGCTCTGGATCTCATCTTTACTAACTAAGAAGAACTTGATCTTGCTTATGTTCTGTTGGCTGAATTCATACAATTCACTAGCATTTCGTATAAGCGCTGTTTGCAGACTAGCCCTTGCGGCTAAGCGCTTCACTGTGCCACCGATACCGTCGCAAACACCTTTACCATGGCTGGTAGCAAAGAAATGCCATGTTGCCTTAATATCTTAATGCTGTAATTTTCAGCAAAGTCGAGAACAACAATGGCAGTAGTGTCATCTAAATCATGTTTGCACACTTTCAAGAATTCACTTTGAGATTTCGCTATGAAGGAATGTGGTGTTAATTCTTGGATCCGTTGACATAATATAGAAATAAAATCTTCAACTGATACTTCTCGGCGCATGATTTCAATTCGGTCTGTGGATACCCATTCATTGAATTTAATGATGTCATCCTCATCCATGTGCTCGTAAAGGTCTTGCTCTAAGTAAGTTTTGAGAAATGCAGTTCCTGGACACTTTTCACATCATTGCAGCATGCAATTTCTAGAACTACTGTCACATACAGATTTGTCAATTAGGTTATGATAGTCTTCAGAGATAACATCCACCATAAACTTTACATTTTGGTGTTTTTCGCATACACAAACATTGTGGCTGCCGCTAGAAGAAACAGTTACACACCATTTGGGTATTAACTCAACAAATTTAGAGAAACCAATTTTAAGTCCAGTTTCTGTTTTGAAATTAGCATGTACTTCCTTCAAATTTGTCAGGATTAGCCGTTTTTGCTTATGTTCTTTGGTACCACAAATTCTTATAGTAACAAAATCATTTTTCCCGGGTAATAGTCTAGATACAGTATCATCTTGGTAGTAGTTAATAACACTATCTAGTGTATGCTGATCAAGCTTATTTCTTTTAAAGGTTTCACGATCAGCGAGTATTCCATCATTCTGCGCAAGTTGTCTGGCTTGTTTCACCATATAACGCGTAACACCACATGCCTGAAAAACCTGAACAGTTTTATCTATCGACCATGATTTAGGTGTAATAGTCAATACTTGTATCTTTTGATTTCGTGATGACACAGACAGTTTTTCATTCATGTTCGATACCAAGTAGTCCACATCTAACTTAGAATCACATGTACATTCAGTTTGTGAAGTGTCAGCAACTAATTTATTAGGTGGAAAACCTAGGTGGGATGCCACGTGACTTGTTGTTGCTTCTGCCATTTGTTTGATTTTTCATTTACCATATGATACTTTCCTTTCTGAATGGACACTCTTTAGGGGAGAAACTCCAACTGCTGAGAAACTAGAGTTGAGGCATTCAGCATTACTGTACAAAGTATCTGCTATGGCCATTGATTCCGGTTCACTGTCACTACAATCTGTCAGGTTATTAATTTTCTGCAAACAATGATGGCAAATCTTTTGGCCAGGTTGTTTTCTCTCTCTAGTTTTCGACTGTATTAATGCCACAATTTCTTGATCTATATTAACTAGTCCCTTTTTAATAAGCTTTTTGTGAACTTTTAGGGGATCACAACATGAAGTGTTCTGCTTCATCATCGGGAATATATGCAGATAGTGTTTCTTGTGGCAACAGTACACTGTTTCTAAACTATCCTCACTCTGGCCGCTTCTCATTGCAACAAGTGTTTTATCTGTAGCCATCAATTGTACAACATCATTTACAGAGCATTTATCCGTAAACTTATGACATTTATCATTAGTGAGACGTCCAACTGAACAAAATGTCTCTGGTAATTCAGCCATTGTGCAACGTGTCCTAGTCAAAGTTTACACTTTTCAAATTAAAAGGCTTAATTTATCATTAAAATGTATAGTGAATTATTAAATTTCTAAAGTAAATATCTAAACATTTGTGTATCAGCAACAATGTCAATGTTTCAATGCAGTAATTATTAAACACTTTCACTGGTCATGCTGCCTAATCTTGATCACTTAAAATGCTTGACTGAACTCTTGTTGATAGCAATACTTGCATGCAGATCTCTGAGAAAAACTGAGACCATGTGACTAATCAATATCACCTCACTACCTATGTCTATTACAGCAATTGACCTAATTATATATACACCTGTGCAAAAGTTAAGCACCAGCAAAAACAATAGAACGTAGAAACATGATGGTACAACTAGGCTGCCATACTTTTTGTCCCTGCGTTAGCTGACATAATTCCAAGTACGAAATGCACATGCATGCATGACTTCACGCCGCTTGATGTCCGTGCGTGGCAGGAAACAGCACACGTGTTCAGTTATGTAAAAGTCCAGTTTGAGGTGTAGAACATTACATACAGATTTAGGCCACAAGATTAGGAATTTTGTGTTCATGACCGTGGTTTATTTGTACAGAGAGAATTAGCTCTTGATTGTGAACCGCTATGGCAAGACGAAGGTTAAGTGATCGTGTGAAATGGCAAATCATAGGCATGCATACCACTGGTATGTCATGCAGAGAGATTGGCAGACAGCTGAACATTAACCATACTGTAATCAGTCGTTTGATTGCAAAACATGGGCAAACTAACGAGGTGAAGGACAGGCCTAGATCTGGAAGACCGAAGAAGACTACTGCCCGTGATGATCGAGCCCTAGTACGCCTTGTTAGGAGATCTCCATTCACCAACAGCAGAGTGCTCAGCCAGCAATGGGAAATGCGCAATAGAGTGTCAATGTCTACCGTCAAAAGGAGACTGTATGCTGCTGGCATGAAAGCTAGGAGACCTGTCAGACGTCCTCTCCTCACTGCACACCACAAAGAGGAGCGTCTGAGGTGGTGCAACGAAAGAAGACACTGGAACATGAGATCCTGGAGACGGGTACACTGGTCCGATGAAAGTCGGTTCCTGCTTCATGCCACAGATGGTCGAACTCGTGTATGGAGGTCCAGACGCACGGCGTACGACCAACGTAACATCATGGAAGAAGTTCCATTTGGTGGAGGTTCCGTTATGATATGGGGGTGCATCTCATTTGATTGTAAGCTGGATCTGTTGACTGTACCTGGAACACTAAATGGACAAAGATATCAAGATTCCATACTGGATAGAGTTGTGGTCCCTCATTTTGTAAATCATGCACCTGGAACCCACCCTATGTTCATGGATGACAACGCCCGACCACATCGTCCTAGAGCTGTGCATGAATACCTCCGCCAGAATGCCATCGAAACCCTACCATGGCCAGCAAGGAGCCCTGACATGAACCCTATTGAGCATATCTGGGACATTCTGGGAAACTTGGTGAGAAGGAGGGATCCTCCTGTGCAGAACCTACAGGAATTAACAGACGTACTCCATCTTGAATGGCAACGAATACCACAATGGCGTATCAGTCGGTTGGTGACCAGCATGAGACGTCGTGTCCAGGCCGTCATCCAGGCACAAGGTGGATATACCCGGTATTAATAATGACAGTCTCAAACTCGTGCACAGATGTTAAACTTCGTTTTCAGACACCATTAATGACAATCTAGCCACGTGTGTCAACTGTAGGGCAATAGTTGTCAGTTGTGTCAACGTAACCATATTCAGGCCTCGTTTTCAAGTTTAAACAAAAACATACAGTGTTTCCCCACCATCATAATCAGCATTCCTCTAGTTGCATTATTACCTCTTGCACTAAGATGGATGGGTACATAAATGTTTATGCTATTGCTTTCTTCATAGCACATGAATATACCCTCGCATGTGCGTAAAAATAGGGTGGTGCTTAACTTTTGCACAGGTGTATACAAAGCTCTGAAGGTTGAGTTATTTTCTCTAGATATGAAATCTCTCAGTCTTTATTAACACTGGATAACTCAAGACTGAGTGATGAGCTGTTGCAGCTCGACCAGCTTACAGGACAAACTCTGTACCTGGTGTATATTTTGAAAATGATTTAACTGAAAATTATTGATGGCTAAGTCAGCAACAACTTAGTCAAATTGTTTTTTAAATATTTTCCAGGCAATATGTTATTCCCATTGAAAATGTTGTTGAATAATGACTTGTAGTTTACCCACAAAAATGTCAAATTTTAACAAAGTAAGGTTTTGACATCTCTAAAATCCATGTTTATCTATTTTGTAAAAGGGAAATGCTGGTTGTTTCTTTTAATAAGGCAGGGAAACGCGCTACATCTCTTGTTTCATACTTCTAGAGTGTATACTTTTAAAATTATTAACCCCCCAAAATCGAATATCATACAAGTTTTTGAAAAAATATCGGATTTTGTATTTGCCATAGCTCTAAAAGGAAACAAATGTAAGAGTGAACCTTTTGGCCCTGTAACCATTGACCATATATATAACATTCACCAAAATATTAAAAAAATTGAAAGGGGTTATTTTGAAAAAAGATGTTATGAAGTCACCCCATTTTGGCGAACAGGGGTGGGGGTATGGCTCCCACAAAATTTTTGCGGAGCATATCTTGCCATTAGGTAATAAATATCACTAAAGTAGCAGTAGCTCTAGTTAACAGGATAGAAATCATTTGTGTAAACCAAATACAAATACATTTTACGGCATCACCAAATTTGGATTAAACTATGAAAAATCACATTTTTTGGCATTTTTGACCACCCCCTAATACATGCCTAAAACAGGTCAGCACAAAATGCTTGTGATTTTCTCGAACTATGGTGACCAGACTGTTAAAATAAAAAGACCTAGTATTGTGAGCACTGTAGTCGGTGAGATATGAAGCCTCAAACATAGAAATTTTGTTACAAATTTTTGTCAATTTTAGGCAGGGGGTATTGGATAGGCCAGTTTTCAAAAAGTATTTGACCTTTCACTATAATACTTGGAATTTCCTGTTAATACATACATATGCTTACTCTGACAAAGTTTGAAGGAAATCTGAAACTATGACTTGACGGATTTCAGAAATTTTGGTCCTTATATGGAATGACCCAACATGCTGGACCACCTACACTGGAGATCCCTCGAAATGAGGAGTGACGTGTGACTAGCCCTACTTTACAAAATCGACAGTGGTAAGGTAGAAATAAGCAAAGAGGGACACCTTATTCTACCGAGATACTTGAGTCAGACCGTGCAAGAAAAGAGCTATCAAATTCCACCATGCTCGAATGACTACATCAAAGAATCCTTCTTCCCTCACACCATCCGGGAGTGGAATGCTCTGCCACCTGGGATAGTGTCAGCCACGACTCTTGAAGCCTTCAAGGCCCAAGTGTCATCACGAAACTAAATTGACACTCAGTTTTGAATCCTGCCTTAACGCTATGCGCACCCAAAGTGGCTGAATAATCAACACATTGATGGTGGCCATTAACCGGCAGAAGTAGCCTTAATTATTAAAATGTTGTAGACATTGAAAACAGTTTTGATAATTTTATTTAAATAGTGTTTTAACCAGATTTCGTGGCAAGCCGAACGCCCATAGTAAACCTATGGGAGGGGATAGAATCAAGATATAGCCGTATTTCCTTAGGTCTGTCTTACTTTGTTGCTTGACTATTCTCAAATTATGGCTTCTTGTGCCTCTCTCCTCTGTGACAGTTAGTAAGTCTTTTGCCACCTTGGGTCATAAACCTCTGAGTCTCCTATAACACATTGTTGACATCTTTAATCTTCTCACTCTCCTCCTATGCCATGTTCTTTGGTGCTGGTATTTGCTTTGTTGCCCTTCTTAGAATGTTTTCTATTAGCTCAACATCCTTCTTTTTGTAGGGGCTCCATACCCCTACAGCATATTCCAGATGCACCATCACCAGGGCCTGGAAAAGCGCTCTGAACATACTTTCATCCAGGTAGGTAAACGATCGGCTGATTAGGGCCATGATACTGTTAGCTTTATTTGGCTGTGTTATGATGTGGCTTGCAAAGGCTAGATTTTTGTTTATGACAACTCCAATGTCCTTTTCTTGATCCACATGTTCCAGCTTCACTTCTTTCCCATCCTGGGCATACAAATGGTACTTTCTTTCTCCCCTCTGTCTGTTTCAAGCTTGCCAATTTCCCGGGAAATACTTGTATTTCACAGGGCAGTGGGAAATATTCAGATATCAGGTGGAAAATTTATATATTTAACCCCATGGTTGTTTATCATGCTTAAGAGAATAATGACATGGATTAGTAAATATCATTAACACCAGTCTATAAGAAAAAAGGCAATCCTAACCAAGCTACATCCTATCGCGGTATTACAGTAACATCAACCATTTGTAAAACTCTAGAAATACTTCTGAAAGTCCGCATCCAACAGACAGCACTTAAAACACAACACCCACTTCAGTTTGGATTTACATCCAGGTTATCGCCAATGTACAGGGTTCCCACGCAGATATGGAAGTCTGGAAAAAGTCTGGAAATTTAAGAAAACACTTTCCAGGGCTGGCAAAGCTATGGAAAATTCGATATTTCGCGGTACTGCTATGGAAAAGGTATGGAAAATTAAAATATCTGGATTTGTAATTTTTTCCGGCAGCCATTTGTCAACAAACACTTCCTTGTTCCTGGTTTGGCAAGTCTGGATCGGGTACCGGTAACCGCCAAGCTCCAATACATCGCGATTACCGGGAACGTTTCGCGCGTGAGCTGAACAAGTTTGGATTGGGTCCCGGTAACCGCTGTGATTGTATAAACTGCGTAGAAAACTATATAGAAGACTATTTTTGAAAATTTATCACTGGAGTGACTGGCTCTTTAACTAAGCCAGACATTCCAGTGGTAAATTATTAAAGATAGGTTTCTCTTGGTCTGCAAATGAACATTTTCTTTGATCAAAGGAGTGCTACTTGCTCAGTGCCATCCCTCATTCGTACGTACATGTGATACCTATTTGCTATTTTAACTGTTTACTTATTATAGAAAATTGATCACTGGAGTGACTGGCTTTTTAACTAAGCCAGACATTCCAGTGGTAAATTATTAGAGATAGCCTTCTCTTGGTCTGCAAATGAACATTTTCTTGGATCAAAGGACTGCTAATTGCTCAGTGCTATATCCGTCATCCATATATGATATCTATGTGCTATTTTAACAGTTTACCCATAGTGTGTGTGGTGTGTGTGTGTGTGTGTGTGTGGTGCGTGTGTGTGTCAGTGCTATATATGTGATATTTTACTAGTTTAATTATGAAATTTACTTATGCATTGTTTTCTCATGTTTAACTGTGATATGATGTACAAAATAGAACCAATTAAAAGCCTCAAATGTTAAAAATAATTTTTTAAGTTTTTATTTTCACCAAATGTCCACTATTAAAATGTCTTTAAATGGCTATGGAAATTTTTTAATTTGGTCTGGAAAAAGTATGGAAAAATATTCTCCCCAAGGTGTGGGAACCCTGAATGTACAGCGCACTGATGCTCCAGGTAGCTACCTCTGAATCGTGAATCAAGAACCTTAATACATACGTTGCTCTCCTTGATGCCAAGTCAGCCTTCGATGTAGTAAACCACACAAGCCTTGCGCATAAACTGTATCTTTCTTGAATAGAGGGAGCCACTTGGACCCTCGTCACAGACCGTCACAAAAATGCTACCACCACCCTGAAATGGCATGGTGAGTGCTCAGAGCAAATTCCGTTCAGGCAAGGGAGCATATTATCAACAGACCTGTACAAACTGTACATCAACAATCTGCTCAACTGCCAGATGCCACTGGTAATGGTGCTTATATTGGAACTGTACACTCGGCAGCGCCAACCTGTGCTGACGATGTCAGCCTAATCGCAAACAGCGAATATCAGCACCTCATAGACACATCAAGCTTTTACAGCACCTATGAGTTCTACGAATTGCAGCCAGCGAAATGTGCCATCCTATCAAACTGTAAACAGGAGAAGCCAGCATTTACTCTAAATGGAGAACTGGTATGAGCACCAGGCTGTGCTCCCCACCTGGGAATCCAAAGGAGTGA
This sequence comes from Chaetoderma sp. LZ-2023a, assembly GCA_034401795.1. Taxonomy (NCBI): domain Eukaryota; kingdom Metazoa; phylum Mollusca; class Caudofoveata; order Chaetodermatida; family Chaetodermatidae; genus Chaetoderma; species Chaetoderma sp. LZ-2023a. Next base: position 23,445,896 of record CM067373.1, read on the forward strand.
TCAGATTGCTAGTGCACGGCCCACCGTTGATGAAAACATAAAAAAGGCAAGACGAGCAGCTTACTCTCATGGGCGCAGGACTCCACGGCATCAATAGGATAAAACCAACTGCCAGTATGCATCTGATTGAGATATATGTCCTTCATGTACTACTCCACGGTTTGGACATTCTCATCCGTAACAAGACAGAAATTAATCTGCTAGACAAATTCTACCACAAACTACTACTTCAAATATTAGGCCCTCCAGACAGGACTGCGTACCCATCACCTTATATCCTATTCGGCACCTTACCAGTTGAGGCTCGTATACATATGTTGAAGCTCATCATGACCAGAAGTATCTGTGGAAAACAGGAAATGCTTCTATTCGAAGTAGCTGTAAGACAGTGTTATGAGAGGCTTTGACCAGGAGAGCTGGTTTGGCAAGGTATGCGCTTCTATCCATCTATGAACTCATGGACAGCCCACCAGGAAAATGTGCCTAGAAGACCACTATCAGAACCAACATACACAAACAATGGTCTGCGAATCTCAACTCACAACTGCAGCTGTATCCCTCGTTGGAGCACGTCCAGCACTATCCAATTAATTTCTGCTGTGCACATCCAGCAGTTGACTCTGTTACTACATCACCTTACAATATACGCCTACTTGCAGTACGACTACGGCTACTGACAGGATGTTACATTCTTCAGCTGAACACAGCTAAGTTTAGCCACTACACTGTTAATTCAACCTGCCTACTATGTAATGGTGAACCCGAGGACCGTCAGCACTTTCTGACTGCTTGCACTTCTCTAGCTGAAATCTGTATGAAATACCTAACATCATTCCTGCTCAATCCTTCTACATATATGTCTAACAAACCAAGCTGCAACTGCCATCATAAACTAGAAATGTCAGTGCGACAATACTTCTACTCACTACACCATCACAGGACCACAAAACTCGCAATTATAAACAGTAATAAATAGACCAAGTAATTCATACACAAGTCCGCTTCTACTTTTGTCATTTTTGTATTTTACTCGCTCGCGAGGTGCTCCCGTATATGGGAAGGATTTCCAAAATGAACTGAACATTAGTGTATCTGATATATATTGCTAGTCATGCAAGCACTGAATGAAATCCCCCAACACTATTTACCCTAGATCCCCTGAAAGTCCCATATCTCAATATCAATTTAACTGTATAGTACATGTAGGAAAGCTGTTGAATATTTTGAAAGTAATTTGGTGAGGTGCTGTTGCTGCTATAGGCAGTAACAACATGTCCCCATCAAATTATTTCAAAATATTCACCAAATATGTCTTTCATTATAAAGAGTGTCGTTTCTAGACTGTAAGATTTAAATAGTTAACCCTCTACTCATCTACATTTCTAAAGAAAATCTAAATTTTTGCTTAGCGAGTGTCCATTTACAGACCAATATAAGAATATTTTTTTAATTTCCCAGTGAAATTACTAGCTCGACATTATCTTAAAATAGTTGCTTCATCAGCTCCAGTGGAGGAGTGCCTCTTCAGTACCGGAGGAAAGATTTATAGTGTTGAGAGATGTTCATTAAGGGCGATCCAAAAAATGAGTGTTTAAAACTATTTCATTAAACATTGTTTAGTAATGTTTACATCCTATGTAATTCTGAAAACAATTTAACTGAAACTTATTGCTGCTATTCAGTCAAATTGTTTTCAAAATAATTAGCAAATTTCCTATATAATTTCATACATAATTTACATTAAAGGACAATTCCGGGATGATAAAAAGTGTGCTTTATTTGAAAGATTATTTCATGTTTAATGAAATTGCGCCAGAATAATAATCAGATAGAAATAGCGTAACAAACTATCGTAAAATTGACAATTTTTCGCACATCGGGGCACTGCCATTTTATCGCGTTTAGCGACGTCAGCCCCCACACCACCGCTATTGCTATGACTGGAGGAGCGAGGCCAATAGACGCTGGCATATTTTAAGGAAGTATACGTAAATGATAATAGCAAACGAACCACTGAAGCGATTCCAATGATTCTAGGATCTCTAAATAGGTGCCGACCTCTGGATTAAACTGATATTATGGATGTTAATATCGGACAAGAGGTTCAAAAGACTGGAATATATAAAAAAAATTATTCATCTAAGATACGATCTGAGAATGTTATCCTTTTTTGGTAAAATTCAGCATGAGATGGTCTTTGTCTCGCAGACTATCTTTGCGTATTGTCATTAAATTGGAGTGTGCTTACAGCTGATAGGAAATGGCTATTTGCCTGACCAATTATAATTTTGCTCACATGAATATTGCCAGAGATATCACCAAATGAATTACAATTTTGACATAAAATCTGGGAATTTTCATCGCCGATCAATATTGCTGGGCAAGCTGTAGTAATTTCAATAATTAAGATATTTTGATGGAATTTTTCCCGTTATGTGATAACATTGTAAAGCTTGGGCACAGCAAATTCTGTAATTGTAGCTGTAATACTCATTCTGATATGGGATGATGGATAGAGCGCATCCTGAAATTTTTGTTTGAAATTTTGCTGCCGTAGTTTTCCCCGCAGAGTGTATATTTTGAACTACTAGGCCGATTCTAACATCCCTAGCATTGGATAAATCTTCGAACTTGCAGCTACAGGTAGGTATCAGAATTATTACAATCGGTTCTGTGGTTCCGGCAATATTATCATGTTTTCTTGGAATATATATTTACACCGCCTGCGACACATGCACGCTATAACTGTATCTTGAGTCACCTGAGTAATTTGACAATACGCGTGTGCCACTTCATTTAACCCTTATCGCATGGTGTAAAATGTGTAATAGCCTACTTACAGAGATAGCGCCAGGGTACATTTTGAAAAAAAATGTTGCTAAAATGTCTTGCTGTCGTGCAAACATTGTTACCAAAATGAACACATTCTGATAGTATAGAGAAAATGGAATCTATGCTTCAGCCGTCTACGGGTTAACGATTCCCCACCGACTTCGGATACTAGAATTACTTGAAAAACTTACTAGCTTAACTGGACAATGTCCAAAATATTACAAATTATCACATGTTAGGTCTCCATGCATAGACATATTTACTGTACAGCCTTCGTGCTCAGCAAACAACGTTGGTGCAGGGATGACGTCAGGATCTCGTGAAATCTCGCTCTCGTTGCAAGAAAATGGCGGCGCCCGGGAGATAACATAATCCCATGTTTACGATGGTATAATTACTTGTATTATTTGTCTATTGTTTTTATTTAGGATCCAATATGTTAGTCATATAAGTCTTTCAAATAAAATACACTTTTACCAATCCCGGAATTGTCCTTTAACTGTTGAAACCACATTCCAATATGAATATATTAATTTCATTTCATTAAGTAATATTTTTATATAATGTCAAATATGGCATTAACACTTTACTGTTTAGATTCACCACAGGGAGATAACTCATATTATAATAATACATATAAATTTACTAAAGCTTTATAACTTATTTTATTAATTTCTTACCCGCTATCCTGACTCAGTTCATTGTACATTCTCAAGATGCCATCTTTATTAAAAGGAATTGGTAATTGGAATTAATTCCTTTTCAAAGGAATTGGAGTTAATTCCTTTTGTATTTGGAAGGAATTGGAATTGACAAAAAGCAAAGGAATTGGAATTGAATCAATTCCTTTCATGAGGAATTGACCCCAACCCTGCTGGTAACCCACCTGCATTACTACAAGTCGCAGCAATATCAGTTAGTTCACTTACTGATTGCTTTCTCATTGACTCACTATCAGGGCATGGTATTATGTATAAGCCGCTTTTGGAGCTGTACTACATGTATGTAACACAGGCTCGATAACCGTGTCATTTCTTGTGGTAAGTTTTCAAAACTAATCACTTGGCCTGCAAATGGCCAATCACTGAAAACAGATTTGGATTTTCCTCATCATATTCTTTACAATATAAAACTTTTGTTGAATATTTTGAAATTAATTTGACTGGAAACCATTGCCGCCTTTGCAGCAAGAGCTTCCAGTCAAATTAATTTCAAAATATTCAACCGTTTCTGTATGATAGTGTTGAAAATTAGATTTGGAGAATTCAGCGTTGAAAGGGTTAGAATGCTACGGCAGATTTATTAATTACAAGATAGGTACTTAGACAAGCAGCATACTACAGTACAGCTCAGAAATAACTGAACAGTGAACATGTTTCCATAATAAATTATACTAACTAGCATGTTTGTGTTTTTATTCTGTAAGCATGTTAGTTTATTTATGAGCTGTACCGTAACAATATTCCAGCAAAAAGTTCTCTTTTTCCAGGTAAGCATTCTGGGTTGCTGAATCCATGGCCGGAATGTCAATAAATCCAATCACTTTATCTCTGGATATCGTTGCAGGGCGTCATGCTCATGGCGCCAGTCAAGCGCCACTCGCAAATCGAGAAGCAGATATCAGCCCAAGTGTCCCGCCGAGGCCACTGTCATCGCCACCTCCGTTAACCCCCTCAGCAGGTACACCAGAAGGCATTGAGTGTTATGGCGATGAACGGAAGTATTTAGCTGAATTAGCCAAGTTTTATAACAGTCCTGTACTTAGTGATGTTGTGCTGCGAATCGGCGGCACTTCATTCGACGCTCATAAGCTGATTTTGGTGCGAGCGAGTGATGTTTTTGAGCGTATGCTCAGCAGAGAATGGAACAGTGAAAACAAAAAGGTAATGGTACATCTGTTTGCATATAGCCATTATGATGTAAGAAATTCTCTCCTTAATCCTTTAACATTTATATCAGCAAAAAACAGCTTCTGCAGTGGTCTTGAGAAATGTCCATTTGCAGACCAAGACTATTTTTTTAATTTTACCACTGGAATGACTGTCTCGATAACTTAGACAGTCATTCCACTGGTGAATTTTCAAAAATAGTTCTCTCTTGGTCTGAAAATTAACACTATGAGAAAATTTGAATTATTTTTTTAACAAATTCGAGGGTTAAAGGGTGAATATAATGAACTATTTGGGCTGGAAATGGACAGAAGCCTCTTCCAGTAGCAAATGTTTTCAAATTGAAATAATGTATGTAATCTCTTAGCTATAGTGTCTGGACCAGAGTGATTAAAGCTTGTGCCGTGTCGATGTACACGATGTAATAATAATGATTTATGTGAAAAGTGGCTCCTATATGGATGATAGTGTGACTGCAAAAAATGCTCTGATCCAAATACAAAACGTAACTTTTAAAATGCACTAAATTCAGCTAGAGACAAAAACTCAGCCTGTAAAGTCATTTGTTGGAAAGAAATTGTATTATTGACTTAAATGCAGTAATAATGCTAAGAATATCAATACTGCTTACCCCTGTAACACTTTTATCAGCCACGGACGGCTTCTGCGGTGGTCTTGAGAAATGTCCATTTGCAGATCAAAAGAAGACTATTTTTGAAAATTTACCACTGGAATGACTGGCTCGATAACCGAGCCAGTCATTCCAGTGGTAAATTTTCAAAAATAGTCTTCTTTCGCTCTGCAAATGGACATTTTCTATTAGAAAATTGAAATTTTCCTGAATAAACTTGAGGGTTAGCGGGTTAATCGGAAGAACCTGATTGTTTAGATGTAACATCTAACTAGAACAAGAGGTCTGTGTCACTCACTTGGAAACTTGGGCTGTGAAATCTGTGTATAATTTATCTTTTAAATGGTTAGGACGTTCAGAAAATCCAGGATGGCCATCGGAAGAATTGACCAATCAAAATTCTGCATACAACCTTTGAGGCCTACCACCATAGGGTCCATGAGTAGTCTTTCAACTGATTTCCCGAAAATTTTCGGAATGTCCAAGATACCTACCAGAAATATTTACCGATCAATATTCTGTATACAAGTTCTAATAGTGTTCTGCCATACATTTTGGTTTAAATTGGCCAACTGGTTAATGACTTTTACTTAATTTCCCAAAGATTTTTGAAAAAATCCAAGATCGCTGCCGGGATAACTGTAGGATCTTTTTAGTCAAGCTTGGTTGAAATCTTGCAAACGGTTAATGAGGAGTACCTGGTAGCCTTTTCCAGAGCGCAGTTGGAAAATCCAAGATGTCTGCCTGAAAATTAACCAATCAGAATTCTGATTACAAGTTCTGAAGCCTACTGTACTATGGTCTTTCCATCGATTTGGTTGAAATCAGCCATGTGAATAATGAGGAGTAGGCTTTTAACTGAGATCACAAAATTTTCTGAAAATCCCTGATGCCCGCCAGAAAATTGACCTGTTGATCACTGAGAAGTAGTCTTTAACTGATTTCCTTAAAAAAGAAGTGTAGCCTTTTAAAGGGTTCAAGAAAATAGTTCTGGATAATTTATTAGACAACCAAATATGTGTGCCGGAAACAGTTATCAATCAAAATCCTGTATACAACTTCTCAAGCCTACCCTGATAGCAACATCCTTTCAGACAAATTAGTTTGAAATCTGTCAAGTGGTTATTGAAGAGTAGCATTTAAAAAAAAAATTGACAGCCAGACGACAGAAAATGGACAGATAATGAACAGTCATCATGCCATAAGCTCACTTAGCCTTTCAGGCCAGGTAAGCTAAATATTAAGCAAGCTTGGATAATGACATATATATATATTATATTATAAAATGACATGCTTATTTTGTGTTGTGTGTCTTGTTCAATTTCTAGGAAATCGAGTTATTTGAAGACGCGATGTGTGTAGATGTTTTCCCGCGATTTCTCCACTTCCTGTACAGCTGTCACGTTTCACTCACACTGGACAACACACTTCCTATACTGATTCTCGCAGATAAGTACAACGTGTTGAATCTACGATGCGTATGCATTAACTTTGCTTGTACACGTATTATTCCCAAACTTCAGTTGAAAGATGTATTCCATGTTTGGTTTCAATATGCCACAAAAGGCTATCACCAGAAGCTTGTGGCAATGTGTGTTAAATCTCTCTCCACAAGAATGGATGATATAATGTTGTCAGCGGAGTGGCATCCGGAATGGTTGAGTCTGGATAAGGAGCAAATGATTGAGTTTCTCAGGAGTTCTGATCTCACCATCAAGGATGAATATGAGTTATGGAATGAGGTCATAACATGGATAACTCATCAAATTCATCCCAATGATCTAGAAGAAACACTGCCAAAGATACTGGAACATATACGTTTTCCAATGATGACATCAGACCAAATCGCTTTACTCGAGTGTAGCAGTCTGACTATAAGATTTCCTGAGATTTTCCAGCCACATATGCTGTTGGCGTATAAGTATCACGCTCTACCTCTAATGAGTCGTGCTGGGGTGCGAGAGTTTTACACATCAGACTTCATGTTGAGAAACTATACAGATTTACGCTGGGACAAGAGACTAGGAATTGTTGGTTTCTCATCCATTCCAAGATGTTCAGAAGTTAGTCTCAAATTCTCTACACGTGCATCTACATTCCCGGCACAGACATGGGAATGGGAACTGAAAGTTCACCCAAAAGGTTTCTCATCGACATGTGAAGATTTCCGTGTAACTCTATGCTCTAATCTGATCCTTGATCAACCACGGCCGGTTGAATATTGGTTATCGATCGTAGGACGGGATTCAGTGATTGGACGAGATTTAATTCTTCACACAGTTAGCGGCAAGAAAAACTTCTCTAAGACGCGTTACACCATGGATACTGAGATGGACAAGAAGGTCTCTGTCAGTGACTTTCACGACCCAAACACACAACTATTAGTCGATGATTGTCTAATATTTCAAATCATTATTAAACCAGTAGAATAGTTACTTAAATACTTAAGACATTTCATCATATATGGCTGTTGATAATATTTAGTATATATAGTGCTATGGAGCTGGAATGCTGCCAAATATTTTGGAAACATTTGGACTGAAAGTTGTCTGAGGCAATAAAAACATTCAGTGCATTTGTTTTCAAAATATTCAACAGCTTTCAAGTTTACCTCAATTGAAGTCAGAAATGGATTTCACAAAACGTGCATGAACAAGAAGTTTCTGTCATTGCAGCGTGATTGGTGAGAGCTGTGAGATTACCGAAGAACTTTGGTGAAGTTGGCAATATTTCTGGTAAATTAGGATTAAAACCATTAATATATATATATATATGTATATATATGTACTGTACGTCGCAGATCTGTATTCCAGATTTTCACATATTATTATCTTCCATGAAGGAACTTGGTGATTTGTATGTAGTCCTAACTCTTTAACACTTAATTTGTTTTTAAAAATTCCAATGTTCCCATAGAAAGTGTCCAAAAGACAATTTTTGAAAATTTACCACTGGAATCACTGGCTCGGTTATCGAGCCAGTCATTCCAGTGGTAAACTTTCGAAGATAGCCTTCTCTTTGTCTGCATGGACATTTCTCAAGACCACTACAAAAGCTGTTTGTGGCTGATATGAATGTTAAAGGGTTAAAAAATTATGCCATAAACCCTAATTATCTTTCTTTTGCTCTGAGTCAATTGACAATCTGATTGATTAAGTCTGCATGATAGAACTTTGATGAAGTAAGAAATCCTTCTAGAAATGTAGGATTAAGACCATTAACCTATACTGTCATGCCTGTAACTCATATATATATATATATATATACCGTATTCCGCTTAATAGTAGCCTATGCTCTAATAGAAGCCCACCCTCTAACTTTGACATATGAGTTCCAATGATTTCTTAGCAGTTTCAAAATGGCAAAACTCTGTATTAGAAGCCCACCCCCTAACTCAGCAGACTGTATAGGAAAAATTTTCTTAAGAGCAAATTTGTAAGAATAGCGTGTATAATAATAACAATCATGTCACAGGTTGTGTCTACTTCAGACCGATCTCTGCCCTGATACATTCCCGGCCCCTCTAGAAGTCAATACAGGCCTCGGATTTGTAAATCTCGACCGCCTATTAGATTAATACTAGTAGTAGGCCACGTATGTTCAAGATATAATAAAGTTTATTCCACACTTTTGTAGTCAAAATGCGCGTAAAACAGTCTTGGCGTGATTAAATATCTGCCTTATAAATATATTTTAAGACCAAATTTATGTACCAAACAACAAGCACACATTAAATGATCCAAATTGAATTATTATGAACGACAATATAGCCGGCTTCTTAAGTTGGCGAGCCAGCGGTTCTTGAGATGGGAGGCATCATGTTCTCACGAGATATTATACGCTAACAGGAGTTTATCAAATGGGTACCCATTTTTTAAGATCAGGATAATACTCAGTTCCTATCGCACAATGATAATATATAGATATTCCCAAGTTCCGAGTCCCCGATTCCAGAATGTTTATATCCGAGTACTCGCTCTAAAATAAACTCTTCAATTGGAGGCGAATCACGTGATTTGTATTTTTTCGCGACGCCATTTTATATCAAATTGTGGATTCATTTTGATGTAATAAACGAGCTTTATTAAAGGATACGCAGTATTTAGGCGCTCAAATCAAATAATTTCACTTCCCCGGTGATGTTTTGAGGTGTACATTAAATGTAGGCGGTGGGAATTTTCACGGGAGAAAATACATTGAATTTCTGTGGTATCAATTTTATAACCTTTTTGGGAAAACTCTGTAATGTAAGCCCACCCCCTTTCTCAGAGATGTTTGGTTGGAAATTGAACACCTCTTGTCCTAATAGAAGCCTAGGCTATTATTAAGCGAAATACGGTATATATATATATATATATATATATATATATATATATATATATATATATATATATACATGAACTCACTAAAACTCACCCACCCACCCGCATATATATATATATATATATATATATATATATATATACTCACTAAAACTCACTCAACCATCCGCACACATGACCGCATGCTCACTCACCCACCCGCTCACATGATCGCACGCTCACTCACCCGCACGATCACATGCTCACTCACCCACACACCCACCGGCAAACATGATCGCACGCCTCACTAACGCACCCGCGCACACGCTCACTCACTCGCACACATGCTCTCTCACCACCATCCCCGCACACACGTTCGCACGCCTCACTAATGCACACACTCACTCACTCACTCACTCACTCACTCACTCACTCACTCACCCACCCACCCACTCACTCACTCACTCACCCACCCACATATGCACTCGCCTCCATACACACGCACACACTTCATGGGCTTTATAACAAGTCATTGAAATTGTTTTGTGAATTTTATCATAAGCACAGTTTATATTGTTGAAAGCACGGGAGAAAATGTGCATCAATTTTGTAAAGCCGATCAACATTAAATGATCCAAATTGAATTATTATGAACGACAATATAGCCGGCTTCTTAAGTTGGCGAGCCAGCGGTTCTTGATATGGGAGGCATCATGTTCTCGCGAGATATATATATATATATATATATATATATATATATATATACTCATGAACTCACTAAAACTCACCCACCCACCCGCATATATATATACTCACGAACTCACTAAAACTCACTCACCCAGCCGCACACATGCTCACTCACCCACCCACTCACATGATCGCATGCTCACGCACCCGCACGATCACACGCTCACTCACCCACATGCAAACATGATCGCACGCCTCACTAATGCACCCACACACACGATCACATGCTCACTCACCCACCGCACACACGCTCACTCACTCACCCACCCGCACACACGCTCACTCACTCGCACACATGCTCTCTCACCACCATCCTCGCACACACATTCACATGCCTCACTAACGCACCGCACACATGATCGCACACTCACTCACCCACACACTCACTCACCCACCCACCCACATATGCACTCGCCTCCATATGCACTCACACACTTCATGGGCTTTATAACAAGTCATTGAAATTGTTTTGTGAATTTTATCAAAAGCACATTTTATATTGTTGAAATACAAATGCATAGACTGCTGTAGCTGTGTAATAAGAACTGCTTTTATGAATACTGTATTCTGCACCATCTGCGGCTGTAGTAGTAGGACCCCCCTACAGCTGTAATCAGGCCTTCTTCAATTTTAACCACTGTGTCTTGTCCTCAGCCAAAATCTTTATCTTCCTCAGGTCCATTCTTGACTTGAGTGTACATGTACCGAGTCTTATTGGGATACTTAAGTAGTTAGGCATATACTCCACACTTACCAGTTGCATGTTTAATACAATACTGTGGGCAAGCACGTACATCTGTTACCCATTGCTGGTCAATTAGCTAAAGCCGCCCTCTGCAGTTATCTTGAGAACTTTACAGTCCAAAAGAAGAGCAATTTTGAAATGGCTCATTTCGGTGGTAAATCTTAAAAAAATAGTCTTCCATTGGCTTTGCGAATGGACATTCACTCACCAAAACTTTTCTTTAAAGGGTTAATGCAATGCTGTGTGTGATCAGATAGATCTTTACCGCTTTAACCCTCAAATTGCTCTGAGAAAATTTCTATTTCATCATAGAAAATATCCATTTTAAGACCAAGAAGACTATTTTTTTTAATTTATCATTCGCATGACTGGGTCTCGGGCCAGTCATTCCAGTGGAAAATTTTCAAAAAGTCTCTTGGTCTGCAAATGGACATTTTTCAAAACCGTCGTGACTGTTAGTGTTAATGCATGGGTGATCAGGGGCATGCTAATATTTTCCAGTCAAGTTATTCTCAAAATATTCAGCAGGTTTTCATTATGGTTACGTTACAATTTTTCTACAGGCATTTGATTGAGAAAATGGTTAATATATTAGATTATTTAAATAAATATTATCTTAAATTATTCTTTTGGCGCTATTTTGTTATGCGGTTATATATCGACGATTCGTCTTCTCATAAATAGTTACAAAGTACATCAGAGACCCACCAGACAATTTAATAATTTTCTATAAAATATACACCTGTGCAAAAGTTAAGCACCAGCAAAAACAATAGAACGTAGAAACATGATGGTACAACTAGGCTGCCATACTTTTTGTCCCCGCGTTAGCTGACATAATTCCAAGTACGAAATGCACATGTATGCATGACTTCACGCCGCTTGATGTCCGTGCGTGGCGGGAAACAGCACACGTGTTCAGTTATGTAAAAGTCCAGTTTGAGGTGTAGAACATTACATACAGATTTAAGCGACAAGATTAGGAATTTTGTGTTCATGACCGTGGTTTATTTGTACAGAGAGAATTAGCTCTTGATTGTGAACCGCTATGGCAAGACGAAGGTTAAGTGATCGTGTGAAATGGCAAATCATAGGCATGCATACCACTGGTATGTCATGCAGAGAGATTGGCAGACAGCTGAACATTAACCATACTGTAATCAGTCGTTTGATTGCAAAACATGGGCAAACTAACGAGGTGAAGGACAGGCCTAGATCTGGAAGACCGAAGAAGACCACTGCCCGTGATGATCGACCCCTAGTACGCCTTGTTAGGAGATCTCCATTCACCAACAGCAGAGTGCTCAGCCAGCAATGCGAAACGCGCAATAGAGTGACAATGTCTACCGTCAAAAGGAGACTGTATGCTGCTGGCATGAAAGCTAGGAGACCTGTCAGACGTCCTCTCCTCACTGCACACCACAAAGAGGAGCGTCTGAGGTGGTGCAACGAAAGAAGACACTGGAACATGAGATCCTGGAGACGGGTACACTGGTCCGATGAAAGTCGGTTCCTGCTTCATGCCACAGATGGTCGAACTCGTGTATGGAGGTCCAGACGCATGGCGTACGACCAACGTAACATCATGGAAGAAGTTCCATTTGGTGGAGGTTCCGTTATGATATGGGGGTGCATCTCATTTGATTGTAAGCTGGATCTGTTGACTGTACCTGGAACACTAAATGGACAAAGATATCAAGATTCCATACTGGATAGAGTTGTGGTCCCTCATTTTGTAAATCATGCACCTGGAACCCACCCTATATTCATGGATGACAACGCCCGACCACATCGTGCTAGAGCTGTGCATGAATACCTCCGCCAGAATGCCATCGAAACCCTACCATGGCCAGCAAGGAGCCCTGACATGAACCCTATTGAGCATATCTGGGACATTCTGGGAAACATGGTGAGAAGGAGGGATCCTCCTGTGCAGAACCTACAGGAATTAACAGACGCACTCCATCTTGAATGGCAACGAATACCACAATGGCGTATCAGTCGGTTGGTGACCAGCATGAGACGTCGTATCCAGGCCGTCATCCAGGCACAAGGTGGATATACCCGGTATTAATAATGACAGTCTCAAACTCGTGCACAGATGTTAAACTTCGTTTTCAGACACCATTAATGACAATCTAGCCACGTGTGTCAACTGTAGGGCAATAGTTGTCAGTTGTGTCAACGTAACCATATTCAGGCCTCGTTTTCAAGTTCAAACAAAAACATACAGTGTTTCCCCACCATCATAATCAGCATTCCTCTAGTTGCATTATTACCTCTTGCACTAAGATGGATGGGTACATAAATGTTTATGCTATTGCTTTCTTCATAGCACATGAATATACCCTCGCATGTGCGTAAAAATAGGGTGGTGCTTAACTTTTGCACAGGTGTATATATTATATAGCCTATACTTGCTATATTCAGATGTTCAATACATATCAACATGGGTAGCTATGCCTATACCATTCCTGGGAAAATATGACCTTGAATGTTTAACCCTTTAACACTCATATTAGCCAAAAACAGCTTCTGCAGTGGTCCTGAGAAATGTCCATTTGCAGACCAAGAGAAGACTATTTTTGAAAATTTATCACTGGAATGACTGGCTCGATGACCGAGCCAGTCATTCCAGTGGTAAAGTTTCAAAAAAAGTCTTCTCTTGGTCTGCAAATGGAGTTTTCTATGAGAAAATTGAAATTTTCTTGAACAAATTCAAGTGATAAAATGTTAAAGAGGGATGGAGTGTACAGCACGGTTCATACACAAGACAGGAAAGTCTGGAAAAGTATGGAATTATACAAAAAAACATTTTCAAGCTTTAAAACTATGGAAAATTCAACATAATTTTCTGCTAATGGTTTGGGGAAAAATATGGAAAATTTAAATATTGTTCGGTGTGATTCTGACAATTTTCTGCAAAAAAATTTGCAAAATCTGGAAAAGGTATGGAAAAGTGTGAACTTTCATTTTGCAGGTGTATGAAGCATGTACTAGAAGGGAGAGATAGCGTTTTTGTGACCTCATTGTAATCATCATTCCATACCCTATAGTCAGCTTTGACTGTGTTTAGCCATTAATGGTCAGAAAAATTGAAATATTTTGATTATTGAATGTCCATCTGCTAGCCAAGTGAAGACTTTTTTTGAAAATTTACAACTAGAATGACTGGCTCGGTTATCGAGCCGGTCATTCCATCGGTAAAATTTCAAGTCTTCGCTTGGCCTGCAAATGAACATTCAATAAAACAATTGCAGAGACCAGTTTTGGCAGGGTTGACGATTAACCCTTTCATGTCTAAGCCTGCCAAAATCAGCCTCTGGAGTACATAGTCTTGGGGAATGTCCATTTGCAGGCCCAAACAATACTAATTATTGAAATCTTTCCACTGGAAGGAAGGATTCAGTATCCAAGTCATTTTAGTGGTAAAATATTCTTGTCTTGGCCTGCAAATGGACATTCAAAAAGCAAATATTTTGATATTCTTGACCAAATTTAGCTGTTAACCCTTTCACAGATGAATTCCCCATATCTCATTTTCAAGGAAACCATACAGAAAAACTGTTGAGTATTTGAGAATTAATTTGACTGGAAGATGTTGCTGCGTAAGGCAGCAAAGTCTTCCAGTAAAACAATTTCCAAAATATTCAACAGAATAAGTTCTATATCATAAAGGATTTACTTTTTCAGTGATTTGTTGGTGAAAGGGTTAAAGCTCGAAGGCAGGCTTCCGTTTGACATTCCACGTAGTCATAAAATTTAGGAAATAACATAAAACAAAGTGAATTTTGTTATAATTTATGTCAAATTTATTGTATATTTCATATTCAGTTTGAAACAAATGTTCAAATATCATGTACTGAACTTATAATCTGTGCTATTTGTAAAATTTATTAAATTCTAGTCAAAATATTTGCTAATTTATATAGGCCGAGATATTGGAAATCCTGAATCATTCCATTGTATACATACGAAAGCTAAATGTTTGATCTTTATTATTATCATGTTATCATTTTGGATAGAATACTTTATTGTCATACATTAAGTTATAAACATATATTCAATTATATATTTATGCACTGTGAGATTTTATTTACATAAATGTTATTTGATAACTTATTGCTTACAAACGCCGCCGACACAGCTGTGCTAATAATACATACATTCCTAATCTTAAGCTCTGAATACAATGCGTTACCTCATTCTTTATGCCATCTAACCTGATGAACATTGCGGTGCTTAATCCCTGGAAAGGTACATTCTTTACGATGTATAGCATATTTTGTTGATTATTTTGAAATTGATATGACTGGAAGCCGTTGCTGCCTAAGACAGCAACAGCTTCCAATATGATTAATTTCAAAATATTCAACAGTTTTCCTGTATGGTTTCCTTGAAAATGAGATATGGGGATTTCATCAGTGAAAGCTTGAACTAAGCACCTAAAATTGCAGTCTTACAATGCGCCGAGCAAATTCACCTACACTAAATAGTGGATTAGGTTTGATAATACGCATGGAGCTGGCTCGTATGCACTTTTATGTACCCTCATTTTTACTTTGGATATTGTATAATGCTCTAAAAGATGAAAAGCTTTGGTCACGTGATCATGGTTGATCGCGTGTTACAGTTATATAGCATCAGGGATACACACCCTGCATCATCTGTTACAGTTGTGCCTACATCCATCGCATACTCCATCTCTAGTGGGCGGCCCAGTGTGGATACGAGTGGGTTGGGGTGTTTGTGTGCATGAGTGTCTGGTATGATGTACTCCCATATGGATGACATGGCTGCTGCTAGGTAGCATGTAAACGGCACCAAAGAGGCCATCTCAGTGCCGATTGTGGTCTGGAACTCTGCAGAATTTTTTCAGCTTAGTGTCTGCCAACAGCGGTCTTTCTAGTCACAGCTTGTCATCTAGCCTTCTGTGGTACATTCAGCTTAGTGTCTGCCAACAGCAGTCTTTCTAGTCACAGCTTGTCATCTAGCCTTCTGTGGTACATTCAGCTTAGTGTCTGCCAACAGCAGTCTTTCTAGTCACAGCTTGTCATCTAGCCTTCTGTGGTACATTCAGCTTAGTGTCTGCCAACAGCAGTCTTTCTAGTCACAGCTTGTCATCTAGCCTTCTGTGGTACATTCAGCTTAGTGTCTGCCAACAGCAGTCTTACTAGTCACAGCTTGTCATCTAGCCTTCTGTGGTACATTCAGCTTAGTGTCTGCCAACAGCAGTCTTACTAGTCACAGCTTGTCATCTAGCCTTCTGTGGTACATTCAGCTTAGTGTCTGCCAACAGCAGTCTTACTAGTCACAGCTTGTCATCTAGCCTTCTGTGGTACATTCAGCTTAGTGTCTGCCAACAGCAGTCTTACTAGTCACAGCTTGTCATCTAGCCTTCTGTGGTACATTCAGGATCTTTAATAGCGCCAAAGCATGTGACATGTCAATGCCCATCTTGTGACTCACATTCTTTGGATATGACCACTGACGAGCATTCGCTACACCCAGACAATGTCTGCACAGCTGCTTCCACGTTAAACAATCTTCTCTTTTCTCATGCAAAGTTACATTGGTCATGATCTGCCAGATGTTATAGAATGCAGGTTTGCTGGTGGTGCAGGTGGCTTCTCGGGTTTGTTCATCGAGACACGGGTACCTTGGCAAACAGCGCCGATGGGAAGATACTGCATGAAGACAGAGTTTATAATGTCTGATTGGTTTGGGGATGCTATCACCTGCATGCTTAAACAGTTCATTGCTGAAGCTATCAGGTTAAGATGTGCGTCCATTTCTCAGGGTCTTACGTCGCTTCACAACCTGTCTGGATCAGTGAATTGGTTCTTAAGCCATTCTCTTACTTGTGCTTTTCTCTGGTCTGTCAAGATAAAGTTGCCCTTCGTGTTATGCAATGAAAGCGATAGCGCTGGGCCAGCGACTCGGGGCCTGGGCCGCCCTAAACATGTGACAATCATCTGTGGCTGTGATGTCATCTGCCAAGATGTCGGCTTGTATGTAGGATGGTGAGTTCTTCAGTCATTCACTGATCTGGTGGAGTATGGGATTGCGCTCCCGACAGTTTTGTGCAGTCCTTGCTATGGCAACTTTGGTAGATGAGCAGTAGTGCCTTCCATTGCTCACAGCTTGGTCCGCTTTACAACTGCAGTGTACAATCCAGATGTTCTATTGTGCTTGAGAACTCTTACTACCTTGGTGGTCGATGTTTCAATGCATTCGAGTACTCTAGCTAGTCCTGTTTGAAATTGAGTTGATGTCGATGGTTGTTATCACCTCCCCGAGGTCCCTCATATTACAGTTGGGTGGTGGCATCACAGACCTACAATCATTTTGACTCACTAAGAACACGTCATATTCTCACGCAGCTTGACTGTTATCATGAAACAGTAAGATTAGAAAACATTTAGAAAAATTTAGTGACTCGTCTTCTGAGCCACCATTTTAGTTTAATATTTGTAGCCACCATTATTTGGACATGCTATAGCATCAACAACTTTCATTCAAATTGTTCGTGAAATAATCAGCAGAAAATTAAACTTTCAAGCAACGTCTTCACAAAATAATCAGCAGGACTTCAGGCAGTAACATTTTCTGAATATATTGTCAGTCGTTGTTGACCTTTCAGCAACAATTTGATCAAATTTTCACTGAATAATAATTGCCAGGCTTTCAATATTAGTAGCTAACAAATGAATGTACAATTACTCAGGCCTATGCCATATAAGTTATAGAAATCGAGTGTGAAATATGTTTGAAACTGTTCAATCACTAGGCAAGCAGATCACTGCATGTCAGATCGTGCATGTGCTAGATGGATATACTCATGTTGATCTTGATTATGTATATCACACAGGCTTAACTAGTTGTACATGTATTTGTCAGCTAACAATATTTAAAGCCCGACACTGATTATTCTAACAATTTGATAGAGTTGTTGCTGCCTTAGCCCGCAACCACTCCCAATCAAATTACTCAAAATATATTCAGGAAAATCATGCATGCGCTTGGTGAACCTACTCGTTTATGGGAATATAGTTCAAGTTGATCTCGATTGCGTATTTAGCACAGGCCTATCTAATTCACCTTTCCAGAGTATCCATCTATCATCTGACCTCGTATGATGTCATAATCAGCTCAGCGTGTGTATGATGACATCACAATCATTACGTCACAAAGGGTTCCATATCGACCGTCACCAAATCTCAAATACTCCGACACGTTGTATGAATTGTATGTCTTTAATTCTTTGCAATTTAATAAACATGCTGTTGAATATTTTGAAACTAATTTGACTGGGCGCTGTTGCTGCCTTAGGCAGCAACAGCACCCATTCAAATTGCTTTCAAAATATTCAACAGCTTAAATGTGGTTTTTTTGGAAATTGATAGTCAGGGTGTTCAGAGATCGATCGATCCCAACACGAGCGAGGTGTGGGTGGAGCTTAGCTAGAGATGGGCGGGGCATAGCTAAAACCGGAAAGGTCCATTACCCTCTTCCCCTTACAGGGCATAGGGGGTATTGTGATCGGGTTTATCTGTCTGTGTCTATACATCTGAGTGTGTCAGTCAGTCTGTCCACACCTGTATCTAAACAAGAAGCCCAAAGAGCGGGTATCGTTCACCTGGAATTATTGGCCACTGGCACAACCGAACAAAATGACATGACCACTGGAAATATCTACCAATCAAATTTCTGTGAAGAAGGCTTAGCCAAGTTTTATTAAAATTGCCCCAGTAATTAATAAGTACCGGTAGTCCTTTTATGTTTCCTCAGCAAATTGCAGAAAATACAAGATGTCCACCAAAAACATTAAATTTGGATTGATTCATGGCGGACAAGTTTTTATGACATATCAACTTTCCATAGACAAATTTTAATGGCATTTTGGCACTAATCATATCTGCCAAATTTCGGCCCGATCCGTTCAGCAGTCCTGGAGGTCATTTTTGTGAAAACCAAGTCATCCAAGATGGGCGCTGAATCAAGTTCCCTTGAACAAACTGGTTCAGCTCTTCCTCTAGATCATATTTCATGAGTTTTGAATCGATGCCCCAAACGTTTTCTGAGATTTTTAAAGATATTTCTAACAAGAGGCCCAAGGGGCCTGTGTTGCTCACATGGAGCACCATCAATTTTTGTCCAAATTGTTGGTGGGTGGTTTAGCAGTCTTTTAAATGAGTTTGTGGACATTTTTGCAAGTGAAATATGGACGCCAAACACACTACATTTTGATTGGCCCACGGGCGCCCATGTTTTTTTGATGTATCAACTTCCCTTGAACAAATTTTAATGGCCCAAATTTCGGCCTTATCCCTTCAGCGGTTCTGGAGGGGTCATTTTCGTGAAAACCAGGTCATCCAAGATGGTTGCCGAACCATTTGCTCAATCAAGCCCTCTTGAACAAACTTGGCTTACCTCTTGGTCTAGATGAAGATTCCCCAAGTGGTTTCGGAGATTTTTAGACATTTCCTGAAATCGGCCGAAATCCAAAATGGCCACTGGGCAAATTGGCCGATCGGGTTCATTTGAACAAACTTGGATCCTTATGCCCTAAGGATGCTTCCTGCCAAATATAATTGAAATCGGCCTGGCAGTTCTCGAGAAGACATTTTCAATTTCCCATCGCTTTAGCATGGAGCTTTTGACGAGAAAATTATGCAAGATGGTCGCCAAACCGTTTATCCGACAGTTTCGAAAATTGCAAATTTGAGCTCAGAATGCCAAAAAACATATATAGAACCAATTTTGGCCTCAAAATCCATCAAATAAAAAAATCCAATATGTCCGCCAAACACACTACATTTTGATTGGCCCACAGCGGCCATGTTTTTTGACGGAGCAACTTCCCTTGAACAAACTTTAATGGCCCTTAGTCCCTAATTATATCTCCCAAATTTTGGCCTGATCCATTCAGCGGTTCTGGAGAAGTCGTTTTCGGGAAAACTAGGTAATCCAAGATGGCTGCCGAACCATTCGGTCAATCAAGTTGTCTTGAACAAACTTGGCTTACCTCTTTGCCTAGATGAGGTTTCATAAGTTTTGAATCAATTCCCCAAGCCGTTTCGGAGAATGAGATTTTTAAAAACATTTCTAAAAATGAAATCTCTATGCCATAAGGATGCTTCCTGCCAAATATAATTCACATCGGCCCAGTAGTTCTCGAGAAGACATTTTAAATTTCCCATTGCTTTAGTACGGGAGCTTTTGGCGGGAAAATGATCCAAGATGGCTGCCAAACTGTTTATCCGAGTTTCAAAAATTGTAAATTTGAGATCAGAATACCCAAAAACCTATATAAAATGAATTTCGGCCTCAAAGTCCATCAAATAAAAAAATCCAATATGGCTGCCAAACACTATATTTTGATTGGTCCACCGCGGCCATGTTTTTTGACGAATCAACTTCTCTTGAACAAACATTAAACGCCCTTAGTTGCTAATTATATATCACAAATTTCGGCCTGATCGCTTCAGCGGTTCTAAGGAAGAAGTCATTTTTGCGAAAACTAGGTCATCCAAGATGGCCGTTGAACCATTTGGTCAATCAAGTTCCCTTGAACAAATTTGATTCAGCGCTTACCATAGATCATATTTCCTGAGTTTTGAATTGATCCCTCAAATGGTTTGGGAGAAGATTTTTAGACATTTCTAAAAATCAGGCGAAATCCAAGATGGTCGCCAGCCAAATTGACCGATTGGGTTCGTTTGACCAAACTTGAATCTCTATGCCTTAAGGATGCTCCATGCCAAACATAATTGAAATCAGCCCAGTAGTTCACGATAAGATATTTTTAATTTCCCATTGCTTTAGTATGGGAGCTTTTGGCGGGAAAATGATCCAAGATGGCCGCCAAACCATTTATCCGACAGTTTCGAAAATTGTAAATTTGAGATCAGAATACCAAAAAACCCATATAAAACCAATTTCGGCCTCAACATCCATCAAATAAAAAAATCCAATATGGTCATCAAACATGCTATATTTTGATTGGCCCACGGTGGCCATGTTTTTTGACGGATCAACTTCTCTTGAACAAACTTTACTGGCCCTTCGTCCCTAATCATACTTGCCAAATTTTGGCCTGATCCCTTCAGCGGTTATGGAGAAGTTATTTTCGCTAAAACTAGGTCAACCAAGCTGGCCACCAAACTATTTGACCAATTAAGTTCCCTTGAACAAATTTGGTTGAGGTCTTGACCTAGATCATATTTCATGAAGTTTCCTTCAATCCCTCAAGCGACTTCGGAGATTTTTAGACGTTTCTAAAAAATCGGCCAAAATCCAAGATGGCCCCCGGCCTAATTGGCTTCATTTGAACAAACTTGTATCCCTATGCCCTAAGGATGCTTCCTGCCAAATATAATTGAAATTGGCCCAGCGGTTCTTGAGAAGTCGTTTAAAGAAAAAGTTGACGGATGGACGACGGACGGTCGCCACGACATAAGCTCACTTGGCCTTTCAGGCCAGGTGAGCTAAAAATTGGCCAAAATCCTAGATGGCCGCTGGCCAAATTGGCTGATCATCTTCCTTTGAACAAACTTGTATCCCTATGGCCTAAGGATGCTTCCTGTCCAATATACTTGAAATTGGCCCAGTGGTTCTCGAGAAGACATTTTAAATTTCCCATTACTTTAGTACAGTTTTTGACAGGAATGAGAGCCAAGATTTATCATTTATAAGATTTATCAAACCATTTATCCGACAGTTTCCAAAATGGCAAATTTGAAATCAGGATACCCAAGCACGTATATAAAACCAATTTCGGCTTCAAAATCCATCACATAAAAATATTCAATATGGCCACCAAACACGCTACATTTTGATTGACCTACGTGGCCATGTTTTTTGATGGATCAACTTCCCATTAACAAACTTGAATGGCCCTTAGCCTCTAATCATATCTGCCAAGTTTTGACCCAATTACTTCAGTGGTTCTAGGTCATTTTTGCTAAAACTAGGTCATCCAAGATGGCTGTCGAACCAAACTTGGCTTAGCTCTTGTCCTCAATGTGTCATGAATTTTAAATCGATTCCCCAAGCAGTTTTGGAGATTTATAGGCATTTCTAAAAATCAGCCAAAATCCGAGATAGCTGCCGGCCAAATTGTCCGATCGGCTTCATTTGAACAAACTTGAATCTCTGGCCTAAGGATGCTTCCTGCCAAATATAATTGAAATCGGTCCAGCGGATCTTGAGAAGAAATTGTTTAAACGAAGTTGACGGACGCAGGACAGGCGGTCGCCATGGCATTAGCATTCTGCCAGGTGAGCTCAAAACTACTGATGCGATTTGGCTCAAATTCTCACCATGCGCTATGGAGGTAGCTCCTCTCATCTCAGAGGCGGCATTAGCGTTACGACAATGGTTTTATACCGAACATTGCGAAACAGCGAGAACAGCAGAAATCCCAAATAGATAATGGTGGCTACCAATATCAAACTAAAATAGTGGCTTACAAGACGATTGTCAATGAATTTTTCTAAATATTTTCTTATAGCTTCAGGATAACTTTAATCTGGAAATCGTATATGAATGGCAAAAAAGGGATTTATTTCTAGCTACGTTCCACCAACTTTGTGCAGATGTTGGAATGGATGTCAACACGTCAACAATTTTTTGAAACTAATTTGAGCGCAAGCTAAATTCATCAGACATACAATTTGTAGTTTTGTGACAGACTTTTTGAGTTTCATGACATAGCTACATCAGTTTCATTGTGACGTCGGCTAACATGTGTATTGTGTAATAATTGATTATGATGTCAGACACACTTTAGCTTTGACATCTGAGAGGGACTGCTGCTCGTGAACAACTGAGCGTATCAGTGGTTTAACGGTCATCTGTAAAAGATTTTCTCGTTGTCCTCTGCCAACCCTGGTGCTTGGACTAGGGTAGGTAGGTAGGGAAATTCTTTTTTCTTTAACCTGCTGAATTTCATTACAAAATTGAATTTAAAGACCAAGATATCAATTATTTAAAGGTTATTTGAGTCCATTTTGATGAAAGGAGTCAATTATATTTTCCAGCGGGCTTGTCAGGAAATAAAAATTATTGAAAATAAAAATTATTTTCATGAGAAATTACAAAAAAAATCTCGAGAGAGGACAACCAAAATAGTATTTAAGGATGGTCCAAGATTTGTCAAGAAAATCTAAATATTTGCTTACTGAATATGCATTTGCCGGCCACGAGATTATCTTGGAAAATTTATCACTAAAATGAGTTGCTCGATCAAAGCAGTCATTCCAGTGATAACAAATTTTCAAAACACAGGAAGGCCCATTTGCATGGCCAAAGAAGACTATGTTTGAAAATCTATAGGAACAAAATGACAATGGATTAAACCTTTAATGATCCAGCCATCCCAAGTCAACCTCAAAGGTCATAAGGTCATTGCTGAGGGTCATCTTGGACAGCTTTGACCAGTGAAGGGTTAAATCATTAACACTCAAATCGGCCAAAACCAGTTTCTGCAGTTGTCTTGAACCGGTTTCGGCAACTGTCCATTTGCAGACAAAGAGAAGACTATTTTTGATAATTTATCACTACCAGTGATAAATTTTGAAAAATAGTCTTCTCATTGTCTGCAAATGGGCAGTTTCTATGAGAAAAAATGAAATTTTCTTGAACAAATTTAAGGGTTAAAGGATTATTTAATTCATGTTTTATTCCTATGTTTTATAAGTAACCTTCCTAAAGAGCCTTTGACCAAAAAATCTTATCCTCTTAACCGACTGTTTGTATTCAAATACATCAAATATAAAGATGGCTGTTTCCGCTTTAACTGTTTTTTCCAATATTGGAGTTTGGAATTCCTAGTTTAGCCTGAACAACCATTCTAGTGTTAAAATTCATCCATTAGAGTGGAGTAAGAAAAGCACACACATGACAATTTGTTGATTCAATGAAAATCATGATTGTATTTATAAAATCTTGGGACAGTTATAACAACAACATTACATTAACACATAAGAATCGTGATTGTGCATTTTGATACACTATCCGACACCTTCATTTGCATCTTGAATAAACTTATTCAATCTCGCAAGGAGAATAGAATCCATATATCCACGATAATGACAGTAGGTATACAAGTTACAACACTCGAGCATCAAGTGACATTAAAACATATAAATGACGCTATTCTATTTACAAATCATTAAAGACAGGATCTGACACATTCTTTAACCTGATAGTGGTCAAGATGGGAAAGAATGTCCATTTTCAAGCCAAGAGAATGTTTGTGAAAATTAGCATAGGAATAACAGGCTCAATAACTGCACCAATCACTCTAGTGTTATGTATTCAAAAACTTGGTCTGCAAATGGATATTTTCTATGATAATTTAAATTTTGTTGAACAAATTCAAGTGTTAAAAGGTTAATGAACAAATATGGTCCAAATATGGTATTTGCTTACTGATTGTCCATCTGCGGGCAGAGAAAACTACTTTTGAGAATTTGCCACTGGAATGACTGGTGTGTTTATCAAATCAGGCATTTCAGTGGTAAATTTTCAAAAATAGTCTTCTCTTGGCCTATAAATGGCCATTCCTCAAGACCGCTATAGTGGTCAGTTTTGGCCGGCTTCACTATTAAAGGGTTAGTGAAATCAGTTGATTAAGACAAATTATGATGTGCTTAAACATCTAGCATAGAAATGACCAGTGACAATGTTAACTTGTTTTTCACAATAGGAAAATCATGCTGAACACTGAAGAAAATTGATTGAGACTTGTTGATGCCTTATGTAGCAACAACTTTCAGTCAAATTGTTTTAAAAATAATCAGCATGATTTTAAATTTTGCGTGTTGTAGATATTACACTGGTCAGTGCTAAAAACAGTATGTAAAATATAACAATCCTTTGATAGTCTTGGGAATTGTCTATTTGGAAGCCAAGAGACCATGTTTTAAAATTTATCACTTGAATAACTGGCTTGATAACCGAGCTAGTCATTTTCGTGCTAAGTTTTCAAAAATAGCCTCAATTTTCGTGACAAACCTCGATCATTAAAGGGAAACTGAAGAATATACATAATGAAGATGGGCAATTGGTAATGATATACATGATAAGTCCACTCAGTGTCAGATACAGTACAACCCAGAAATAACTTTACATGATTACAAAACAAAATAAAACTGTTGAATATTTTGAACATAATTGGATTGGAAGACATAGCTACCTAAGGGCAGACAGCAATGTCTTCCAATCCAATAATCTAATTATGCTTAAAAGATTCAACAGTACATTTACTAACATATTCTTGTTTTGGAAACATTTTAACTTATTTAGGAGCCGTAATATATACATATATATATATATATATATATATATACTGAGCCAAAAAAGTTTAGCAACTGTGAAGTTTGGTTTGTTGTATTAAAACTATGCGTCCATTTATAACCAAATTTGCAGGCATGTTTCGTCAATGTAATGTCCCGCTGATCATGAAGAAATGCAAATCATTTCTTGCATTTCTCGGCCGCACGCTTACTGCATGTGAAAAAGCATTTTTCATGCACTGGGCCACATTGGCGGGTAGCGAAGGCAAACATTCACCATATTGCAAAAGCAGATAACGAACGTTAACAGAAAATGCTTAAAAGTTTACCTTACCGAACATGGGCCGCCGCCCAGGGACACCCGAAAATCAGCGCCATGAAGCAATGGAAAGACTCGCTGCTGGGCAGAGCATTCGCGCTGTTGCTCGACATTTTAATGTTCACGCCTCAACCATTTCACATCTCCGCCAACTTGAGTAGGAAACTGGACATGTTAATGACCGACGACGAACTGGCAGACCGAGAGCAACAGCACCACGAGAAGACCGCTACTTAGTGACGTCATCACGACATCACAGGTTTGAGACTGCGCCGCGGCTGTCCCGTAATTTGCACACCGCTACAAGCACTACAGTGCATGCACAAACTGTGCGAAACAGACTCCATGATGCTGGACTGCATGCCCGTTGTCCACTTGTTGCTGTTCCGCTTACAGAGCGTCACATCGAGAATCGGTTTGCATGGGCAAGAACTCATCAGCGATGGCGTGCTCAACAATGGAGCCACGTTTCGTTCAGTGATGAGTCAAGGTTTTGTGTGGATGTGGCGGATGGTAGGCAACGGGTTTGGCGCCGTTTAGGAGAACGGTATGATGCAGCCAACATCATGCAGCGCGACAGATTCGGTGGCGGCAGTGTCATGGTGTGGGCTGGAATCCATGAAAATGACAAAACAGATCTTATTGTGATTCCCGGAAATTTAACGGCTCAACGTTACTGTGAAGAAGTTGTCGCCCCTGTTGTCATCCCTTTCATGCAGACTTTATGTTCCAGCAAGACAACGCCCGTCCTCATTCAGCGAGGGTCACCAGTGATTTCCTTGAGGCTAACAACGTTCCAGTGTTGGACTGGCCAGCGCGATCACCGGACCTGTCTCCTATCGAACACGTGTGGGACATTCTCGGCCGTATAGTGCGTGAGAACCATCCACATCTTCACAATGTGCGGGAGCTGGAAACTGCACTGCTCCAGGAATGGGATGCGATTCCTCTTCGTGATATCAGGTGCTTAATTCGAAGCATGAGAAAGCGATGTACGGCGGTGGTTAATGCGCGCGGAGGTCACAACCGGTATTGACAGCTCAGTGTCATTATTTAAATTGGACCCTTCCATTGAATGATGCCGTGTTAAAGGCGCGATGCTAGCATTACAGTAACAAGAGACCGTTGTTCAAATTGGAAAATGACCTATCAATTAAATAATATATTTGAATCAATGTATTGTTTTTGTTAAATAACATTTATACAGTAATATTTTCAGTGTTGCTAAACTTTTTTGGTTCAGTATATATAAATAAATATAGCTAACTTGCAATGTAGACACTACCTAATGACAAATATAGGTTACAATGACCCAATTACATTCACTCCTCCAACACAATAGCAACAGATAACATCAAGTCATTAGACTGTCTATGTTATATAGGGTGATAACGACGTGCTGGCTGGCAGTCTGGTGTTTTGACCACCCTATAGGGACCACAACCTTTAATTTATGTAATTCTAGATAGAAAGGATTTACCGTGAGAAATTGGACTATAATATTTGTCATGAAATGCTAGAGAACGAAATATTTGTAAACTCTAGTTCTATGCTGCCAGATAGTGTGTATTGTGTGTGTGCTGTATTCCATGTCTCCAGATCAAAACCACATATCACCATCTGAAAGGGAAATGAGAAAATTCTGTACAACATTTTAATGGTCAAGCCAGCCAAAACTGGGATCTGAAGTGGTCCTGAACCACTGGAAGACTGGCTACAGTCATTCCAGTGGTAAATTTGTTAAGATATCTTTTCTTGATTTGCAAAAGTACATTTTCTAAGGGAAAATTAAAATTGTATTGAGCAAATCTGAGCAGTAGAGGGTTAAAGAATAACTCCCTCCATGATGGAGACACTCCACTCATTTAATCATTTACATTTTACTATTTACATCTTAGTCTTTCTGAAAACATATCTCTCAAATGACTAGATTGGGTTATCAATCCAGCCAGTCCAGTAGTACATTTTCAAATATACTTCAACCACTACAGCTATGTTCAGCAGGCTCAAGCATTAATGAATGTCTTTCAGGCAAGTTGTCAGGATAATAACCATTATTGTAAATCTGCATCAGAGGTAACAAGAGGTTCTTGCATTGATCACTTGGAACACTGGCCTGTGAGATTTCGGTATATCCATCTTTGATATAATTTCAGGAAAATACAAGATGGCCGCCTACAAAATTGACTAAAGCGTCCTACCATCTAAGTTTGTGAGTAGTTTTTGTGAAAATTAGGTCACTCAAGATGACCGTCGAAGCATCTGACCAATTAAGTTCCCTTGAATAAACTTGGTTCATCTGTTGCCCTAGATGATGTATCATGAATTTCGATTCAATCCCCCAAGCGGGTTCGGATAAGATTTTTAAATTTCTAAAAATCACAGATGCCTGCCATGAAGTGGCCGATCGTCTTCCTTCGAACAAACTTGGATCTCTAATGCTCTAAGGATACTTCGTGCCAAATATAATTTAAATCAGCCTGGTGGTTCTTGCTGAATTCTGATTTGTCAATGGTGCTATGTTTTTTAATGTACCTCCTTTCCTTTAACAAACTTGAATGGGCCATGGACCATAATAGTCCATAATCAAATTTCCCAAATTTCGGCCCAATCCATTCAGCAGTTCGGAATGAGATATTTTTGTGAAAATTATGTCATCTAAGATGGCCAATGAAGTCCCTTGATTGCACTGGGTTCAGCTCAGGACTTTAGCTATCACCTTAGCTATCTATGACTTTACAAGTCATGCCCAAATGAAATCCGCCCATATTATTGAGCCCAAATTAGAATCCTGCTGGCTGCTATGAACAGCAATTAACTAGTTTACAGTTAATTAAATACTCAGAAATGGATGCTGTGGCATTTCATGGCCATTCAAAGATCTTATGGCGCTATTAAAACTAAAATGTCTCAAAATCCATCTCTCAGATTTCAAAACTCTAGTTTCTAGGAGCATTGCTGGATCCTGGGCCAGATAGGTGGCGAGCCCAAATAACGTCAATCCTCCGTGCTTTCGAAAATCCAAGATGTCTGCTGCCTTCAGTTGAACAAACCACATAAATCAAATTTGGCTAAAATCGGTCCCCTAGTTCTCGCGAAGATATTTTTAATTTCCTATTACTTTAGTATGGGAGTTTTTGGCAGAAAAAGACACCGCCAAACAGTTTATCTGACAAATCCGAAAGTGGCAAATTTGAAAATCCAACATGGCTGCCAAACCATTCATCTGACAGTTTCCAAAATGGCAAATTTGAACATCCAATATGGCTGGCAAACACGCTACCTTTTGATTAGTCAGTTCTTTTACTTATCAACTTCCCTTGACCAAACTTTAATGGTCATTAATTCATAATCATCTGACAAATTTCGTCCCAATTAGTTCAGCGGTTCTGGAGAAGTAATTTTTGTGAAAAACTATTTCATCCACGATGGCAGCCGAAGTGTTTGGCCAATTACATTCCCTTGACCAAACTTGGTTCAGCTGTAGATGTTTCACAAATTTTGAATCTATTCCCCAAGCAGTTTCTAAAAATCGGTCTAAAACCAAGATGGTCACCCGTCAAATTTGTCAATCGGCTTCATTTGAACAAACTTGCATCCCTATGGCCCAAGGATGCTTCCTCTCAAATTTGTGTTGCGTTGTCTCTGCGACCTCAATATTTGACCGTCATCTACAATATAAATCGATGTGCCAAATAAAATATTTGACAATTCTAACTTCTTTGAAGATATCGCTCTGATACAGACACACACAGACAGACTGAAACAACCGCAATACTCACACCTGCCTTCGGCGGCATGAGCTTTGAGGTACTCACCCCACCTTCCACGTCCACCTCGCCCTCGACCACTGGAAGAATAAAAACAAAATAGGTTTAAAATCGAATCAAATCTAGTGTACTTTCCTAGATATTTTTGTTAAACAAGCACAGTTCATTCCTGCACAGTTCAATAATTAAGGCTTTTCATGGCCTTACAGGCAACACCCAAGGTAAGTTTTGGGGGGGGGGGGGGGAGTTCACGATAACTTCAGTTATCTAACATAAATGTAATTACCATGCAAGGGGGTGTTAGAAAGTCTTTAGCCCAACCTAGCTTCCGAGGGCAATGCCAAATATTTCGTCATGCTATAAGGTTACTCTAGCTCAGTATATGTACTAACATTAACCTAATCTATTTTTATATTTGCAGTCCTGTTGCTGTAGCTGTTTAATCATGCTTTGAAAACAATTTGACTGAAAGTTGTTGGTGGCTAAACCACCAACAACTTTCAGTCAAATCGTTTTCAAACTATTAAGCACATCAAGAGTTATTTTGATGAAATGCAATCGCAGGCATATTAAAATGATTTCTAATATCCAATGTTAATGATTTTGGCAGACAATTAATATTTACATGTACATAACTAAACATGTATCCAAATTTTCCTTACCCATAGCCGCCTTGATAACCACCACCACCTCCATAGCCGCTGCCGCCGCCGCCGCCGCCGCCACCGCCACCGCCGCCACCACCACCACCAGCTAAAACACACAAGAAAAACATACGATATAGATTGTAAATATATAAACTTAGATAATACATATGCATTCAAGGGACAGATCCATTTCTAGCATTGCTTCGCCCATTTCTAGCTAAGCTCCACCCACTTTTTACGAGTGTTGGAATAGATTTAAAAACCTGAATGTGAATCGCATGTTTTTGATGAATTTACAGTTTAATAAACATTTTTTTGAGTCTTGAAACTAATTTGACTGGGAAACCACCTGTGATTGGGGAGGACCTGTGATTAGTGACCACCTGCCATTAGTGGAGCTGCTATTTTGGTGCTCCTGAAGTGGACTCATAAGCCAGGTCTAGCACAACTGTTTAGTGTTAGATGGACAATGGCAATGGCATAAACCCTACAAGAGACCCATGAGGTCTGCATCACAACGCCGCAACATCAGTGTTTGAAATAGGAACAGGAAATATATGAAAACCTCAAACATTCCAGTTTGAAACATGAAAATTTAAGATTCAAATGTGAAAATTCTGACGGAATGAGCAACCACAGGCGACTAGTTTTGTTTCTTGTCTTCCTGTCCCGATGTCAGTGGCCAAAATGGGTTAATAAAAAGTATTTATAAATGCCAGACCCGATCGATCAAACAATCAATTTAAAAGGCATCAAATTTACATTCAGCAAACTTTTAAAACCCATATACTATTGCAGTTTTCACTTTCATAATCCCCAAAATAACAACAGCTCAATTCTGATTGATTTATGGTGACCATATATTTTCAATCTCTTATAATTGCTGTTTTCTCGCCGATCCCTTCAGCAGCTCAAAAGTTGTTTTGGGAAGACTAGGTCATCCAAGATGGCCACCAGGCAAATTGACCAATCATGGCCTGAACAAACTTGCTTCAGCTTTTAGACAAAATGAAGTTTCCTGAGGGTCACATCAATCTGTCGAGTGGCATCGGCGATGTTTAGGCATTTCTATAAACAGCATAAAATCCATGATGGCCACGGATCAAATCGACCAATCAGCTTCATTTACACACCAAAGGCTGTATATAGCCATTTTGCAGACGATTCCATCAATTAACAAAAGCTCAATGTTGATTGGTCGAGCGCAGCAATGATTTTGGACAATCAACTTCCCTTGAACAAACTTTAATGATGTTAGTCTCTAATTATAATTGATCTTTGACAAGTTTTGGCCCGGTCATTACAGCGGTTCAGGGGGGATATGTTGTTTCAGAGAAATTAACCAATCAAGTTCTACTGAACAAATGAGGGTCAGTCCTGCACCTAGATGAAATTTCTTGACCTTCAAATCAATTGGACAAGCAGCTTTGGAAATGTTTAAATTATGTGTTTCTAAACATAGCACAATATTCAAGATGGAGATGCCTAAAAGACTAATCAGCCCCATTGGAGCAATCCTGGCTGCCCTAAGGATGCGTCTTGGCAAATTTAACTGAAATGGATCCAGTGGTTCTGGAGGTGTTTAAAAGAGAAAGGTGATGATGAAAAACATGTGATGTACGGTCACTACAGCTTAAGCTCACTTGGCCTTTAGGCTAAGTGAGCAAACAAGAGTGAGCGTTTACAAGAAAACCTCTTGTGGACATACATATTAGAATGAAATCTAGTATAGAATGGATGAATACAGTTTTAACTATGCCTCACCCATCTCTAGCTAACCGCCAACCACGCTTTGCCACTGTTAAGATTTATCGAAACCTGAAATCCATGAATCTCAATTGCCACAAAACTATACAGATAAGCTGTTGAATACTTTTAAAATAATTTTGACCGGGTGTTGTTGCTGTCTAGTGCCCAATCAAATTAGTTTCAAAATATTCGTAAGAATGGTTATTAAATAGTAGACATACAATTCGTACAACTTGGACTGTTAATCATTTATAACAGACGTTCATTCATGACATTATTGATTGTGACATCAACCTACATGTGACGTAATTCCCTATGACATCATATATTAAACTGACATACTGGATTCCTCTATTAAACTTACACATGAGTGGTGCGGGTCCTCCTCCACCTCCTCTTCCTCCACCTCTTCCTCCTCCTCTTCCTCCCATCATCTGTTCAGCGATTCTCTGAGCATTTCCCATTAAATCTCTCATCGACATGCCTCCACCTCCACCGTAGCCACCACCTCCACCGTAGCCACCACCTCCACTGTAGCCACCACCACCGCCACTGTTGTAGTCATCATATCCTCCGTCATATCCACCACCACCATAACCACCGCCGTACCCACCACCGCCGCCATGTCCACCACGAGAACGACCATATCCACCGCTAGTGCCCCACTCCATCCGTGGAGTCTTCCAGTTGCCTCCTGATCCCCATGAGTCTTGACGCTGTCGCTTACCGCCATGCGTTCCTCCACGTTGTGCTTGTTTTTGCCACCATTTTAAAGGAGCTTTAAAGAAATACAGCATACGTATTGATCGATACAGTAGTGTGAACATAAAATTACAATGTAGTATTCCTATAGTATTATAAGAATCACATGAACCTTACCTGTAATATGCTGTGAATGTGATCTTCAGTAAGCTATATGCAGTCTTAGTATAACATATAACCCCAACAGACCCCCTTTAGTGGGTTGGTGTGTAGTTTTGTTAACCACTATAAAAACACTTACCGTTCAATTACTACATGCTAAATTAAATATCTGCATTTAGCTACCAGAATAAAAATTTTATGCTCGCTTACATACTCTCTTATGCTTATATCATCGCCATGCATACCCTTAACCAGGCTACTGGCGAGGGAACACCCAGCATAAGCCTCAGTATAGACTGGCACCAGTCTGTACTCGTTCTTTGGTGACGCCTGTGACTAAGCACGCCTGCGCATGCGCAATAGATCCCAAATGGGAAACAGATTCACTTTTCTAAATTTAAGTGCCATATATCCTGACTAGATTCTCAAATCATTCCCATGCGGGGTGGCCGAGACCGGGTCGTAGTGATTGAGAGGTAAGTATGTTTTTATAGTGGTTAATAAAACTACAGACCAACCCACTAAAGAGGGGGTCTGTTGGGGTTGTTATTACACCACAAAAACATCTTGACCGTTCAATCACTACTTGCTAAACCCATATATTTGGTCAGTGCCCCAATATGAAACTTAGGTGGGTGGAGATTTGAGATTCCATAAGCAAGGATAAAAATCAAACAGAACGTAACCAAATGTTAATAACATAACAAAATGGTACATCTTAATTAATCACACAGTGATTAACAAACAATGATTTCTTTAAACTTAAAGAAATAAATAATACACTAATGAAAAAACTCACCATCTCACGCAGACAAACAGTCTTAACGGAAATGGAGTAGTGAGATTGTTAAATGGTCTTCAGCCTTTTAGATAGAAACATGATATATCTAAAAGGAGTGCCGCTGCGCTCTGATATTATAAATAAAAAGGAGGTAAAAGGCGGCTCGGATTTCCATCCTACGACTTGCATTACCTCAAATAAAGAAGAGCCAGCGAAAGCAAAAGAGGGAGCCTTCCCTTTAAGTTCATCAGCTTAAATGTGAGAAAGATTAATATGATCAGAGGAAGCCATCTCAAAACAACGGTCTCAGAATTCCATCTGGCCATAGAAAGCTAGAGACTGGCTTAACTACCTCCTCTGCATACAGGACCCAGACATGGGATAGATTGGATCTCTAAAAAATCAGTACAATGGTTGAAACTTTAAAAAAAAAAAACTCTGACAATATACTGAAGTCAGGTGAAAAGGAAGATACAATTTTTAAAATAACTGGCTTAGCTGGGAGACGGTTAGATTGAATTGTGATAAAAAAAATCCCTTCTAGGATATGACTAGATCGTCCCCAGAATCAACACCTAGGCACAGATGCCACAAACAGGATCTGTCAAAAGACTACGGTCTGCACACCATACTTCTAACGTTTTAAGACAGACCTTGAAAACTCTGCGAGTTGACTCCCTCCTGGCAGAAATACTGATGTCCTGAGAACTCGCAGAAATTCTAGTCTCAGGGATCAAACACACGAAACTCTCCAAAGATACGGACTGAAAAATCCTGAGACTGAATGAACACTAAACTCTTACTTTAGACATGAGGTCCGGGGAGACTGGAAGAAGACAAGTGAAGACTACCCGGAGAAAAAAGGAAATCTGCAACGCAGATCCACTTTGGTCAAAAGGGAGCTATCAGAAGAACTTCTCAAATCTGATCCCTGACTTACCTCAAGAGCAACGGAATTAGGAAAGATGGGGGAAATGCATAATCAAACAACCCTAGCAAGGACTGAAACAGAGCATCCACCACCAATGCCTGAAATCCGGAAAAGGGGGGGGTGCAAGAGGAAATTTTAGCATACTGACAGGACGCAAAAAATCTAAGAGGGAACAATCCCTATGCCTGAGAATCGATTGACAACCGACCTTAGAAACTGGCTCTCTGAACAGGTGATCCCAGACTGTTCCCCCTCTCATGGGAAGCGTCTGAGAAAAACCAACACCAGAGGAGAAGACTTGACTTTTAAGAGAATTACAATCCGACC
This sequence comes from Chaetoderma sp. LZ-2023a, assembly GCA_034401795.1. Classification (NCBI taxonomy): domain Eukaryota; kingdom Metazoa; phylum Mollusca; class Caudofoveata; order Chaetodermatida; family Chaetodermatidae; genus Chaetoderma; species Chaetoderma sp. LZ-2023a. The sequence continues at coordinate 23,480,732 of CM067373.1, forward strand.
TAGGCTGCATTCCAGACTGCAGTTCTCTGGAATGAAACTGCTAGAATTAATAAAAAGCTCTGCTTATACTAGCCAGTCGTTTATATAAACGTGAAGGTGAATAGAATGACCATAAAATAAACCTGCCACGGCAGAATTGACGGCACGAAGGGTGGATGTAAACAAGTAGTAAAACGTCCAATATCTTTATCGAGAAGAATCACATGCCCGGATTCAGACTGGCGTAAACTGAGATAAATCCTCCACCTAGAATATTGAAGATAAGATAAGAGGAAAAAACTCTTCAGATTGAGATCGGACGCCGTCCATCCAACTTCTTGGTGCTCCCAATTGGAACAAATTCTAAGGACTACTTAGAATCATGAATTCCAACTGGTCCTCTAGGGCTCCCATCTTCACCAGGAAGCAATGAAAGGTGACCACCTAGAAACGACGGACAAAGGATGATGAAAATCCAATAGGAGCGAAAAACCCAGCGATGATCTCTGAATCAGGAAACCTGAACGAGGGCTTACCAAGTCTCCCAAAATTAGAGACAGGTGCCCTCCTACTAGACCACTGCGAAAAAGGGGGAGGGGGAGGAGCAATGGATCCTAAGGCAATGGAAGAGGAAGAGATAAAATATGATAAAGAGAAAAGGATGGGCCTAACCAGGCTACCACCATCCCTTCAGGTTCTCTTACTCTGAACCCCTTAAAGGAACAACCTCTAAGACTAGATCAGGAAATAACACAAGGCCCTTCTCATCTGATAAGAGGAGGCCTGCCGGACCTGGAATCTACAGGCCTGAGACTCCTCCTCTATGGAAGGATTAGAGGGTTTTTTTAAAAGAAGAGTCTCTACACAGAAAACGAAGATCCTTTGGAGGGTCTACGACTGACAGAATCAGCCCTAAAAATATGGAAGATGATTGACCAAATATATCATAGGCCAAAGGGAGGAATTGTAATAAGAATACTTCAAAACAAAGTTTATTAACTTCGGATGGCTTTTCTATGTATTCTCTTAGAGGCAACGAAGTCAAACAAACTACAAACTGAGTTAAAAAAGCCTCTACGGATAGTGATTTCTAAAATCCTCAGAGGGACTCTGAATACCTCTTCCTCTTCCTAGAAAAAACATCTTCCGAAAAAAGAGCTAGAAGGATAGCTGATTTAAACTGTGCCTTACATACAGATTCCCAACTAAAAAGATTCGCAGAAGATTCAACCGTGGCAAAATTCTTCAGATTAGAAATAGACTGAAAGAACATTGGGCAGACGAGAAAACTCATCCTGAAGAAAAAGAGAGAGACAAGAAGGAATCCAATAAAGAAACGAGGACCAATCGTCCGAGCAACACCGGAAGGGAAAAAACCTCAGGTTAGAACCTTGACTGATCCAAGAATAGAATCGAGACAATAGAAAAAACAACGGAAATAGAAAAGCGACTGAACGCGGAATCCCAGATTATAAAAACAAAGAGAACACTAAACCAAAGACAGCAAATAGAAAACTAATTACTGAGAATGAAAAAAATTCCAAAAATATTAGATCCAGATGAACAAAGATGAAGAAAAAATAGAAAAATAAAAGAAAAGAATTAAATGGAACAGATTAGAAAAAAGGAGAAGAAACGTGATACGAAGAGCAAGAATAGGATAAACTGGAAAAGGAAAATGAGAAAACCAGCGAAGAAGAAAAGCCGAAGAATGAAAGACAGAATGCTAGAACAAGAAAAGAGACGCGAAAGGACTTACCGAGAAGAGGGAGAGAGACAAAAAGCCATGCAAAAGAGGAGGACAAATCATCCGAATAGGCACTAATCGGGAAAACTTCCTCAGATCCCTGATCTCGACTGACCCAGGAATAGAGACTAGCGGAAACAGAAGAGCGATAGAACGAAGACACAAAAACAGACTAAACCAGAGGCAATGAATAGAAAACTAGACATTGAGAAAGAAAAAACAGACACAATAGGATATAAATACCACAGTGAAGATAAAGAATAAAAAAGGAAAGAATTAGAAGAAAAAGAGGAGAAAAAGATAAGATGAAAAAAGGGGAAGCTAATACATAAAAGCAAGACTATTATAAACAGAAAAACGAAAAGAGAAAGGGAAACCAAGACTAAACAGATTCTAACAACCATAGAATAAAAAAGAAAAGAGGCAGAATAGCGCAAAGCAAATTGAATCTGAGCTAAGGAAATATTATTAGCAGAAGAATCTGAACGATCAGGTAATTCATAACCTTAAGCTCTAAAATAGCTCCCGGAAAGAGAGCCAGTAAAAGCTGATAAACTGGAAACGGAATTAGGTATCTATCCAGATCTAACAGACCCAGACAACACCTCTCGAACCGGAAGTGAAAGCACTACTACCGACAATCGATAAAACAAAAACAGAACCAGAAACAGTAGTTGGAAGTTAAGCCGGATCTAACAGACCCGGAAATAAACTTCTCATACCAGAAGTAGAAGCACTGCTACCGGAAGCAGATACAACGAAACCGGAAACGGAAGTATGATGCTATGCAGGACCTAACAGACCCGGAAAAGCACCCCTCCTACCGGAAGTAGATACATATTCGGAAATGAAAAAACTGGAAACGGAAAATGAAGACAGAAGCTTGACCGGATCTAACAAACCCGGAAAGCACCTACAAACTTGTAGTATTTTCTCAACACCACTACAATAACCGTAACCAGAAATAAATAACGGATGTTTGACCGGATCTAACAGACCCTGACAAGCACCTCTCATACCGGAAGCAGAAACACTACTACTACCGGAAACAGAAAAGGGGCAAAACCCGAACCGGAAATGATAACAGATGATAGGCCAGATCTAACAGATCCGGAAAATCGTCTCTCCTAGCGGAAGCAGATACACTACTACCGGAAACGGAAGAGGAACCAGAACCAGAATTTTGAAAACAGAAGCTTGGCCAAATCAAACAGATCCGGAAAATAATGTCTCCTACCGGAAGCAGATACACTACCACCGGAAACGGAAGCTGAAGCTGAACCAGAAATTGATAATAGATGATTAGCAGGATCTAACAGACCTGGAAAGTCATCACTCCTACCCGAAGCAGATACACTACTACCGGAAGTGAAGAGGAACCGGATATAGAAACCAGATGATTAGCAGGATCTAGCAGACCTGGAAATCATCTCCCCAACCGGAAGCCGATATACCACTACCGGAAACGGAAGCTGAAGCGGAACTGGAAATTGATAATAGACGATTAGCAGGATCTAACAGACCTGGAAATCATCACTCCCACCGGAAGCAGATACACTACTACCGGAAGAAAAGCGGAACCTGATATTGAAAACAGATGATAAGCAAGGTCTAACAGACCTGGAAAATCAACTCTCCAACCGAAAGCAGAACAACTACTACCGGACAAGGAAGAGGAAAGACCGTAACCGGAAATGACTAACTGATGCTAGGTCAGATCTATCAGATCCGGGGGAAAAAATACATATATAATAATCTCTCCTACCGGAAGCAGAACAACTACTACCGGACAAGGAAGAGGAAAGACTGTAACTGGAAGTGACTAACTGATGCTAGGCCAGATCTAACAGATCTGAAAAAAATAATCTCTCCTACCGGAAGCAGAAACACTACCGGAAATGGAGTGGAACCGGAACCAGAAAATGATAACAGATGCTTAGCAGGATTTAACAGACCCTGAAATCATCTCTCCTACCGGAAGCAGATACACTACTACCGGAAATAGATAACTGATGCGTGGTCGGATCTAACAGACCCGGAAAAGCACCTCTCATACCATAAGTTACTACCGGAAACGGATGTAAAAATAAATGGAGAAATAAAATGAAAACAGCCAGATGAAAGAGATGAGACTCCGAATGTCCAGCCAAGCCAAAACAATCAGAGCTCATATCCCGACACCCGGTCAAACCAGCAGCAATACCGGATTTTGAACCCGCTTGCCCGGACAAGCCAGGAGCAATAACGGGAGCGGACATAGAGATTGAAGATCTCTAAACATACTGGCTATAACTGCATGGGATGAATAATCAGTAACTTCCGTCACCGACGCCACTGCATGAGAGTAATGCACCCCCTCAAGACTTATATGGTCTTTAGACTGAGACTTACCGGAAGTCTATAACAGGCTTTAAGAGAAACCAAAGCCTTAGTCAACAAAAGACGTAATTCATGCCTGGTCATGAAAGACGTGGGATTCCCCCCATTAATGAAAACGGCCGCAAGAATTATGACTATCATCTTAATCAGACTAATTCTTTATAGAATCACGAAATAGAGAAATCCGTTCAATGCTTATATAATAAACGTACTTAATAAGAGATCTCTAGATATGGAAATCCGCTAAAGAAACCAAACCTCTATACAAGAGGATGAGAAATGGATTTGAAAATCTCACTGAAAGACCAAGAATTTACGAAGATTCGTAAGATTATTATTTTTATGTAGGCACTAAATATTAATAAGCGAGTACTAAGGGGTTTTTTAATTCTAAAGCATGGTTTTGATTGATGATATTAAATAGGCATGAATTGTAATACCTCAAAAACGGGAGCATTTGACACGAAAACTGGTAACTCATAAACCAGAGTTAAAAACTCGGAAAAAAACACGAAGTATACAATAGACATAATTAGGGAGATTGGAGTTTATAATAGTCATGATTCCTGAATCAGAAAACTCTTAAATATGTAGCTGATCTTCAGCGCAAAGCTGTAAAAACTTAGCTGGATAGCAGGCAACTGTTCTGCTTGCAGAATATTTGAAAAGTGAATCTGTTTCCCATTTGGGATCTATTGCGCATGCACAGGCGCGCTTAGTGACAGGCGTCACCAAGGAGCGAGTACAGACTGGTGCCAGTCTATACTGAGGCTTATGCTGGGGGTTCCCTCACCAGTAGCCTGGTTACGGGTATGCATGGTGATGATATAGGCATAAGGGAGTATGTAAGCGAGCATAAAAATTGTATTCTGGTAGCTAAATGCAGATATTTTATTTAGCAAGTAGTGATTGAACCGTCAAGATGTTTTTGTGGTGTAATAACAACGCTTTGTTAGTCTGAGCTACGCTGATCACAAAGACTACATATGGCTTAATGAAGATCACTGTGATCATTCACACCAAGTTTCAGGCAAGGTTCATGTGACTCTCATCATACACATCTAAGTACAGTCACAAAATGCTTCTCTATGTTAACCTTTCACTGAGGTACCTAAGCATAGTGACAGGAGCAGAACAAGTTCTCACGGATATCACAGAATGGTTAGACTTAAGATCCGTGATCGTAATTAATATGTCACGGTCATCATCATCTTGCAGACTCACACTTGGTAACAGCTATGTGTTACACACATGGACAAGCAGTTTTGGACAAATAGATTTCTGTGGGCGAGAGCAACAAAGGATAAAAAGAACAAGAGGCCCAAGGACATGTGACACTCACCATTAGCATTTCAACCATTTGCATTTAAACAGATATGATGGATAATTTTTGGAAAATCCAAGATAGCTACCAAAAATAATCGACCAATCAAAATTCTTGAATAGAAAATGTAGAAGCAACGACCATAGGATCTTTGCAGGCAAATTTTGTTAAAAATCCACCACGTGGTTTAGGAGACATGTACCTTTTAAAGGATTTCTGCATAATTTTTTGGAAAATTCAAGATGGCCACCCAAAAACATACCAATCTAAATTATCATCTGATATGTTAAAGCCAACTACGAAAATACCGTTTCATTCAAGTTTCAGTGAAATCAGGCCATTGGTTATGGAGTAGTTAGCATTTTAAATATGGTCTTCCAAAAAATTGACCAATTAAAATTCTGAATAGAAGCACTACAGTCTACCACCGCAGGGTCACTCCAGTCCAATTTGGTAATAATCTGAAAAAGTGGTTACGGAGGAGATGCGCTTTGACAATTTCCAGCAGATTTCATCATCATCATCATTTTACGAGGCTTAAGCCATTGGCGTGTTACTGTCTCAGTTTTTTGTTGTAGTATGGCTTGTTCAGTCTAATTCAAGTTCTTTCCTTGAAGTCGATTTCTAGTTTGTTCTTGAATGATTTGACTAGCGTTGCTTAATTAAGTCTCCTCGAAACCATTAGATTTTAGACTGACTCTTACCACTCTGATGTCAATATTCTATCTTTTCCTGTGTCAATAACACTTTCCAACAATTCGTTTGATGATGTTGCTGTCTATGACAGCAACATCATCCACCAAATTTGCCGTAAAATGAACACAGTTCATCTCTTAATTTAACTTGAAGTTTAAAATTCTGACATCAGAGTGGCAAGGGTTGACATCGATTGGTGGAAATACTGTGGTGCAGATGGGTGTTCCCCACGTTAGCTGCGGTGTGCCGCCTACACTCATGCTGTGCCTAGCATTTGTTTGCATGCTGTCTTGTGGTGGCCGTGATTTGTCTTATTGCTCTTGTTTTCATTTTCTGTGTTCATCGCTATCCGAGTCTACGCTAGTGTCTCTTCATGCAACCACAAAAGTGCGGATGTGGAAGCTGAGATGAATCTACTGGTTATTGGAATTGCTACTGAGCTTGTTCCTGCCTATACACAGGCTACTCCTAGATCAGTCCACTGTATTTGCAGAATTGCAGTATGACTGTTATGGGCTGGTATAAGTATGGCCTGTTCAGTCAAATTCAAATGTTATTTCTTTGAAGTAGATATCTAGTTTGTTCTTGAATGATTCGACTGTTGTTGCTTCGGCTATCGTAGCTGGCCGTGAATTCCATTGTAATACCGTACCACTCTATTGGTGAAAAAGTGCTCGCGAATATCTTTGTTGCTGCGTTTTACGTTGAGTTTGAACCTATGACCTCTGGTTTGTGTACCACTGGATTGTTAAAAAAAGTAGGCCGTATCAACATTATATAGATCTCCGATGAGTTTGAATGTTTCAATTAAATCTCCTCGAAACCGTCTATATCTCAGTGACATTAGATTTAGGGCTTCAAGTCTTTCCGTGTAGCTATACTCTCTAGTTTTGTTGCTCGGCGTTGAACTCTTTCTAATAGCTGTGATTGCCTTTTCAATCTTGGTGACCATGCCGAGGTGCAGTATTCTAGGATAGGTCTCAATAGACTTGTACAAGAGCGTGAATGCAGATGGGTTTATGTTGGTATAGGTTCTTTTGCTTAGTCCTATTGTGCCGTTTGCCTTGCTTACAATATTACCTATATGTATATCAAGAGAGGTTTCTACCAATATGCACTCCCAGGTCTTTTTTTACCTCTGATGTTGATACACGGTGCATATCGGGTGTATCTGTCATATAGTATATAGTTTGTGGGTTATTCCTGCCAAAATGTAGAACGTGTGTTTTGTCTGTGTTGAAGGATAGCTGCCATGTCTGTGACCATTTACATACTTTGTTTACGTTGTCTTGGATCTTTATGGTAGCTAGCTGGGTTGCCATATATTTTTGTGTCATCTGCAAATATTTTGCAGTGGCAGGTTAGTAGGTCTGTTAGATCGTTTATGTATATTAGAAAGAGAATAGGTCCCAGGACACTTCCCTGTGGCACACCGCTTGTCACTTCCATCCAGTCTAATGTTGCATCGTTGATCCTTACTCTCTGTCTTCTATTACATATGTAGTTTCCTATCCATTTTGTTATATTGTCCCTTATTTTCTTAAAATCTAAGGTTTTCCCCCAAAAGAATTTATCAAACTTGTGTGAAATACATGAAGCGGTTAAGGATGAGATCCATTTTTATCAATTTCTGGTAAATTTTTCATAAAATCTAACATTTTCACACCAAAAACCAAGCAATCAAAATTCCGAATAGAAGTTCTAGTGGCTACCAGGATAGGGTCCCTTTAGCCACATTTGCTTAACATATGTCCAGCAACTAAGGAGAAGTAGCATTTTGACAATTTCTGGTAAATTTTTCAGAAACCCTAACACTTTCAAACAAATAAATTTATCAATCAAAATTCTGAATAGATGTTCTAGAGCCTACCACCATAGAATTCATCAAGACAAATTTGATTGAATTATGTCAAGAAAATAAGGAGTAGCACTTTTACAATTTCCTGTTAAATTTTTCATAATCGTTAAGATTTTCACCCGAAAAAATTTACCAATCAAAATTCTGAATAGAAGTTCTGGAGGGTACCAGAATAAGATACGCTCAGCCAAATTTGGTTGAAATCGATTAAACCATTAAGGAGAAGCGATTAGATGGACGACCGACCGCTATGACATAAGCTCACTTGAGGGCCAGGTGAGCTAACAAATGAGAGGAAGGGAAGGCTAAATTGTGTAAAGTAAAATAAAATCTTAGATGTAACATTGAAACAAACACAATCTGAGTGAGAAATTTGAGATATTGACCAAGCAAAATTCTGAATAGATGTTTTGCCGCATATCATGATAGGGTTCCTCTAGTCAATCTTGATTGAAATACATGAAGCGGTTACAGGTGCATATTCACACTAAATGCTTGAAAATAAAATTGTTAAAATATACTTTTAGAGGCTTAAATTATGTGGCTAGATGTAAGGAAAAGAAATAAATCTTAACATATGAAATCATTCCGTATAAGTAAATTTTTTTTCCGTTGTGAATTTGAATTAGGGTCTCGTGCCTCTAATTTAATTTCACAATTTAAAAAATATAAATAATTTATATGTAATTTAATCATCATATCTTAAGATTTATTTCATTTCCCTACCTCTAGCTCCACAATATAAGCGACTAAAACTTTACAATTAAATAAAAAAGATCCATTTTGTTCAATTTCCGGTAAATTTTTCCTAAAATCTAAGATTTTCAACCCAAAAATCAATCAATCAAAATTCTGAATAGAAGTTCTGGTGGCTACCACGATAGGGTTCCACTAGCCCCATTTCATTGAAATATGTCACACAACTAAGGAGAAGTAGCGTTTTTACAATTTGTGGTAAAGACTCACCCAAAAAATTGGTCAATCAAAATTCTGAATAGATGTTCTAGAGCCTACCATCATAAAATTTGTCACGACAAATTTGATTGAATTATGTCAAGCAATTTCCGTTAAATTTTTCATAAGATCTAAGATTTCACCCAAAACTTACCAATCAAAATTCTGAATAGAAGTTCTGGAGGGGACCAGCATAAAATACATCCAGCCAAATTTGGTTGAAAGCGCTAACGAGAAGCGATTTGACGGCCGCTCACTTGAGCTAATAAATGAGAGGGAGGGAAGGCTAAACTGTGTAAAGTAAAATAAAATAAGTGTAATATTGAAACAAACAATTGAGTAAGAAATTAGAAATATAAAACTATGATTCAATACTCACTAGCTGCCATTTTGTTGAAGACCTGCACAGAGATTTTGTTCTCGTCTATTTCCAGATCCTTGTGTGTGTTAGCAGCCTCGGTGGCTTGAGCCATGGTGGGAAAGAGAACCTTCGCGCAGCTTAACACACAAGAAAAAATATGTTTGCTATGTTTTTCTATACCTCTCAGGCTTGAGTAATCTTTGTCCTAGCTTAGGATATGTGGACAGAGTAAAATACAGGATTAAACATTATTTTTTCAGACTGAATACAGTTCAGATCTGTTACCCCCTTCAGAAGACACTCGCAGAAAAGTTTTCCTGCATAAATGATTTAGAGAAACTAGTAGCGAATTCTCAAATAGCATGTTTCCACTGTGCTCCCAAAACTTCACAAATGAGGTTCATTTTCCTAATCCTTTAGCACTCAGGCTGGCCTAAAATGCTATATGCAGTGGTCTTGAGAAATGGCCATTTGCAGAACAAGACTATTTTTTTAAATTTTACCACTGGAATGACTGGCTCGGTTATTGAGCAGGTCGAGTGGTAAAATTAAAAAAATAGTCATTGTTCAACCAATGGAGATTTTCTGTGAGAAATTGAAATTTTCTTGAATAAATTTGATGGTTAAAGTGTTAATCAAAATGTACACTGTCCACATATATGTCAGCGAGTTCAAGAGATTACCACACAATACATACATATATATATATATATATTTGCTAAATTAGAATCAGAATCACTTAACTGCATGTGTATTTATCAGACTTTAAATGGTCAAGCATGCCAAAATCAGACTTTGTAGTGGTCGTGATAAATGACAATTTGCAGGTCAAGAAGTGTATTTTTAAAATGTTACTACAGGAATGACTGGCTCGATAACAGAACCAGTCATTTCATTGATAATTTTTCAAAAATAATCTCTTGAGTTGCAAATGAGAAAAATAAGTAAAAATAAAAAATTTCTAGAAAAGTCTAGGCCATTAAAGGGTTATTTAGCATAAAAGATAGTGAGGTAATTTACTGATTAACCCTTTAATGGTCAAGTCGGCCAAAAACAGCCTCTGCAGTACGCTTGAAGAATGTGCATCTGCAGGTAAAGAGGAAGTGTATTTTTTTTAATTCACCACTGGAATAACTGGCCAGTTATTCCAGTGGTAAGCTTTCAGAAACACTCTTCTCTTAACCAGCAGATGGACATTCGTTAAGAAATTTTGATTTTCTTGACCAATAAATAAATAATCTAACACAAAAATAACTCAAACCTGTCAGAGATGATCTTCTAGGAACCCTGATAAAAAGCCAGTAAAAACGTAAACAGTGAATGAAATCTCGGAATAATGACAGCGTTAACAAAATCTAGATCAGAGTCAATCAAGACGAGGTATAAAGCATGAGATTTTCTAAATAAATAAACAACTAGATGTTTATAAGAAATTATTCAAATTTGCCAAGTCAGAGGGACTTCATTGTAATGAATTAATACGCGCGATACATGACCATAGGTTTTAATAAATAAATCATGTGAGCCATAGAAGGCCCTAATCACAGTTTAATTATTATTAGTCTCATTGATACATACTGCCAGCCATAGAAGGCTACAATTGACAATAATCACTCTCGAATTATGCGGTCTTGACCGCTGTTAATTATCCATCAGGACTAAGAATAGACCGATGATTCGTGAGTGAGTGATACGTCGTGTGAGATTCAAGACATGAGCATGCTGGATGAGACAGTACATCATGTCAAGCATCAGTAACACGACAATGTAACAGCAGCAGCAACAGAAGCTGCTTGGTTCAGTTTACCCTTGAAAATTGCTTCCTCCTTTGTCCTTTAACAGGACAATTTTACTAGCATCGGGAAAATGCTCTCGAATCTGTTCCTCTGTGATAGTTTCGGGAACATTTGATAAAAACACGGAGGGAGGTTCTTCGTCATCTGAAAGCATAACGTTAGAGTGACCTCCAATGATTGTCACAGCAAATAGCAACAGCAATCTATCAAATGGTTAATCAAAACATATCAATGTCTCAAATAAAAACATTCAAAGGTACATGTCTACATATTCAATATCAACATATATACACAAAGATAAGCACTGATAAAATCTGGCTAAGATACAGTTCACAATTACAATGTTATAAAGTGATTTCATAAATCATGGAAAACCGCCTAAATTAACACAAACTGGCATAGAAATATAGCTGTGAGGATTATTTTTAAATTCAGCAGAATATTTTCAGAAAAATCTGGTAATAATTCAAGCATACTTTGCATTAAATTAACCTTTGGACAGCTTCCATTACAAAGCAAATGACCTTTAGTATGTTAAGTGGTGCTTAATTTTATATATTATGTTACATAGCAATGATACACTTTTTATTGATCACTACTGCATTCAAAATGCATGCCAATATTCCACTGACGATAATAAAATTAACAAGAACGACAATGATAAATTGCTAAAGTATGTCGCCCTGTCCGCCAAGGTATTATCCGGAAACGCAATATGTCATTAATTTGGTAACAGTGACCATGACATTTGACTGTTTGATGCCAAAATCAATAGGGTTCTTTGGAACGCGAAGAACCTCCAACCCAAGATTGGTAAAAAAAAACCTTCAATAGAGCTAGAGTTATCATCTGGAAACATAATTGGGTCACCGTGACCATGACCTTTGACTCCAAAATCAATAGGGTTCTTTGGCCCACCAACGACAAGCTCCCGCCCAAGATTGGTAAAGATCCCTTCAATAAAACTTGAGTTACCTTTCAGAAATGCAACATTGTCATTAATTAGGTCACTGTGACCATGACCTTTGACCCCAAAATCGACAGAGTTCTTCAGACTACCAAGGACAAGCTCCCACACAAGACTGCTAAAGATTCCGCTAAGAAAACTCGAGTTATAATGCGGAAACAATATTGTCATTAATTAGGTCATTGTGACCTTAACCTTTGAGTTTTTAAACACAAAAATCGACAGCTTTTTTCGGAATGCCAAGGGCAAGACCCCACCCAAGATTGGTAAAGATTCCTTCAGTAGAATTTGAGTTATCATCCAGAAACGTAATGTTATTAATTGGGTTAATGACCTTGAAATTTGACTTACTTCGGACCATAATAGACAAGCTCCCACCCAAAATTGGTAAAAGATCCCTTCAATAGAACTCATGTAATCATCTGAAAACGCAATATTATGTAATTAATTAGGTCACCATGACCGTGACCCCAAAATCGAGCGGTTTCTTCAGACCACGCTGTGTGTATGAGTGCATGTGTCAAGATTGGTAGAAAAAAAATTATGTTTTTTGCAGTACTTTTTTTTTTATTTACCACTTGAATGATGGGCTCTGTTATCAAGCCAGTTATTATAGGTAAATTTCTAAAATTAGTAATACATGTATGACCACAAATTTTAATGAAGCACCAGCTGTTAGCTCCAAAGATGGGTGTGCTCTTGAGCAGATCTGACTTCTTGAGCAGATCCCTTCAATAGAACTAATTTGCCTAGATAGGTGTAAAGGATAAAAAGCATTAAACAGGATTCGAGTGAGCAATCATACCTGGCAATCCTTCAAGCCTGCTTTCATCCTTACGAATATGCTTTATCTCAATTGGCCTCTCATCAATTAGCACGTGTTTCAATGCTCTGTGTGCCGAATCTGCCTCGTTTATCGTCTGAAAGCGGATCTCTACACGACTGGGAAAACGAGAACATAGTTATGTTTGAAATGATTCTGAACATTAGAGGTTGAAAAGAGCAAGGAAGCGTCATGCGCTCCTCCCATGTTCATGAGTGTATCCGTCAATGGATAAATCCAAATTTTAGTTTTCCCCCCCAATTTCTAGCTAACCTTCGCCAACGCTTTGCCCGTGGTGGGATCGATCGAACCCTGAACTCCCTGAATCTAATTTTCTACAAGGCATTGCAAGCAATACAAATCACCTTGATTCCTGCAATTCACTTGCCTGCTCCATATAACTATCAATATATGTGCTTAAATTAGGGTTTGTTGTAAGGGAATGTCGTCAAATTAACGAGGTTTGTATTTTTCAAACGTGACAACTCTGAAAAATATTGACAGGAAAATAACAAAACAGGAACCTGACCTTCGCCTTAATACTATTAAACTAAATTACGAGTTTCGCTCAGATCCGTTTCGTCTAGCATGAGCTATTGCCCGGAAATGGCCAAATTGATGAAGTTTATATTTTTTGCAAGGGGGATAACTCTGGCAAATATTAATGGAAACGAAACACGAATGTAATCTACGTCTAAATAGCATTAATTTAAATTCTGAATTAGCTCCAAACAGTTTAGTCTACCAGTTATTGCCCACAAATGCCAAAATTAACAACGTTTGTATATTTGAAAGGGTGATAACTCTGTTAAACATTGACGAAAAAAGATGAAACACGAACTTTGACATCAGACTCCTTAGTATTAAGCTATATTCTGAATTCAATTCGAATCGGTCTATTCTAACAAGTTATTGTCTGGAAACCGAATTTCATTTTTCAGGGGCAAATAACTCTGAGTAAGTTTGACGCAAATTGACAGAATTTGGATTTGGACTCCGTATTCGTACTACTAAGCGGTATGTACAAAACGAATGTACGAACGTATTTATGTACAAACGGGTGCATTCCTTCATTTTCGAGAGGATAATAAAACTATACAGGTAAGCTGTTGAATATTTTAAAACTAATTTGACAGCAACAGCGGCCAGTCAAATTAGTTTCAAAATAGTCAAGAGAATGTTGATTAAATAAGACATGCAATTCGTACAACTGACGGAATATTCAAAGTTCCTGATGGATTTAGCTACGTGATTCATTACATATTTGATTGTGACGTCAGCCTACATGTGACATAATTGATTATGACGACATACTTGAGTGACAGGTTCATTGTCTTTCTCTATTGTATCTTAATCTTCGTTGTTTTAGTGATCATGAGGCAGGCCTATTGTGCTATTTAATCACATAATGCTCATTCTGCCCAGAAATGGCTTCTGCATTGGTTTTGGGCAATATCCATTTGCAGACCAAGAAGACTATTTTTCAAAAATTACCACTGGATTGGTTGGCTCGTTAAGACGGTAATCGAGCTGGTCATTTCAGTGGTGACTTTTAACAAATAGTGTGCTCTAGGCTGTTTAACCAAAACACTTGCATTTTATGACGACCCTAAACCATGAATGGGGTTAAGCCTTTTACCGATGAATTCCCCATATCTCATTTTCAAGACAACCATACAGGAAAATTATTGAATACTTTGAAATTAATTTCACAGCAAGCCGTTGCTGCCTGACTTCCAGTCAAATTAATTTCAAAACATTCAATAGAGTACCGTTAAAATTCGACTAAAGGACGCAGTTTTTTGGTCAAAACACATTTACTAGAAAGGGGGGTGCGTACTATAATCGAGAACATTCCTTCCGCACATTTTTGGGTCGAAATTTTTCTTAAAAAGTCACAGATTATGGCACGGAAATTGAACTAAATGTTACCCTAGACAATTCGCGCCGCCTGACGACTATGTTTAATGTATACTCCAAAAACACCAAGCGGAAGTGAAATTATTAAATTGGGGCGCCTAAATGTTGCTTATTCTTTAATACATATCACTTATTACATCAAAATTAATCCAGAATTTGACATAAAATGGCGTCGAGAAAAGATACGTGTATAAATCACGTGATTCGTCCCCAATCGCAAAAGATCTTTATTCTAATTAGAGCGAGTACTCGGATATAAATATTCTGGACTCGGAACTCGGAAATTGCTATATCATTATTGCGCGATAGGAACTGAATGTTCCCGTACCTGTTTGATAACCAACTCCCGTTAGCGCATAAGATTACACAGCGCCTCCAATCACAAAAGAGCCCGATAACCAACTCCCGTTAGCGCAATAAGATCACACAGCGCCTCCAAACGCAAAAGAGCCATTACAATCTGTTTATATCACGCGATTTCGATGTTTTCAAGGAGACATTTTATGCCAAAATTAGATTGATTTTGATGTAATAAACAATCTTTATTGAAGATACACGATATTTAGGCGGTCCTATTTAATAATTTCTCTAACATCATGATAATTTTTAGTCATGCAATAAACATGACGCGGAGTGATGGTTATTTTTTATACCAATTTTCGATTTTTTAAAGGTACATTTTTTCTAAATTTAACAGCGTCTTATACTTGAATACAAGAGTTTTTTGGGCGGATTTTGGTCAAATTTGGGACAGCGTCCTATATATAAGGGCGGCCTTTAGTCAAGAAATTACGGTAAGTTTTACATATATCGCAACGAATATACTTTTCCCGGAATTTGTAAGTGAAAGAGTTAATAACGTCAACAATATTTAACGCTCAAACTGTCACAGTTCAGAAACAACACAATTTTTTAATGTACATTGTAAGGAGTGGTTTAAAAAAAATAATTTGACTGCCAGCTGTCACTACCTGAAGCAACAACAGGTTCCAGCCACAGTTCAACACATTCTAAAGATGCTCTGTATGATAGAGCTTGGCGGTCTGATGGTAGTACCATGAGGACCGCGGTATACCGTGAACCGATACCGTGACCGTTGACATTTCCAAATACCGTGAATACCGTCCATAATGGTTGACCAATATTTGAGAAATATATTCATAAAATCTGACTTGACCAAGGGTAAATAAGTGCTAATAGTGCCAAAAATACAGGCATCCCTAACTATTAGCCGAGTTGAGGTGAAAGGGTCGTTGTAAAAACAAACATCAAGACGTCAATTACAAAATAATGACAGGCAGAATTGTATGTCAAACGTACGTCTTGAAAGTATCACGGTAAAATTGCTTTATTTAAAACATCTAAACTCATTCTCTGGCCGTCCGCTGGTAGTAATTACACTATAATATTTTCCCTATTCCCGTTTCTATTATTTGTAATTTATTACTCCAAGCATTTTGTCACCGAACAAACGCCAGAATAACAAAATAACATACAAACTGCGTGCTATTCAAACACAACAGCGATCTCGCAAAGACGTATCTGATTGGTTGTTCATGAACTAGACCGTGGGAAAATACATTACTATGCTGAATTTATCAATGAAAATTTACTAAAACGTAGTACTTGCTCGCGCCGTTTTGATCACGTGCTAATTTATTAACAACGAGCAAGCGTTGAAGTTATTTTTTATTTTTCTGGCTTGTTTTAAAAAATTTCTTTAAGGATTAAATCCAGGTTATGTAACGACACTTAAAAATTATAGTGTTTTAGTTTTTGTAATTCATTTTTCAACTGGCTACACGTCGGAAGTTCGCGGAAATAGCTTTTTACACGCATTGTTCACGTGAAGCATGGCGAGTAACGAGTCTGCACATCGGGTACTCGGTAATTATCAGAAGCTTTGGAATCGGCTATATTCAATGTCGTGTTATATGTATGTGTATAGGCCTGTTTTCGCGAGTAACCGAATATACGACTCCAACAGAAATAAAAGAGTACAACACTCGCCCCGTTTAAATACTCGCAGATTTTGTCTGGACTCGGTTTATCAAACCGCTCGACTGCCAAACTAAAATTTACCGTTTGCTGGTCGCACGCATTAATAGCAAGAACAATCCAGATTGAAAATAGTGCACCCCAATGTCTCAAACAGCGGGTAATAGTTAGCGAGTCGACCACACCCTTTGACCGATATTTCCGTGAATGATATTGCGTCAATAAAAATAGTGACCTAATAAAATCATGAAACTAACCAGTCGCAATAGCCATGTTTTTCTTCTCTAAAATCAGGAAACCGATTTATTTATTTTACCTATATTTACCGTTGATTGGAGATGACAGTGAAAAGAAAATGGAAAAAATGCTTCTAATTTCGTGGCATGCCTCAAGCTCAGATAACGGTATACCGTGGTACCGCGGTATTTTTTCATGGTACCGATACCGTCATGTAAATATCAATACCGCCCAGCTCTACTGTATGATTGGTTGAATTGAGAAGAAGACATTGGGGGTTAGAGGCTTAATTGTTTGAACAAACGATACATATTTGATCTCGTACATTGTGACAATTAGCTCTAATTTAAAACCAGAGCAATCAGAAAATGCTATACCCACCACACACCCCACCCCCAACCAACCACAACACAAACATTTCAGGTAATACACATCAAGCATGTCAACAGTTCACACATCATTCACGCTAAAGATAATCCATTACAAAAAATAATATGACCAAAAAACCCCACAAAATCATGACAATTCTTTTCCATATGATACGGCCAGCTTATTACACTTTTCAAGTCTAAGGCAGCAATGGCTTCCAATTAAACTAAGTCTAAAATATTTAAGATTATTTCTTATATCGTGTTCAAAATTGTACTAACTTGTCTCCGTTTTTTTATTTTGGAAACACGTAAACTTATTTATGAGCTGTATTGTCCTCATCTCAGCTTCCTGCAGCGGGTGCGCTATAAGTGATTCAAGCCCTGATAATTATTAGCAGCTACCACAATACATTATCACTCAGATTACACATCATACATGTCAAAAGTTCTCTCTTACCTCTTCATAGGCCAGTCATTTATGTCCACGTTAACCCTTTAACCCTTTAATGGTCATGCCCGCCAAGACAGGCCTCTGATATGGTCCGGTGGCATGTCCATTTACAGGTCAAAAGAACACAATTTTTGAAAATTTACCACTAGAATGACTGGCTCGATAACCGAGCCAGTCATTTCAGTGATAAATTTTCAAAAATTGTATTCTCTTGTCATGTAAACTGACATTCAATAAGAAAATATTTACATTTTTAAAAATCAAATTTGACCATTAAAGGGTTAACAATCCAGCTGGCCAAAAGAAGCTTCTACAGTGGATTTGACAAATGTCCATTTGTAGACCAAAAGAAGCTTCTACAGTGGCTTTGACAAATGTCCATTTGTAGACCAAAAGAAGCTTCTACAGTGGCTTTGACAAATGTCCATTTGTAGACCAAAAGAAGCTTCTACAGGGGATTTGACAAATGTCCATTTGTAGACCAAAAGAAGCTTCTACAGTGGCTTTGACAAATGTCCATTTGTAGACCAAAAGAAGCTTCTACAGGGGATTTGACAAATGTCCATTTGTAGACCAAAAGAAGCTTCTACAGGGGATTTGACAAATGTCCATTTGTAGACCAAAAGAAGCTTCTACAGTGGCTTTGACAAATGTCCATTTGCAGACCAAAAGAAGCTTCTGCACTGGCCTTGACAAATGTCCATTTGCAGACCAAAAGAAGTTTCTGCACTGGCCTTGACAAATGTCCATTTGCAGACCAAAAGAAGTTTCTGCACTGGCCTTGACAAAGGTCCATTTGCAGACCAAAAGAAGTTTCTGCACTGGCCTTGACAAATGTCCATTTGTAGACCAAAAGAAGCTTCTGCACTGGCCTTGACAAATGTCCATTTGTAGACCAAAAGAAGCTTCTGCACTGGCCTTGACAAATGTCCATTTGCAGACCAAAAGAAGCTTCTGCACTGGCCTTGACAAATGTCCATTTGTAGACCAAAAGAAGCTTCTGCACTGGCCTTGACAAATGTCCATTTGTAGACCAAAAGAAGTTTCTACACTGGCCTTGACAAATGTCCATTTGCAGACCAAAAGAAGTTTCTGCACTGGCCTTGACAAATGTCCATTTGCAGACCAAAAGAAGCTTCTGCACTGGCCTTGACAAATGTCCATTTGTAGACCAAAAGAAGCTTCTGCACTGGCCTTGACAAAGGTCCATTTGCAGACCAAAAGAAGCTTCTGCACTGGCCTTGACAAATGTCCATTTGTAGACCAAAAGAAGCTTCTGCACTGGCCTTGACAAAGGTCCATTTGCAGACCAAAAGAAGCTTCTGCACTGGCCTTGACAAATGTCCATTTGCAGACCAAAAGAAGCTTCTGCACTGGCCTTGACAAATGTCCATTTGTAGACCAAAAGAAGCTTCTGCACTGGCCTTGACAAAGGTCCATTTGCAGACCAAAAGAAGCTTCTGCACTGGCCTTGACAAATGTCCATTTGCAGACCAAAAGAAGCTTCTGCACTGGCCTTGACAAATGTCCATTTGTAGACCAAAAGAAGCTTCTGCACTGGCCTTGACAAAGGTCCATTTGCAGACCAAAAGAAGCTTCTGCACTGGCCTTGACAAATGTCCATTTGTAGACCAAAAGAAGCTTCTGCACTGGCCTTGACAAAGGTCCATTTGCAGACCAAAAGAAGCTTCTGCACTGGCCTTGACAAAGGTCCATTTGCAGACCAAAAGAAGCTTCTGCACTGGCCTTGACAAATGTCCATTTGTAGACCAAAAGAAGCTTCTGCACTGGCCTTGACAAATGTCCATTTGCAGACCAAAAGAATACAATTTTTTTAAATTAATCATTGGAATGGCTGGTTTGATAACGAGCTAGTTATTCCCATGAAATTTTTCAAAAATAATCTTCTCTTGGTCTGCAAAATGGCATTTGCTACGAGAGAATTGAAATTTTCTTGAACAAATTTTAGTGTTAAAGGGTTAGGGAACATCAATGTATATAGTTTAGCAATCCCCAAGCATACTCACGCTTGTTTGTCTTCATTTACATATCCGAGTATCTTGATATTGACTTTTAACCCTCTCTTGATATACTGTGCGATTGTAGGATCTAAGATATGCTCGTATTTCTCCAGCGTTAAGGTAAGCGTCTTCCATTGAAGAATTAGCCATTTTTCTATTGAAATAAACACCAAGCAATAGCATCATATATACAGTCATACATAAATACTTGCATCCATTCAAGCTATTTCATGTCTATGATTAAGCAAGCAAGCGGTATGAAAGGCTAGGTTGAATTAAATACAAAATGTTAATGTTCGGGGAAAAGAATGGTTTACTAATGTCACAATGACATTGACCTATGATCTTTTGACCCCACCATCAATGGATAATGCCTTCTAATTATAAGGAATGATGTGTCCAGGGTTGGGACCAGTATGCTTAACCATAGATAACATATGAATTGCTAAGTTGATACAAATACAAAATGTTAATATTGAACAAGAGCTACACAAATGGTGCATAATACCCCGCCATGATGACAAACCAATGAATGAGAGCTTTCAGAAAATATTTATTTTTCCTCAGTCCCAAGCCAGTCATCCTTATGAAATATCAAAGCAATCCGTTAAACGGTCAATGAGGTATCGTCAGGAAACCAATTTTCAAGATGGCCGCCACTTACTGGCAGCCATATTGGATTTTGGATTATCATAAATTTTGATACGTTTTTTCAAGACATTTTCCACCAACCCTATGAAGTGATCTGATAAATGGTAACGGAGCTACAATCAGAAACCAACTTTCAAGATGGCAGCCCGTGGCTGGCGGACACCTTGGAGTTCGGATCATCATTAATTTCGATAGGTTTCTTCCCAAGATTTGAATGTTTCAGAGTGAATAGAGATCATTTCATATTACAAAGATTTAATGACAGGGTAGGAATTCCTACCCTAGGCTGAACTCTCTCATGTATGTACATGTAAACGGAAAATGTTAATGTTGAAAAAAACACTATCATCGTCAGTGAACTTGGCCTTTGACCTTTTGACACTACGGTCATTGTGTGATACTCGGTCATTATAAAAAAGTATACGTCTAAGTTTGGGTCCAGTATGATTAAACAAACATGAGATATGAACTGATATTCAGATAAGTTGAGCTAAACGTAAACTGGACACCTCTGCTGCCAGACAATCCGCAGGATATCACAATATTAATAGCTTGTTTTACTTCATAAAGTCGAGCTAAAAACATCACCATCTGTTTCCTTTCCAATCACAAGTGAATTTACCCCCTTCAACAATTCATGAATCCATTTCCTCACTCAATCACATGACGTCATAATCAACTATGCGACGTGTATGCCGACGATATAATCATGACATCATGAATGATTCGATTATGCCCGTATTTAACGCTTAATAGTCCGACAAGTTGTACGAATTGTATGTTTTTGCTATTTAAGAAACATGCTGTTGAATATTTTGAAACTAATTTGACTGGGCGCTGTTGCTGCGATAGGCAACAGCACCCATTCAAATTAGTTTCAAAATATTCAAAAGCTTACCTGTATAGTTTTCTGGAAATTGATAGTCAGGAAGTTCAGAGATCGATCAATCCCAACACGATCGAGGTGTAGCTTAGCCAGAGATGGACGGGGCATAGCTAAAATTGGAATGTTTCATTGTGAATAAGGGCATGTTATGGCATCACACATGAGGACAGTCTGTTAATTTTCAGCTCTTGCACTAGATGAGTTTTGAATCGATCCCCTAAAAGTGGTTTTGGAGATCTTTAGAGGTTTCTAAAAATCGGCCAAAGAACAAGATGGCCGCTAGCCAAAATGGCAGATTGGCCCCCTTTGAAAGACTTGGATCTCTATACCCTAAGGATGCTACCTGCAAAATATAATTGAAATCGGCCAACTTGGTTCTCGAGAAAACATTTAATATTTCTTATTGCTTTAGTATAGTAGTTTTTGGCGGGGAAAAAGATCCAAGACGGCTGCAAAGCCGTTTATTCGAGTTTTTAAAGTGGAAATTTGAAATGAGCATAATCCAAACATATACAAAAACAATTTCGGCTTCAAAAACAATCAAATAAAAAAATTCAATATTCCCGCCAAATATGCCACATTTTTATTGGCCCACGGTGCCCATGGTTTTTTTACGTATCAAGTTCCTGTGAACAAACTTTAATGGGCCTTAGTCCCTCATCATACCTCCCAAATTTCGGCTCAATCCGTTCAGCGGTTCTGGAGGTAATTTTCGTGAAAACTAAGTATTCCAAGATGGCTTACCAAACCATTTGGCCAATCAAGTTCTCTTGAATAAACTTGGTTCAGCTCTTGCCCTAGATGTTATTTCATGAGTTATGAATCAGTCCGCATAGTTTTCGGATTAGATTTTTAGACATTTCTGAAAAGCTGTCAAAATACAAGATGGCAACTGACCAAATTGGCCAATCGGCTTCGTTTGAACAAACCTGGATTTCTATACCAAATGTAATTGAAACTGGCCTAGTGGTATTTAGAGGTCATTTAAGGAAAAAGTTAGCGGACACCGGATGTATGCTCTCCATGTCATAAGCTCACTTGACTATTCAAACCAAATGAACTAATAATGATTGTTACTGATTAGTGGTAATGTGAATTATATAACCGCCATTGAAGGCCAGTCTACTATGTGACTCCCTAGATGTGGCTGGTGTCATGATAAAGCTCAGAAATAACTGAACATGTCTCAAAAAATAAATAACACTGTTTAATATTTTGGACATAACCTTTTAACCCTCGAACTAGTTCAAGGAAATTTTCATTCTCTCATAGAAAATGTCCATTTGCAGATCAGGACCTCTATTTTTGAAATTTTACCACTGAAATGACTGGCTCGGTTATCGAGTCAGTTATTCCAGGGGTAAATTTTCAAAAATATTATCTTGGTCTGCAAATGGACATTTCTCGAGAACTGCCGAAGCTGTTTTTGGCTGATACGAGTGTTAAAGGGTTAATTTGAGCAGAAATGGTTCCAATCAAATTATGTTCATAATAATCAACAGAACATTTCTTACATTGTGTTCAAAATTGTACTAACATATTTCTGTTTTTGTTTTGGGAACATGTTAAAGTAGTTATGAGGTGTACTGTGTGCATGCATGACAAGCAATAAATCTTGAGTATCTATAAGTTCTTACTGGTAATAGTGAAGTTGAGTTTATCAATGGTCTCAAACAATGCGTCTGAATCAACATTAGGACCAAGATCCTCAAGTTCTTCTTCCTCCTCCTCCTCCTCCTCCTCCTCCTCCTCTACTTCTTCACCTTCACCATCACCTTCACCATCACCTTCACCCACTTCCCCCTCACCAGCTGCGAGTAGCTCAGATTCTTCACCTTCGCCCACCTCCTCGTCAGCAACAGCCCCACCAGTCTCCTCTGTATTAGCCGCCTCATCCTCTCCAGCATTATCTTGACCTTGTTCTAACTGTTTATTAATCTCATCGAGCAACTCGTCAGCATCGCGATCACACTCCATGCCTTCCTCAGATGCCTGGGTACCGTTTGACGAAGCAGCTGTGGCAGAAGCCGCCAGCTTGGCCGCCGCCGATGATCTCGAGCGTCTCTGCATTGCTTACAGGGTGCTGAAAATAATAAAAGACATGACGAGAAACTAGACACCAGACTATTTATCTGCTTCTGCGTAATTTGCCTTCAAATCTTAAAGCTGAAGGTCAGTGATCAGGGTCAATAGAACAACAGACCCACGAGCCAGGATGCTTTCTAAACAATGGGAGAAATATTACTCAATTGTTATAGAAGTTTTGCAAATCTTTCTGTGTTTGAAATTCCATGACTTTTCACGACAAAAATTAACAAATTCCATGAGACCATGACCTCCAAGAATCAATATCTAGGAGATTTGTATTTATGACACAGCCCCAAGGGGCCTGTATCGCTCACCTGGAACATTTGCATTTCATCTAGAAAAATCATCGCGTCTTAGAATCCTAACGTTTTGGCCAGAATTGCAACAAGAACTAGGTCATCCAAGATGGCTGCCAAACAAATCCACCCATCAGGTTCTTGTGAGCAAACTTGGTTCAGCTCTAGATGGAATTTTCTGAGTTTCACATTAATTAAAGTGGTTTTGTTTCTGAAAGATGTTTCTAAAAATTGGCCAAAATCCAAGATGGCTGCTGGTCAAATTGGGCGATCGACTTGAAACCTGGATCTCTATAGCCTAAGGATGCTTCCTGCCAGATATACTTGAAATCGGTTACGTGGTTCTCCAGAAGAGACCATTTAAAATTTCCCATTGCATTAGTATGGGAGTTTTGGCGGGAATAAGATTCAAGATGGCCGTGAAACCGTTTATCCAATAATTTTGAAAGTGGAAATCAACACATCCAACAACCTATAGATATTTAACTGGATAAAACCAATTAAATTTTGGCTTCAAAATCTATTAAATAAAAAAACCAATATCAGGGTTAGAAATAAATGAAAATTTGTAGTTGCGTATGATGCCATTTCATGCATTTTCACGTTGCCCGCCGCAGATTACGGTTGCCCATATATGTTAAACTAAATGAAAAAGAAAATTTGAATCACTATTGCTTTGTCAAATAAATTCTGAAGAATGGCCACAATCGTTCAGAAATGCCATTAAGCACACTGGTTACTCTTTCTAATAATTAAATAAATAAATAAATGGCTTAAAATGAAGAGTTAGTCAGTAGGTATCATAAACACAGTACTATAATAACTATTAGTCCGAGTATTTATCATGGTTGCCATGTGTGCCATTAACACCCAAAGATTAATTGCACTTTTTGAAAATTATGTTACCCCGGGCAACATGGCAAATGGACATTTCGATCCCTGAATATAGCCGCCAAACACGCTTCATCCTGATTGGCCCACGGCGGCCATGTTTTTTTACCTATCAACTTCCCTTGAACAAACTTTAATGGCCCTAATTTCGTCCCGATCCGTCCAGCAGTTCTAGAGGTAGTTTTTATGAAAACAACTTCATCCAAGATGGCCCCTGAACTATTTGGCCAATAAAGTTCCCGTAAACAAACTAGGTTCAGCTCTTGCCCTAAATGATATTTCATGAGGGGTGTATCGATCCCCCAAGCGATTTTGGAGATTTTTAAAGGCTCCGTTTGAACAAACATGGATCTCTATGCTCTAAGGATGCTTTCTCCCAAATATACTTGAAATTGACCTGGTGGCTCTCGAGAAGGCATTTAAAATTTCCCATTGCTTTAGTATGCGAGCTTTTGGTGGGAAAATGATCCAAGATGGCTGTCAAACCGTTTATCCGACAGTTTAAACAAGAAATGTCTCGCCTGTCTCCTGTTTGTCACAATGGCATTGACCTTTGACCTTGTGCCCTCTGTGTTGCTTCCTAACATTATAGGTAACCATGTATTCAAGTTTAGTTGCAACAGAATTAACCAGTTCTGAAATATAAATGATTTGCTGAAAGGAAAAACTTAAGGTTGAAAGAGCAGAGGTGAAATAGTAATATTCGAATGGCCTTGACCTTTGATATTGTGCTATCCATGGCACCAACTTGTATCATCTTGGTCTAAGCAACCATGTACCCAAATTGTCTTCCATTAGGGTTAAGCAATCCCAAAATATAACAAGAATTTGCTACGCCTAAAAACATTGAAAAGCAACAAAGTTTTGGAGAGGTCAGAATGACCTTGACCTTTGACGTTGCGACCTCAGTATCAACATGCTGCTTCCTAACATTATAGGTAACAATGTATCCAAATTTAGTTCCTATAAAATTAAAGCTATCGTAAGCCGATAAAACTACCAGATTAAGCTAATAAAATGCTCAGAGTTCTGCTGCTAAGATCCGCGTTGCAATCTTGCATCGAGTTGTGACGTTCCCTTTATATACCAAACTAAACAGGTAATACATTTTAGTTGAGCCATCCTTGTCGAGTCGATAGTTTGACAAAGTTGTTGCTGCCTTAGTCAGCAATGACTGGCAATCAAATTGCTCAAAATATCTGCAATAAGTGTTACTATATTGCTGCTTATTTTGAGAACAATTTGAATGTTGTTGCTGCAATGATTTTTAGTCAAATTGTTATCAAAATAATAGCTGGTGACAACTGTATTATCTGCTAGATTATTTTGAACCAATTTGACAGAATGTTCATGCTGCTATAAGCAGCAATACCTGTCAGCCAACTCGCTTTACAGATAACTAGCCTAGCACACTGTAAACTATTGACTCGACGAGCACAGCTCAACTAAAATGTATTACCTGTGTAGTTCAGTATATAAAGGGAATGTCACAACTCGATGCAAGATTGCAGAGCGGCTCTTAGCAGCAGAACTCCGAGCATTTTTATTAGCCTAATCTGGTAGTTTTATCGGCTTAGGATAGCTTTAACCAATCCCGAAAGATAAGCCAAGAACTTAAAATTGGACAGTTTTGTATCAATGTCACAGTGACCTTTGACCTTGTGACCTCCGATACGGATACGAATTAATCCTATTACAATTAAACTTGGCTATATGGTTACCTAAACTGTTAGGAAGCAGCAAGATGATACAACTTGCTGCTTCCTAACAGTATAGGTAACCATATAGCCAAGTTTAATTGTAATAGGATTAATTGATCCTGAAATATAAGCAAAACCGTACTTAACATTGTTGACATCATCACCGTCAGAAAAGAGACACATGTTGCGCCTTTTGCTTTGCAGACGCGACAAAAATGGCAAATTCTAAATCAGAATACACCAAACCATATATAACACCACTTTCGGCGTCAAAATCTACCAAATAAAAAAATCCAAAATGGCTGGCAAACATGCTACATTTTGATTGGTCTATGGTGGCCATGTTTTTTTACATTTCAACTTCACTTGATCAAGCTTTAATAGTCCACAGTCCCTAATCATACCTGACAAATTTGTCGAACAGATCTGTTCAGTGGAGGACATTTTTGCAAAAACTAGGTCATCCAAGATGGGTGCCAAACCATTTTGCCAATCAAGTTCCCTTGAACAAACTTGCTTTAGCACTTGCCCTAGATCATATTTCATGTTTGCATTGATCTCCAAATTGGATTTGGTGAAGAAGATTTTTAAAGATATTTATAAAAATCGGCCAAAATCCAAGATGGCCACCGGCCAAATTGGCCGATCGGCTTCATTTGAACAAACTTGAATCTCTATGCCCTAAGGATTGTTTCTTCCCAATATAATTGAAATTGGACATGGTTCTCGAGAAGACATTTGAAATCTCCCATTGTTTAGTATGGGAGTTTTTTGCGGGAAAATTATCAAAGATGGCAGTCAAACCGTTTATACAACAGTTCAGAAAGTGGCAAGCCTGAAATCAGAATACACAAAAAACTATGTAAAACCAATTTTGGCTTCAAAATCTATCCAAAAAATATATAATTAAAAATGGCCGTTAAACATGCCACATGTTCATTGGTCCATGTCGGCCATGGTTTTTTTACATATCAACTCCCCTTCAATAAACATCAATGATCCTTAGTCACTAACCATATCTCCCAAATATCGGCCCAATCCGAAAACTAGGTCTTCCAAGATGGCCGCCAAACCTTTCGGCCAATCAAGTTCTCTTGAACAAACTTGGCTTAGCTCTTGCCCTAGATGATATTTCATGAGTTTTGAGTCCATCCCCCAAGTAATTTCAGGAAATCTCAGAATTCAGAAACGTTTCCGAATTCAGAAATCCTGTTATGATGGTTTCCGAATTCAGATGAGGTTTCTGAATTTGGATACCCTCAGAAGTTTTAAAAAAATTTGCATTTATTGTCAGATCAATCTGACACCCCAAGATATGTTCAGCGTGTGTTAGATGTTTTATATTTGAGTATGCTAAAGAACAAGAGGCCTGTGACACTCACCTGGACCATTATCATTTGAAGCATTTGCATTTAAACACATGATTCATAACAAGATTGAAAATCTCACGGGAAAAATCTACCAATCAAAATTCTGAATTGGATATTCTGCCGCCTACAATTATAGGATCATTCTGGACAAGTTTATTTGAAATTGCTCAAAGTAGTGAGAAGGATGTAGGATTTTTGCCCAAAGAATTTGTCGAATCAAAATTCTGAATGCAATTTCTAGAGCTTATAATCATAGGATCCTTTTGGCCATGTTTGCTTGAAATCAGTTAAGTTGACAAGAAGCAATTTGACAATTTCTGGTAAATTTCTCATAAAATCTAAGATTTTAAACGCAAACAAATTTATCACTCAAAATTCTGAATAAGATGTTCTACAGCGTACCACCATAGAATCCATCTGGTAAATTGTCACAAATAGCTGTGAAAAGGTATTACATGTTAAAAATTGATCATTTTTCTACCAATCAGTCAGGTTTCCAAGCTCTTTCAGAAAATGTAATCAAAATTTATGAATCAAGTGTATTTAACAAGATATTAGCAATTAAATGATCTTAATTAACTAGAAAATGCATTACAATGGCTGAACGTTTTCCTCATTTTCTCAAATGACCTTCGTTCTATGAAATGACGTAACTTTCTCCATTTCCATTTTTTAGCTGGTTTGTGGCATAATGAAGAGTTGATAGTGCTCATCTCGAGATCCTTAATGTTTCATTTCCTGTCTTCTATCTGTGCCTTTGCACTGTCCAAAAATGACTTAGAAATGCCTGACAATCACATTTTATATTGTGAATGAATGAGAGAGAAAGCCATTGACACACTAAGACAGTTTAAACGGTGGTTATTGCACACATGACATCCACATTGTTTTGGTTTCTTAGAATGAAAGTATCATCATTATTTTCCATGAAATCTACACCAACATACATTACATATCCAATTGGAATGACCACATTATCAGAATCCCTGGCTTTATAGAAGCAACCGTTCCTGGTTGTTTTTACATACTCATAATAGAAGCCCATCAAAATGTTTGTTCCAGCATAATAGAAACGCCAGAAAAAGTATGATTATCTGGTAGGGAGAGCACCCCATCGGAAGTGACATGAAATAAGAAATAGTCACTCAATGACTCCACATTAGGTCTAACAGCAACTATACTGCCTGAAAATATAATTTCATACATTGGATTATTGATTGATTGATTGATTGATTGACATATAAGAGTATGAGCTGAATCCGATTCGGCATCGTCTGACTTATCTGAATCAACTGATTTGATTGGCTATACATACGAGTCTGAGAATTTCACAAGTTTGAAAGTTTCAACATAATCATCATTTTCACACTCTCTCATAATCTCTACTAACACAGTTTAGACAATAACAGGAAAGGAGTCTGGTATTCAGCGCTCCATCTTCATTCACTGAAGCCTCTGAATGTAGTGAATGTAGTTTCTGTGTCCCCTTTATGGTATAATAAATTGCCCTCAGACAATCTGTCACCAGGTCTACAGCACTCAGATAATAAAACCTACACTGGTTTGATTTTCTCCAGATGTAGTTTATCTATCCAGGGAATCCAGTTATCATTTTGTTCCTAAAAATGCTGTCCAATAGTCCCATTTCCTAACCATCCTGCTTGCATTGGGATTTTTTCTCACCTAGTCTGAATACATTTTCAGAGTATTCAACCATGAAATATGACCGCATGCATGGAAACTGATCTGACCCAAAAAATCTATTGGCCTGACCATGACCTAGCTTCCTGTGTATTTGGGTCACCGCTTGTGGCTGATGTTAAAATCAAACTGAAGACACTAATTCTAGCAGTACTGGTAATAGTATGATTTCTCCGCTTCTTCCGCCACCTCCGGGTTCACCCCTGACTAGTTTTGTTTATAATGGGCTAGAGTTTCATTCACTGAACAGAATCCTACAGGAATGGTTTCATTTGAAAGAGACCATGTTTAGGAACAAAATGATATAAAACTTGCCTCGATACATAAACTACATCATGGAGAAAATCAAACTTGTAATGACATAAAAAGTTTATAGAGTGTAACAAGTCCACCAATTTTGACACGGCTATTTGTGACATACTACCATCTATTTAAATTTGGTTGAAATATGTCAAGCAGCCAAGGAGTAGTAGCATTTTGACAATTTTTGGTAGATTTATCATAAAATCTAAGATATTCATCAAAAAAATTGATCAAACAAAATTCTGAATACAAATTGTAGAGCATACTACTATAGAATCCATCTAGTCAAATTTGGTTGAAATATGTCAAGCAGCTAAGGAGTAGTAGCATTTCGACCATTTCCGGTAAATTTGTCATAAAAACTCAGATTTTCAACCCAAAAACATTTATGAATAAAAATTCTGAATAGATGTTCTACAGCGTACCACCATAGAATCCATCTAGTCAAATTTGGTTGAAATATGTCCAGCAGCCAAGGCATAGTAGCAATTTGACAATTTCAGGTACATTTTTTTTATAAATTCTAAGATTTTCACCCAAAAATTGATGAATCAAAATTCTGAATGGAAGTCACCACAGCCAAATTTGGCTGAAATCGCTCAAAATGGTAAGAAGAAGCAATCTGACAATTTCTGGTACATTTTTTTATAAAATCTAAGATTTTCACCCCAAAAGAATCAAAATTCTGAATAGAGGTTCTAGAGCCTATGGCCAAAGGATCCTTTCAGGCCAATTTGTTTGAAATCCCTCAAAATGGTAAGAAGAAGCAATTTGACAAATTCCGGTACATTTTTTATAAAATCTAAGATTTTCACCCAAAAAATTTATGAATCAAAATTCTGAATGGAAATTCTGAAGCCCATCACCACAGGATCCTTTCAGCCAAATTTGGTTGAAAGCGCTCGGAATGGTAAGAAGCAATTTGACAATTTCCGGTACATTTTTCATAAAATCTAAGATGAAATTGACGAATCAAAATTCTGTACAGATGTTCTAGAGTCCATCACCACAGGATCAAATTCCACAATTGAATTCAGCGAGAAAATGTCGCCGGTCTGAGGAATTTGATTGTAGATATCTGTAGATATATTTTTCCATTTCCTTGAAAATTAAAGATACATTCTCGCAGGATTCGACACCGAGTATAACGGATGCACCCATTTAGTCGAGAATTCAACGCAATAATTGACGATGGAGACGTTTTTAATTAGTTAAATACATGGCCTTTGGTCAAAAGGCTACATTTTTAAAGTAATTGATTATTTGTAATTTCAATTACTTTATCAATTATATACAAAAATTGCCTGTATCTTTCATGCTGACACTATAAATTAACCTCTTCTTAATTCTTCACAGCAACCACAATGCATCAGGAACGTACACAAGTATAACAAATCACATTATCATACTATTAGCCTTTTTTAATTTTTTTTACATTAATTTGACAAGAAGTTGTTGCTGCCTTGCTGCTTCCAGTCAAATTAGTTTCAACAAAAATATTTGTTATAAATGTATGTGATTTTTTTGCATATGTTCTTTGAGCTCAAATGCATCCATGCATCAACATTAATTTGACTGCAAATATTTGTTGCCTTACTTTGTTGTTGCCTTATGCAGCAACCGCTTCCAGTCAAATTAGTTTCAAAATATTAAACAGGATATTTGTTAAAATGCATGTGCTTTTTCATATTTGCTCTTTCAAGTTCAAATAGTTAAGTAAACCTTTAATTTATTATGAATCTCATTTTGCATACACGTACAAGCAGATATGGAAACAACTGTCAAGAAAGCTGTTGAAATCTGAACATAATTTTGCTGGAAATCAAATTTTCCTTAGACAGCAAGAGTTTTCAGTCAAATTGCTATCAAAATCGTCAGCCACATTTTTCAGAGATCTCATTAAAAGGTTTAATTCCTAAATGACAATTATGACACCTGTCTATAAAGGACCCTTTGTCTATGGTCCCCATGGTGTCATTTCTAAACATGCTAAAATGTATTTTTAAAATGCCATGTCCTGTGTTTTTCTATTGAGCCTAGTATGCTGACCTCCTAACCGTTTTAACTCTAAATTTCAGGAAAGTACTCTGACATTTCTGATGCGAGTTGCACAATATTTTGAAAATAAGTTAGAAATTGTAGCTGTTTAACGCATCACATTCCTGCAGTCAAAATATTTTAAAGAACTTAGTTCATATTGTTAGCAATACTAACTTAATATGCCTATATATAATTCACCACAGGAAAGTGTGTTATTGATAGGGTTAACTCCACCAGTGGTCATCAATCTGCTGGGAGGTATGATTTTATCCATTCACAAGTCTTTTGATGATTTTATTGAAGGTTTCCTAGGCACCCTTTCAACTATACAGATCTGAGATATTACAAATCCCACCTACAATGTAAGAATTATTAAGTTAAACATTTTGAAAATAACTTACCTAGATGCTGTTGGTTGCATATATGTGGGTGGCAACAGCTCCCAGTCAAGTTATTTTCAAAATATTAAACTCAATATTTCAGACATCCTAAAGAATTTTCTCCCCGGACTGTTCTATGGAGTGCAGTAAATTAATTCTTTAATGCCCAACATTTGTCAAGAAAATTTAAAATCTCATAAATTGTTCATATGTATGCAAGCCAAGTGAACTGTCTTTTTAAAATTGGAATGACTGGCTTGGTTAGCGAACCAGTCATTCTAGTGGTAAATTTAAGAAAATAGTCTTTTCTTACTCTATAAATTTGCTCAAGACCACATCTCAAGCCATTTTTCACAGACTTGGGAAATTAACCCTTTTCTGGTGTTATTGTTAATATTCTATCTTTTAGTGTCGATAGCAAAGAAACTGGTGTACATTTTTCAACAAATTTGGTGAAAGATTTGCTGTCTATGAAACAGTTCATTTTTCAACTTAGTTTTAAATTTAAAATTTTTGACATCGGGGTGATATAGGTTAAGGATTAATGAAGGAGTATATGCAGACCTGAGACAGATAATTTTCTCATAGGACCTATCCATTTGCAGACCAATAGAGGACTATTTTTGAAAATATTGACTAGCTGTTATCGAGTTAGTCATTCCAGACTTTGTAAATTTTCAAAAATAGTCTTCTCTTGGCCAGCAAATGGATTTGCTGACTTGAGCGCTAAATGGTTAATATAATAACTATATAATTCATCTTTTGCAATACCAGGCCTCCAAACTACACACGATTAAAAAATATCACAGAATAAAATTCTTTGTTTATTTATTCAGGCCACACAGGCTCACACTCACACACTTTGCCATTTCTTAGAAACCAAATCATACAATCATATTAATTCATGTACACATATTTTAGTAAAAAGTAATTGTAATTAATTAAGTACTTTGCAAAGTAATTGTAATTAATTACATTGACAAAATGGAGTAATTGTAATTAATTACATTCACCAAATTACGTAATTGTAATTTAATTGAGCGTTTTGCAAAGTAATTATAATTAATTACTTTGGCAATGTAATGGCCCAACGCCTCACAGATGCAAAATGAGAATAATGAATGCAGCATAAATAATTTAATATCTTATCAAACCAACAAAACTGACACGATCTAAATCCATCCTTGTCTTTCCAGTTTAATTTAATCATCCAGGGGCTCGAATTTGCTCCGGGGTTTGTGTCGAATATTGTAGCTACGGTCGATTAAGAGGCGCGCTACCAAGCGGTGGCAGAGTTCTCCAACTTTTGAACATACTAATTGCTCCGACTCTCCCCGGCCCGTCAGTCTGTCCAAATATCTGTCAAAGGGGCGGGTTAAGTCAGAGCACTCGGACTAAAAATGGCAAGGCCGGTTTAGGTAACAAAATGCAGTTATATTGTTGTATTCCTGCATGTAAAGTTAAGAGGCGGAAATAGATTCCCAAAAGAAGCAGATATGCTATGTAAGTTGCGAATAACCGTGAAAGAATCGATACGGTGACGCGCAAACTGTGGATGTCGAGATTGACTGAAATCGTTTACAGTGATCATATAGGCCTGCATACATATTACGCCAGAGTGGTTCAAAGAATCTCTAATATGTATGTTTAAATAAATTTATATTGTGATATTTTATTGTCCACATTGTCAAATACATGAACAAATCGTATCTATATCGGACACGTTTTCGCGATCACAGGTTGTAGCTATTAAAGGGTGGTCTCTTAAGAAGTCAGTATGGAATGTACCGGTACAATGTCATGAATACGGTAGTTGCTGTAAAACCAAAAGTCGATCAGTAAACCTGTTTTAACCATTTAATGCTAAAATTAGTTCCAGAAGTTATATTTTCTCATAGAAAATATCCAGTTGAATACCGGGGTAGGCCTACAAAGAAAATTGTTTTTGAAAATTTTCAAGGGAATGGCTGGCTGCAGGTGGACCGTTACATATATTATAACATTTAACATCAGACATAAATCACAGGTACAGCATAATGTATACATCATAGGAGGTGTAACGCCAACTTTTCATTGTAAAGACTTACACATCCAATTAAGCAATGTATTTGAATCTCTATTATGAGACCACCTGCCGTAAGACACCACCTTTTAATTCTCTCACAGGATGTCTCTCAATGCATGTTTGAAAGTATGTCATCAATTTCGTTTGTTAGCACTGATGTCATCCATTTTCAAATAAACATTTTTCAAGATCACAATTGGTTAAGCAAATCAGAATGCTTGCATAGTCAACGTCCATTTGCAGGTTAAGAGACTCTTAAAAAATGTTCAACTGGAATGACTGGTAGGGCTGGGCGGCATACCGGTTTCACATCGTCTCACGTTTTTTTATGGCGACGGTTTAAAAACCATTACGAAAAAAACTAAAATTGTCCATAAAATCGCCATTGCGCGAAATCTGTTGACTGTCCTAAACTAGTTTGTTCTTGACTTGCAGTTTAATATTATCATCTAGTGTAACCATTTGCTAAGAGGGACATAAAATACAGTCATATATAACTATTAGCCATGGGAAAGCAAAGGTGTTGGTGAAATCCCAACAAATCGGCTGATGACAACACTCGGCAAATATGATTTGATTTGCCAGCAATGAATTTTACATATCTCTACGGGTTCAATGTAAGATTGAATAATTTGAAAATTTGAATTTCTTCTTTGTAACGAATAATCCTTTTTTCAATTCGAGTTTGTACTATGTTTAATTAGTATTCCAAATGTGACATGATACAAAAAAAACCACGAAACGCCGTACGAAAACAACGAATCTAAACATGTCATTATTTCCCTTAGATTTCGACAAACATAAAATGTTCCATCACAGAATAAGACATACAAGACAAATTGCTTGAACACCTGAGAAATGAAAACGATTAAGTCGCTTCTTACGTTGGCGAAGTAGTTACAAGTAAAATACACCCAGTGTTGCCCACAACATCTGATTTTTGGGGGTCCCAAGGACCCCACACTCTCAGATTTGGGGGTTCCACTGTAAAATCTGGGGGTCCCATGGGGTCCTCATCTGAAATATGGGGGTTCCATGTTTTTTTCTTAAAATAAACACAACACATTG
Organism: Chaetoderma sp. LZ-2023a; assembly: GCA_034401795.1. Lineage (NCBI taxonomy): Eukaryota > Metazoa > Mollusca > Caudofoveata > Chaetodermatida > Chaetodermatidae > Chaetoderma > Chaetoderma sp. LZ-2023a. The sequence continues at coordinate 23,516,053 of CM067373.1, forward strand.
ATCTAATTATAAAGCACTTTATTAAACAAGTTGAAAGCACTAGTTATGACATTGTGTAAATACTGTTAATGTATATATAGAGAATATTAACTATGCATAGTTTATTAACCTTTAGCACTTAACACTTTTGGCCACCATTGTAGATCACCAAAATACCTATTTTTTGGCAGTTTAACACTGGAATGACTGGCTCTAAACAGTGCCAGTCATTCAACTGGTAAATTTTCAAAAATATGTATTCTGTGATCTACAATGGTGGCTAAAATTTATCTATTGAAATGGCCATTGTATATTTAACTAATAACATTTGAACTGCATGTCAAAAAACAATAACAAGTACTGTACTTGTTTGTTGTCTGATAAACCAACCAACCTACATTGACAACCTTGTATGATTAACGTTTCCAAAGACCACTACATTAGTAATTAGCAAAGACCACTGCATAGTTTTTATATAAAACCCTAACTTGACTTTGGACTTATTGAAAAATTACGAGTATCTGGGGCGAATTTGCTCAAGGACGACTTGACCTACGTCGATATAATGCGCACATATTTTTTATAATGTAACTGGAATGACTAAATATAGTGGAATACATAGGCTAAGATCAGACAAAACAATAATTTATCAAAAATAATCTGTATAAATCAGATTAAAATGCGTAATTAGTGAAAATATATCAGCCAATAACCGGATATGTCTAATTCGTAGGGAGTAACTATGTAACGTGATTGCTGATTGGTTGAAGCATAGATAACGCATTAGCGTGTATCCAATAAGGACGCTTGTATTGGGGAGCTTTGAGCTATACGCTGTTTGGAAAAATCAATATTTTAACGTATGCCTGCCTAGCTGTAGATCAACGATATCGTTGAACATCGCTGCTGGGATGAGCTTTTTAGTTGAGAAATTGAGAACACCTAACGATCGAGTATTATTAAACATTATAAACACTAATCCATCAGTCAATCAATCAGCCGCTATTGCTACATGTAAATAAAAGACGGCTTATAGCGTGTATTGATAGCATTATTCAAATAGCAATACAAAGACACTGCTGATAATCCGTCAAATGACCATTCAAGTGTAAACGATATCACAATATCTTCCATATATTCCTTCATCCATTTAGATAGTTTGATAAGTAAATAGAAAAAAATATTTTGCCTGTAAGTCGTTGCTGCATTAGGCAAGTAGGCATACGCAAATTAATTTCAAAATATTCAGCATATTAGTGATAACAACTGTGATCTGTCCAATGTTCTGAGCTGTGAAAGGGTTAAGACGCCCAGACACGTTTGTGAGAGAGGGATATTCCGCTGTTATCCAATCAAATACTGACACGTCACACTGACGTTTAGCACAACTGACAGAAACATGGCGGGTATTTTTGCAATTTGTAGGCCAAACAAGGCGACTAACATTGGCCTTGTAAACTCATTATTTATTTTTTTAAATTAGATCAAATGGAATACTACGGATGATTTGGGGATTGTGTTTACAATTAAATGTGGTGGTTGAATCTGATTTATGGGCATTACCAACTTTGAGTTGTGCAAGAAAACATACAACAAATCATGGTCTTAAACAACGCAATAAGTTCGTTTTTATTGAACACACAATACATTAGGTCTATTCTTTAAAGTAAAAACATGCACAAATAAATATACACACTAGACCTGGGCGGTATTGGCATTGGGATGACGATAACGGTATCTGTGAAAAATACCGCGATAACTACTAATATCGCGGTATTTGGAATAATTTTTGATATGATAGGGTTAATATGGCCAATCTATAAATAGGTATCCATTTTAGATGTATAAACAAACGCCTACACTTTGTATTAAATTTGTTTCAGCACCAAATAAAATATTTTTTCTCGCCTTTTTGCGTTTTACTATCATTGTGAAGAGGAAGATGCGCATAAGTGTCCTTAACCCCGTCACTGTGTGCGCAGGAATCTCCAAGGGAAATCCCAAACATCCAATCTGATTGGTTAAAAACATCAAGTATCTTTCATTGGTTTTAACCAGGTCATAATCGGGTGCAGTGTTTAATGGAGCATTCACGATCAGCTGTTTTTATTATTACTATAATTGAAAGCTTATAATGAATGCTCCGCGAGAAAGACCACGTGATTAGGGACATGATCAATTAATGGACTAACCAGGTCTGAAGACGCGATCAGCTGCGCGCGTGTATGCGTGTATAAAGATAACAAAGTGACCTGAATTTTTTCAGCAATAAAATAGAGAATGTAGAATTGTAGATAAGAGTCGTCGATCACTGATAAAATTATTATACTTGACGTGCAAAAGTCTGGTACTGAATGGTTAATTATTGAAAATGGTCAAGTTTTATAAGGAATTGACTAATCAACCTCACCTGCCCGCCCAGCCCCCACTCAACCCCTTTAGAACACTGTCAACCTATTGACTGCGGTATGAAAGTCAATCACACACTTCATCCTATAAACTGGACTTACCGGAGTGTGTGAAAATAAATAATCATCAGCTATTTATACAGATTATTTCAAAACAATTTGACTCAAAGATGTTGCTGTCGATGTCAGTAACAACTTTTAGGTCATAAAGTTTTCAAACTAATCAGCTCTTTATTTATTTCCTTTAAATTATATTTCCATAAAGCCTCTGCATTCGTCTTGAGTGGTTAAATCATAGCCCTATAGATCGATGGCGCAATAGTCGCCTGAACCAATGACCCAGAACGCGTGAAATTAGTGCATACAATACATTCCACGCTATAGGATCTGCTGTCTTCTAGAAAAGATGATCTAAGAGGTTATTAGTTATTAATAACTTGTCCGATTTTAGCTAAATATTTTGGAAACAATTTGATTGGAAATTATTGTCATGGCGCAATAAGTTTTAATCAAATCATTTTCAATATAATCAGCCGGGCTTGTTTCATTCATATTGCGGCTGCCTTTAGCGCATTCAACATATCGATGGTATTACTGGTAAAGACTGATCAATACTCACCCAAGCGTACATTTATACACACGTGTGGGGTGAATTATTCTTGAACAAGCGAAGAATAGAGGGATTACAGTTATGGCTTCACCGGTTTAGTTAGATCGCTTGAATTTATCGTCATAGTTAGCGAGTCAATTTATCCCGCTAGGATATTTGGATGGTCGTTGTTTTATTTATTCCCTTGTAATGACGTCAATCGCGTCATCAGCTATGGAAAGCGAAGGTGGTATTCCAATAATATAATCAAAACGAGGCTGAGTTAAGTTTATTTGTGTTTTACAAATGGCTGCTATTTTGCGTATTCGACGTTGTCAGCAACTACGATTTTCAGATTTAACTTGTCTTCATTGGAACAACATTTAATTGAGCATGGAAGGGTTTCTATACTAAGAACAGTAGGGCTATGTATATAACACATGGACATATATTTACTGCAATAATAGTGCCGAAAATGATTGCTTTTGACTACCATGAATACGGAAATGAAGAGACCAGACTCGTCAAATTCGCATGAAATGCTTTATTATCAAATTATTACAATATATAAATTGTCAATACCGTCACTGACGGTATTTGACGATATTGGCGGTTTTTAGAAATGAGACGATGACGATAAAAATAATATCGTGATTTTCCAGGTTTTATCGGGAAACCGCCCAGCTCTAATACACACACGATAAAATAATCGATAATTAAGCACACGCAGTTATCAGTTTCCGTTACACTTTTTCACTGCGTCCCTCATGCGTCCTCGGGGACGCAGAGGGTTAATTTTTATGCGTCCCTCTGCCATTTCTATGCATATATACGCGCAAAAGGACGCATAAGGGCAACTCTGAATACACCTCTTAGCCTCTCAAATACCAGCAGGCGTAATGTGATTGGTTGTTAACAAATTCTTCTGCCGGGATATTCACTACTATCGATTTTATGAATGATATTCGTAGTATTTTTTCACGTGACTTTTCTGCTTGATAGGTGTTAGAATCACATTGTCTTGTTTTATGGACCGGTCCAGTCTTTTTCGTCTTCGTATATCTTCAAGACTCCAGTGTTGATTTAAGTAGATTTAAGTTATATTCACGAATCATTGCGTTTAGACAGATATAACAGACACAATACGCCGCCATTATCCCGATCGGAGGCTTAGAACTAAGATTTTTGCTTTGTTTTTGTTCATGCGTACTGTTTCCGTGATTTTCGTTGACCACCTTGTGTATTATATATATAGTAATATAGGAAATATACTAATAATTAGTCTCTATGAAGAGCCGCAGTCTACAACTGCGTCTCTAACATCTGCCTATCGATTCCTGTCTGGATTTTCCTCCGAAACGGTCCATATTTAACACGCCCTTTTTTATACGAAAACTGGATATACGTGCGAAACGAACTATGCAGTCAATAAAAATATATTGGCAACATCAGATTGCCGTAAATAGTTTAGTGAATTATTCTCTTTAAACCATTCAGTCTTCGTTTTATTCAAAGTAAACAACAGGCACGTTTGTCTGCGCGTACATTCTGTTTTTTCTTATCTTCTCGCTTCGGTTGACGACTCACGTGACGAGCGAGTCCGCGCTAAAACACGGATCACGTATTGCGTTGCCGGACGGCGCCCGATTGTAGATTGAACAATCTACGAGGTTAAATAGAAACGGTCTGATTGAAAATATTTTATTTTAAAATTGTTTAATAAATAAATGAATAATATTAATTATATTAGTAATAATCATAATAATAATCAACATAATAATAAGAAGAATAATAATAATAATAAAAAAATAAATATATAAGAAGCATAGTAAATAAGAATAATTTGTTTAAAAAAAAAAAAAAAATTAAATAATAATAATAATAATAAAAAGAAGAAGAAGAAGAAGAAGAAGAAGAAGAAGAAGAAGAAGAAGAAGAAGAAGAAGAAGAAGAAGAAGAAGAAGAAATAAGAATAATTGGAATTTAACAACAAAAAAAAATTTAAATTAAATAATAATAATAATAAAAAGAAGAAGAAAAAGAAGAATAAGAAGAAGAAATAAGAATAATTGGAATTTAACAAATAAAAAAATAAAAAAAATATTAAGAAGAAATAAGGATAATTGGAATTTAACACATTAAAAAAAATAATAAGAAGAAGAAGAAGAAGAAGAAGAAGAAGAAGAAGAAGAAGAAGAAGAAGAAGAAGAAGAAGAAGAACAACAACGAGAAGAAGATGAAGAAGTATAATAAATAAGAATAATTTGATGTTAAAAAAATTCCACAAAAATAATAATAAGAAAAAGAGAAGAAAAATAATAAGAATAAGAAATCTGAATAAGTTGATTTAAAAAATAATAATGATTAATAATTTTAATAATAATAATAAGAAGTATAGTAAATAATAATATTGTGATTACAAAATAATAATAATATTAAGAATACTAATACTAATTTCTTTTATAATTTAAAAAAATTAATAAATAATAATAATAATCTTAATAATAAACATAATAATAATATTAATAATAATGAATATATTTTTTAAATGAAATAAAAGAACAAAATAAGAAAGAAATAATAATAAGAAGTAAAATAAATAATAACAATTTGATGTTAAAAAAATACAAAATTAAATAATAATAATAATATGAAGAAGAAGAAGAGGAGGAAGAAGAAGATGAAGATGAAGAAGAAGACTTTTCAAGTTACTTTATTACGATTCACGTGCCATTAAAACATATCACAAATTCATATATCACAGTCAATCAATATAATATTAGGTCAATAATAAAATAAAATAAGCGGATTGATATCACATTAAAAAAATTAAAAATATGATTCAAAATACAGTGTTTCATGTAAGAGGCATTAATAACAGCTATATTCCATAAAAAAATAAGTGCGTTGTTTTCAACATGACAAATAAACTTGTTGACACCCCAAAAGCTTTTTAAAATTTCCAAAGAATCTATGTTCAAATGATGTTGAAACTCAATATGTATACGTGATCGTAATCTAGATATGCATTCACGAAGCGGGTCTGTCTGATGAATTTCATTTTGAATTTCAATTGATGAGCTGTGTCAGAAAATTTGCAATCGGTCTAAAAGAATTCTCCAAAATAATCTTAACGAATTATTGAATAGTTTTCCGTCTGAATTGAATGACTTATTAAAACGTCCTGATGACATTCCTAGGTCTGTATACCAAATCGAACTGCCCTGTATGAGCGATGCCTTCGAATATTGTGTGTCTCTTCCCACTATTTGTAAGAAAGACATCTATAAACTCTCATTGCTGCATTGTTATTCGAATAGCTTACATAACCCTAATAATAGTATATGGGCAGATGTGTTATCGTTAGATATTACGTCGCTAGAGAATTGTTCCTGTTTTTATGAATATCCATGTACGAGTTATGAAGGTGATTTGTCCTGGAAAGTTATGCATAATGCGTTAAACACAGGAGTATTTCTTTATCATGCTGGTTACCTCCCTGATGATAACTGCCCTTATTGTGGTGAGCGGGAAGATATAACTCATATGTTTTTAACTTGTCCACGCCTTCAACCTTTGCTTTTAGCTGTTAGAAGAACGTTTTTGCAATTACAGGAGAGCGAAACCTTTACAATGAATGACTATATAAAAGGTATGCCTTGTCCGAAATGCTCTGCTAAATGCGAGCGTAAAATGCAGGAAATGTCAATTTCCCTTTCTCCGAGATCTAACAATACTCACCATTCTGTTACTTCTGATATACAGCTGGCCCTGACAGCGGCTCTAGGATTATAGACTTAGAAAGCTTTACCGACTCCTGGGAACCGGGTACTCGGCTCCCAACTGCCGAGTACCCATTTACCATAGAGCTCATATTGTGAGGAAAGCCACCAAACAAGAGAAAACTATGGCTTGCCTCCGTGGGGCTGGGAGCGTAACAGAATGGTGAGTATTGTTAGATCTCGGAGAAAGGGAAATTGACATTTCCTGCATTCTCCTTCGAGCAATACTCACCATTCTGTTACTTCTGATATACACCAGATTTGATCAGTAACCTGGTGGGAAGGGGCAAGCCATAAATGCTAATTTTGCCCCTTGGAGAAAGATTTTAGACTTCAAACTTGACTAACGGAGACCTAAAAGGACCGTCAAGTTCACGGAACCGAATCACATTCGCGTCACAGCACCCCCCCCCCCTTTTTCCTCCTAAGAAAAGGGAGAGAATGCAAGAAATGTCAATTTCCCTTTCTCCGAGATCTAACAATACTCACCATTCTGTTACTTCTGATATACAGCTGGCCTTGACAGCGGCTCTAGGATTATAGACTTAGAAAGCTTTACCGACTCCTGGGAACCGGGTACTCGGCTCCCAACTGCCGAGTACCCGTTTACCATAGAGCTCATATTGTTTGCATAGCCACCAAACAAGAGAAAACTATGGCTTGCCTCCGTGGGGCTGGGAGGCTGGGTCCGTAACAGAATGGTGAGTATTGTTAGATCTCGGAGAAAGGGAAATTTACATTTCCTGCATTCTCCTTCGATCAATACTCACCATTCTGTTACTTCTGATATACACCAGATTTGATCAGTAACCTGGTGGGAAGGGGCAAGCCATACATGCTAATTTTGCCCCTTGGAGAAAGATTTTAGACTTCAAACTTGACTAACGGAGACCTAAAAGGACCGTCAAGTTCACGGAACCGAATCACATTCGCGTCACAGCCCCCCCCCCCCTTTTTCCTCCTAAGAAAAGGGAGAGAACTAACGAACATGTATCTCGCCTAAAAACACCAATATGCCAAGAGGGTTAACTACTCCCTGCATATCGCTTGTATTAGCCTGGGAATGAGCATGAATATATAAGATGAATGAACATGATACATATACATAATACAAAAAACTCTCACTTGTTGAATTACCTTATGATAACAGGACTTCAGACGTACCGCCTACAACCATTCACCGGTTCGGCCATCAGTGACACAATCTGGTTGACATCCTCTCGCTTGACCATGCCTGCTTTAGGTTCTTTTCTTACCAAAGTGAAAAAAGGGGAAAAGCAGTGTGGTCACTAACTATCGTTTCAAAACAGCTAAAGCGAGTGGATTGGCTGAGTCTGACACATCCCTCATATAGTAATCCGTAAATGAGGACTCACAGTGCCATTGTGCAACGGCCATGATGTCCTCTAACGGAACACCATTGTAAAGGGCGGTCGAGGCGGCTATTCCTCTAACATCGTGTGCCCTTACGCCCTGCACCTGGTGCCCAGTCGCCATCTCATGAGTAGTCTGAATGCATTCGACCACCCAACGAGAGATAGTATCCATGGATGCGGCGCCATAAGGCTTTTTATGGCAGATCCACAGATGTCTATCGTTCGACCGTAACGAGTCAGTCCGTTTCTTGTACTTAGTCAAAGCACGGACCGGGCACCAGACACTGGCATCACGATCAAACCTGGTTAACTTCGGTATAATGATCGGTTTGCCGGGATATCTCAAAGATTGGTTCTTTGACATAAATTCTGCTCTTGGCAGAAGACGCAGACCTTCTCCAGAAACAATAAATCGGTTCCTCTCTGCCGAAAGCGCATGGATCTCACTGCGCCTTCTAGCTGAGGAAGCTGCCAATAGAAAGACCGCCTTTAGAGTCAAATGCTTTAGACTAGCCGAACGCAACGGTTCGAAAGGGTGCTTGGCCAGTACATTAAGCACTAAAGATAGACTCCAGGCTGGAATGACTACCGGTTGTCTCGGGCGGAGATTGCTCATTCCCTTCAACATCACGTTTAACTGGGCCACCTCTGGACTATCCCTGTTGGCTAGACAAGGGATAACTGATGCCAAAGCTGACTTGTATCCAGCAATTGTGACAGGAGCTAGTCCTGTAAAGAACAGCTCACAGAGAAAGTCTGCTATTTGCTGAATAGTGGATTGAAAGGTATCAATACCCTTTTCTTCACACCAGTCTGCAAATCTGTTAACCTTGTTGTTATATGACTTGAAGGTTGACCTCCTTCTCGCAGCCGCGATGAAATCAGCAGCCTGTCGAGAAAAGCCTTCCGACGTGGAATGTTGTTTGACAACATCCACGCAGTCAAATTGAACATTTCGGGATGCTCGTGTAGGAAGCGTCCCTTGGTCTGGGAGATTATGTTCGGAATCTCGGGCAACTGCACAGGATTTTCCACCAGCAGATCTAGAAGATCCGTGAACCACGCCCTGCTCGGCCAATACGGCGCTATTAGCAGGACGAGACACGGTTCCTCCCTGATCTTCTTCACCAATACCTTCGCTAGAAGAATGGTGGGTGGGTACGCGTAAGCGTGCATCCCTCTGCAGCTTATCGCCAGAGCGTCTGTATCGACGGCATTTGGATCTGGAATCGGCGAGACATGTGTCATGATTTGAGCATTTTCCTTTGTGGCGAACAAGTCCACGTTGGGTTTGCCCCAATGCTCGAAGATCCGTCGCAGAACCGGAGGGTTGAGGGACCATTCTGTTGGCAAGATTCTCTGTCTGCGAGACAAAGCATCCGCCAGAATGTTCAATCGGCCAGGAATATGAGCTGCTTTCAAAACAACCGAGTAATTCCTGCACCATTGAATCAAGTGCCACACCCTGATGCACAGGGTGGGCGACCTGGTCCCGCCTTGGCGATTTATATATGATACTACTGTCGAATTGTCCAACCGTATCAATATCACCGTGCCCCTGATCATCGGAAGGAACTCTTCCAACGCCAGTTCCACTGCCATCATTTCCAACAGATTGATATGCAGCTGACTCTCCGGGAGAGTCCATGTGCCCGAGACCTGGTGTTCTCCCAGGCAGGCACCCCACCCTTCCAGCGATGCATCCGTGTAGACGGACAGCTGGGGGTGGGGTAGGTGCAGCGAAACCCCTAATAGGAGATTCTGACGCTGTTTCCACCAGAGAAGATGCGATATTATCGGCTCCAAAACTGGCACCAGTTTTGACAGGGGTTCTGTTCTCTGTTTCCACAGAGACATCAGACACAACTGGATAGGCCTTCGCATTAGAGCAGCGTACGGGATAACCTGCTCCATGGAGACCATCATGCCCAGCATCTGAAGGAACCGCCTCGCCTGAATGTGGTTTCCCACTCGAAAACTCCTGAGGATGGCTAACAGAGACACCACTCTGGGCTCTGACGGGTAAACCCTGCCCTCCTCGAGGTCGAATCGCATCCCCAAATAAACGAAATGTTGAGTGGGCGTCAACTCGGATTTCTCCTCGTTGACTATCCAGCCTAGATCTGAAAGTAACTTCAGAGTCAGAGCAGTATCCACGTTCAACCTGGCTGCCGAGTCTGCCTTGAGCAGCCAGTCGTCTATGTAGGTGTGTAGACCCACGTTCTCTTTTCTGAGAAACGCTGTCACCGCAAGGACCACTCTTGTGAAAACCCTCGGAGCTGTCGACAGGCCGAACGGGAGAACTGTAAACTCCCATACTTGATTCTGAAACGCAAATCTCAGAAACCTGTGCCAACTCCGATTCATAGGAATGTGGAAATATGCATCTTTCAGATCGATCGATACACACCACATTCCTTTCCTCAATCCCGCCATTACCGACCTCGGCGTTTCCATCTGGAACCGAGGCGTATGGATAAACCAATTTAATGGCCTGAGATTGAGTATGGGTCTCCATCCCCCTGTGCTCTTGGGGACAAGGAACATGTTTGAATAGAAGCCTGGAGTGTTTCGGTTTGCTGGTTTTATTGCTCCCTTCAGAAGCAAACCCGACACTTCCTTTTGAACGGCTTCTAACTTGTCTGGCTCCCTTGGTACGGGTGTCCAGACAGGTGCCAAAGACAGATTTTGTGGTGGAAAGTCCCACCACTCCGGCATGTAACCCTGGGATAACCATCCCAGGACCAGACTGTCTGACGTCACACCTCGCCAGGCCTCGACGAAACGCATGAGACTTCCACCCACCATAGACGCCTCGACGTCTAACGGGGTTGTCCGGCTCGCAGTCCGCCCCCCCCCCCCCCCTTTCTTAATGAGAGAGAGTGAGAACCATTTCGTTCTAGGCACGACGGGTATAACTGGCACCGCTGTTCCTGTCGCACAGGCGCGGTCCAGGCGGATATGAAGGGAGCTTTCGTACCCTCAGGTACGCTTCGGCCCCTTCTGGCCGCCCTTTGAGGCCTTACCCTTACCCTTCCCGCCCCTAGGGCGGTCAGGAGCAACATTGGGGAGGGTAGGCGCCTCTACAACCTTCCTGGGCTTCTTCGCCGGCGGCGGCTCTGAAAACCCAGCTGAAGCAGAAGTCGCAACAGGCCTGGCTTTCGCCTTGCCCTTATGCTTCTTCTGCTTCTTTGAAGGCTGTCCCGTTAGCGGTTTCCCCACAGCCCCTAGTGCGTGCGCTTTCCGCACTAGCTCTAGGTTTACCGCTAACCGATTCTGCGCGATACTGGCGGTGTCCTCTAAGATGGCCCGCGCTTGGCCACCGAAGATGCTAGGCCCTGTCAGGGGCGTCCCAAGAAGACGCTCCCTGACTGCCGTAGCCGGACGCATATGGTCAATGACCATTTGCCTCCTGGACTTCGTCACTCGCGCTTGCACCCTTGCCAATGCGTCCATTGACAGCACCAAGCCGTCATTAACACATGAAAGCGCCACAGGTGGCACAGGGTGGCCTGCCCCCGCTTCAGCCCACACCGACTGAAGGAGACGATAAGAATGATTGACAGCGCTCATCGCTGCCCTCACACCCTCATCGCATAGGGACAGGACTTCTTCCTGGTGTACTTGAGATTTATCCACTAGTGCCGGACCGGGGCCACCCGACCCGGCACTCTGGACTCCCAATACCCATCGGTCATCCTCCGTGACCGACGGGACTACACCATACCTGTTGTATTTCCCCCACGGAATACGACATCTTGCCCGCACCTCCCTGGAGGCCGCAGGGAGCTGACCCTTGGTCATTAGTTGTTTGCTATAAATAGCATCCAACAAATCTATGAACCGTGGATCCAGTCCCACTGACTGGATCCGGGCCGCGGGCAAAATCCCCGTCCTAATCGACGCAACCGACGGACGGGGCGCATCTTCATCGGCCGTGGCCGAAACCACAGACGGGTCAACCCTGGCTAGCCATGCCAGAGCATCCGACCAATCTACCTCCGACGAAGACACCCCCGCAAACACGTCACCCGTTGACGTGCTCACGGGTCTGCCAGCCACGGCCTCCCGGCAAGGAGCCACGGCTGACACGCCAGGCACTCCGCTACCACATGAAACACTCCGGTCCATGGGGTATGTCCGCACGGAAAACCGTACGGACCCGTAACAGTCGCGGAACCGTAGCCGGACACGGGCACCAACGGCACCCCACGTCCGACTGCCGGACCAGGCGAGATAGGTGAGTACCACGCCTGGCCCGGCACACCCGTTCCCTTGACGACTGGTGACAAACCAAGCCGTCCGGAACCGGTGCACGGTAACGGATTGGCCTCAGCCGCAGGCGGAGCCGCTGACCTGGCTTGCGCCAAACCAGACAAATGGAGGCCGGTTCCGTCCAGGACGGAATCAACCTCCATATTCTCCACCTGCGGCTTCACGGGCCGCAGCAACCTCTCCTCCTCGGCCTCCTCGTCTTCAGACTCCGAAGAGCCGTCACTAGACGAGTCAACCGTGGCGGACGGCTCCCACACCTGACGGACCGGCCACCGCTACTGGACCACCCGGAGGTGGCCGCAGAGAGACAGAACCCATCTGGCTTCGGCCAGACGGGACCGCCAGGGGGCCGTACGAGACGGCCCCCTCGGTAACCAGTCCAGAATCCTGTCCAAGGACAGGATCCGTACCAGGCATGGGGAGAAACTGCCCCCCAACCTTTGGTAGCAGGGACGACACCAGCGTGGGCAGAACGCTATGCAGAAAACCCTGCATAGCCGGACCAAACCACGCCGGCGGTGCCATCTCCGCCACCTCCAGCTGGGGACATGGAGCACCCCCACCGGCCGAACCGGGTGCTCCACGATTTCGTCTCGGACCGCCTGACCCCGCGTCAGACCCAGCCAAGTCCTTCTGGGCAAGGAACGTAACCATCATCTCGACGGACCACACTGCACAAACATTACACCTATGATCTATATTACACAGGGAACACCTAAAACAAGCGTGGTCCTTGAACACTACACGGACAAACTTATGGCATTTGTCACATGATGGCGGGGCTGGCTTGGCCTATAAAATAAGCACAAACCTACAATAAACAAGCGGAACGAGACCCGGATGGAAGGCAGACAATTAATTTTCAAATAATTTTGACTCATAAATTAACCGTAACCTCCCCGCACCCCACCACGTTACAACAACGATCGCATTGATTATGACGACAAGAACGCGGCGGGCATCAAACACACCCATAATAGATCCTCCAGGATGTCTAACGGCTCCAGGAATCATATCGCATAGCATTCGGGGTATATTTACTAATCAATATAAATTATACTCCTAACGAAAGCAGCACGATATGTGAAGAAAACAACAAAATGTATAACAAACTGCTGTATTACACGGTAAAACCGCAGACCACGCATCTACTCAAGAATTTTGAAACCACCGATCATTGCAAACCGATCGTGATCACACGTAAACTTGATCATTCTAAAGTTTCCGGTACCATTTTTAGTACGCAGCACCCAGAACAAGATGCGCGAATTAATGAAAAATTTTTCTTCACATAAACATCCGAGCGACCGGGTGTGACGTCACCCGCTCGGATCCTACGGAGAACGACGTCAGCCGATATTCGTGTTAGAAATATCGTAGCAAACACCTATTTTCATATCTGCCGATCGCCTGTTGGGGTTTAAAGAAGGCGATCGTCTGGCATATATCGTTGTTAGCACACGTCCCAGATTCTATGGGGTCAGAAATTGGAACATGCGACACAACGAAATTTAGATACCTAAGTCTTTTAACTATGGATAATAAAGAACGATACAACCTGGTTATCTTCGGCGGTATTCTCCATAGTCCTTAGTTATCCTTTCACGAACACACAAACTATCACAGATTAAAGACTTAGATCTTTTGTTTCACAAAAAAACCACTAAAATCCTTAATGCAGAAAGCATGTATTGCTCTTGTTGCTATGCAAACAAGAATGAGCTCTATGGTAAACGGGTACTCGGCAGTTGGGAGCCGAGTACCCGGTTCCCAGGAGTCGGTAAAGCTTTCTAAGTCTATAATCCTAGAGCCGCTGTCAGGGCCAGCTGTATATCAGAAGTAACAGAATGGTGAGTATTGATCGAAGGAGAATACGTCATCGTCTCAGCAATTGGATTATAGCGAATGCTAAAATGGCAACGTATGTAACCAGACAACGCCTCTTAGATGAAATTCATCAGACAGACCCGCTTCGTGAATGCATATCTAGATTACGATCACGTATACATATTGAGTTTCAACATCATTTGAACATAGATTCTTTTGAAATTTTAAAAAACTTTTGGGCTGTCAACAAGTCAGGGGCGTAGCCAGCTTATGGAATGGGGTGGTTCTTAATATGAAGAAAGTGGAACCTAATCACCAAACGGGGGGTCCGGCGGTCCTCCCCCCGTGAAATTTTGAAAACCAGATGCTCTTAGATGGCTTCTCGTGCATTTTCGGATGTATATATTGAGCTTTAGTTGACTGTATTAAATATGCCTGAATTGATTAAATATTATATGAACCTGGTCGATTAAGGATCTCGGAAGCTGGGGCTCTAAGCATTTCAAACCACCCCGTATGATGTAACGAGACCAAATTTGTCCATGGGTGGATTTCACAAATGTTAGAATTTGGGAGTTTGGAAACAAGATTATAATATTGCTAACACGTGTTCAGTCATAATTAAAATCAGTCTACTATACCGTACTAGAATAGATTAAGTAATACTTACCGCAGCAGCACATAAATCTACTGACTGCTACTACCGACGTGTTGCACATAGACATAATAACTTTATAGACTGCCACTACCGACAACGTGCTGTACATAGACATTAATAGGTTATAGACTGCTCAGGAATCATGCGAGAACATACAAAAAAATAATTTTGTGATGAATAGAAAACGGAACTCTGTATAAATGGGGTGGTTCGATCGAACCCCCCTGGCTACGCCCCTGCAAGTTTATTTGTCATGTTGAAAACAATGCACTTATTTTTTATGGAATATAGCTGTTATTAATGCCTCTTACATGAAACACTATTTTGAATCATATTTTAAATTTTTTTATGTGATATCAATCCGCTTATTTTATTTTATTATTGACCTAATATTATATTGATTGACTGTGATATATGAATTTGTGATATGTTTTAATGGCACGTGAATCGTAATAAAGTAACTTGAAAAGTCTTCTTCTTCGTCCTCCTATTCTTCTTCTTCTTCATATTATTATTACTATTATTATTATTTTATTTTTTATTTTTTTAACATCAAATCGTTATTATTTATTTTACTCCTTCTTCTTCTTCTTATTATTACTATGTTGATTATTATTATGATTATTACTAATATAATTAATATTATTCATTTATTTATTAAACAATTTTAAAATAAAATATTTTCAATCAGACCTTTTCTAATTAACCTCGTAGATTGTTCAATCTACAATCGGGCGCCGTCCGGCGGCGCAATACGTGATCCGTGTTTTAGCGCAGACTCGCTCGTCACGTGAGTCGTCAACCGAAGCGAGAAGATACGAAAAAACAGAATGTACGCGCAGTCAAACGTGCCTGTTGTTTACTTTGAATAAAACGAAGACTGAATGGTTTAAAGAGAATAATTCACTAAACTATTTACGGCAATCTGATGTTGCCGATATATTTTTATTGACTGCATAGTTCGTTTCGCACGTATATCCAGTTTTCGTATTAAAAAAGGCGTGTTAAATATGGACCATTTCGGCGGGAAATCCAGACAGGAATCGATAGGCAGATGTTAGAGACGCAGTTGTAGACTGCGGCTCTTCATAAAGACTAGAAATAGGCGGGTAAACTTCAAATGACTGTGGCGAAACAAAGCAGAAAATCAGAAACAACCAATTTTCATAGAGGGATAGAAAGACGATATTGGCAAAAAATATTCGATATGGAGCCAATGTGCTCTTAAGTTTTCGCCCAGTCGAATACGGCCAATGTAACAAAGATTTCACGCATGAAAAAAAAATGGCCGACAAATCGAAAACTGGTAACCAATAAACTTGTATATTAAGTGACAAAACTAAACGACATTCCCGAACATATACGTAAAATAAATAATTTATGAATTGCAATCTATACATAAACAAGCGCACAAGGTGCAAATAATAGTCAACTTTGTTAAAAAATAAACGTACTAATTTTCAAGATAAAAAGGTTAAAAATCTGATGCCAAAAGACAGACCCTTTACCGGAACCAGACATGATCTCCAGCGCACGAAGATGTTTCTATGCCATGACAAACTCTGGCCTACACGGCACAAATGGATTATCACCACAAGCGTGCTATCATATTTATATAATGTATGTTCTACCTCACCTTTTATATGGAATAGAGATCTTCTCTCTCGCCAAAAAACAGATGGATAGTCTTGAATCGTTCCACATTAACATGCTGAGGACAATACTGTCTACCAATTCGTACTGCCAAGTGAATTGTATTACTAGTTGGAGCGAGGCATATCGTCGCGGAACTACATATTCGACAACTTTCTCTATTAGAAGCTATCATCAGAAGTGAAAACCGGGTACTAAGGAATATAATGGTGAGACAAACCGCTCTTCATTCTGGTTCCGGTAACTCTCACAACTGGTTTACATATGTCTAAACTATTCTACGTCAGTATGGTCTTCCAGCTCTAAACAGCCTAATGATTCGAACGTGCTTCCTGAAGCGTGTTTCCTAGCTTCACTGGGGAAAAAACTAGTCAAGACAACAGTAGGTTCACACTGGACACGGCACCTGACTCAGGAATGCAGTACAAAGAAGACGCTATCATTCTGTCACACCTCTGCATGGCTTATTGAGAAAAATCACCAGTCTGTGCTCACTGTTCGTAAAGAAGTAAAGGACGTGCGCAGTTGTAGCATACAAAAACAGATTTCTCACTGGAACGTACCTAGTTCAGGCAAATCTTACCAAATTCAACCAAAATGAAATCGACCCTACATGTCCACTTTGTCAGCTCAAACATGATGACTATGCCCATATGCTGGTAAAATGCAATGCCTTGCTCTCGCACAGACGGAGTCATCTCTTAGAACTCAAAACACTAATTAGATCTAGGCTTAACTATCAGAACTGGATTACAATCATTAGAGACATTAACACATTAAGCAAGCTCATCATAGATTATTCTGTGCTAATTGACTCAAACGCCATTCCGAATGACTCAGAACTATGTAACGAAATAGAATCAATCACGAGAAGATTATGTTACAGCATCCACTGTGGGCGAGCTTACATGCTTAACACCGTAAGAAGTAGGTGCCACAAAAGTAAGCAGAGACTAGCACGAACGACAGATCGGTAGTGTAGATACAAATTTCTTCATCTTGATGTTCTGAACATGCATGCATTACACACTCACATGTACATCTCCACGTATTCTGATTTATCTATCAGTTAATTCAATGTTTTCACATATGAAGGCCATGTCTCTTCGTCAATCAGCGGTGTGAATAGTAACCTGAAGCGTGTTTCGTGTACAGTTAAGAAAAATTAAGTAAATTGTTACCACACTGTTGTGTGGGTGCTCCAGCCAAGTGAAGGGATATCCGTATACAGAACAGAACAGAACAAGGCGGCTATTCAATTCAATTCAAATTCAAGTACAAATTCATTTATTTTGATATAGCAATGTACAATTTGTTATTACACAACAGGTGGTCCACCAAAGGCAGAGCCTATATAGACGGTGGACCCTACATAGAACAAAAAATAAATAAATAAATTATACATGAAGGATACTATAAAATATGACATAGTTAGCTCAGGATTAACTTAGTCCTAAAAGACAAGAGACATGGGGCATAGAACAGATAGACAACACATTTACAGGTAATAGAGAGGTGTGTTTATATTGTTAATTAAAATTCATCTTAGATCATTTGAGTTTTATTTTAGTTTCTTTTTTTGTCATGTATTGCTGCTGATGGTGGTTGCAATCAATGTCAATAGTGTTGGTGGTGTTATGTGGTGAAGGTGGTGGTAAAGGCATTAATAATCTGATGATTACTATTACGACAATTATTATTATTATTATTATTATTATTATTATTATTATTATTATTATTTGTTCTGATGCAACCTTTAGTCTTGCTGGAAATACACCCTGTGTCAGTGAAAGATTACAAATATGGTCCAGTGGAGTTAGTATTTCTGCAACACAGTGTTTGAATATTTTCCATTAAAAATTATCAATGCCAGCACTTTTAGTTGTGTTAGTTTGCATTAGTATTTTGTAAATTTCTTCACTATCAGTAGAATTTAAGAAAATGGAGTGTTGATAGTTATCTGTTAGATAGTCCTGTACATGTATGTTCGAGCTTGGTTGGATTTTTTTTGATAAGCTGGGTCCAATGTTAGTAAAGTACTCATTAAATTTGTCTGCTATTTCGTTTTTGTCATTTATGACTGTATTATTGTAAATAAACCGTGATGTTTGAATCATGTTCTGTAATGATTTAATCAGTTTCCAGGTTTCTATTATATTTTTTTTTTGTTCATCAAATTTATTAGGAAAATAATTTATTTTTGCTGTTCTAATTATTTGATTACGCCTGTTTCTATATTTTTTGAATTGTGAATCATTATATTTTGTCGGATATTTGATGAAATTCATATATAACCTGTTTTTCTTATGGCAGGCAGCTATTGTAGCTCACGGGGGTATGCGCTGGTCCGCCATGTCGCTCCACTCCATTGCACGGCATATACATGAGGCGCGGGAGGGCTGGTTAGCTGCGGTTCCCGGGGTTGCGGATCCCATATCGCATCTCTCCGGAAAGTACAAAGACCGGCCTCTAGAGCCGGTGGAACGTTCATGTTCCAGTGGGGCCGTACGACCATTGCCGCCGAGATTAAACCACAAGGTCTCGTCCCAACTGTTAGTGTCACTGGTATGAGGGTCCATCCTAATTTAGGAACACGGACGTGATGATAATAATTAACCAGTCACAAAATAATATATACTACACACGCACGCACGCACGCACGCACGCACGCACACACGCACGCACGCACGCACGCACGCACGCACGCGCGCGCGCGCGCATGCACGCACGCACGCACGCACGCACACACACACACAGCCAAAATTAATGTGATGCACACTGATTTTACGTGAAGACGGGACAAATGATTTCCAAAGAATTCACAGGTCACCGTCTATGTAGGTCCAAAGTTACTGCATTGGTAGTTGCCGCTTTATTTATGCGAGCCTTCTGCTACATTCTAACCTACCATGTAGTTATTAGAAATGAGTACAAGCTGTGTCTGCAAGTGGCAGGGATTCCTACCTAACTTTAGATACAGTTATCTAACAGGCGAAGATGCTCAGCTCCCAGTAGGTTGCCCTGCATAGCATCCACCACCGAAAGTTAGTGTGTGTACATGTTACAGAGAAATAGCTCCCAAATCAAATAACAATCCGGTCACTACTGTCCCGCAACCACATATAACATCACCAGGACACATTTACAGTTCAGAGAAGCAATTTTTAGAAAGCGCCATGTCATTTATGGTGGGGATAAAGAGACGGATATCCACCGCTAGTGTCCTTCACGTAAGGACATAGTGGGTTCTAAGACCTCACCCAGACACTACAGCGAATTGGATGGCGATCCGCATCTCATCCGTCACCACGTACTACAGAATTAACTTTTACCTGTCATTAGCGTTAAGTTCCAGAATGCCCAGAGATGCACTGCACGCCGGTATCGCATAATATTATTTCTTTTCGCAGTGCTTCCTACATTGGCGGGGGTATCTAACTAACTAGTATCTGAAGATATAGGGGGAGATGTATGTAAATCAGCACTTTAGTTGTCACCGCTCGGAAACCCCAATAGTTCCCAAGAGTCGGATCATGCTAACGTGTCAATAGGAAATCCAGACAATTAATAAGCCATACGGCTGGTGGAGTGTAGAAAGAGACAATAACTCGATACAAATAAGAGGCCCTAAGGTAAATGGCCAAATTTACACAACCTAGCCAGTGCGTGGTGTTACATATCCACTACATCTGGAAAAGAGGCGTACACTATGCGTCTCTTATGGAGAAATTGTCCCTAACCACTTTAAACCTATTCTTTTGAGCTAAAATAGCTAGGTTTAGTCGGTAACATGTCAGGCTCAAGCAATTAGAGCATGATCAGCAACCTCCATGTAAAATTGATGCTAGGGGAGAAGTGATGCGGATATATAATGTTGCTGTATAGTATTACACAGTGTGCGCGTGCATGCGTGCATTAGTGTGCTGCTCTGCGGTGCGGTGGTGATGGTGACTGCTTCTGTGAGGCTGATCTCCTCATCTATAATTAAACTGCATGGAGATATAGATCGATTGGAAATGTCCTGTAAACCGGGTTCAGAAACTGTCAGAGGTGTGGAAATAACTACGGAAATGGGCTGGCCAATCACGGATGCTGATGTTGTGGTGATGTGGCGTACTGTCGGTGGTGTCACTATGGGTGCTGCCAGTGTGGAAACTGCAGGTGTTGTAATTGCCAATGCTACAGGTGCTCCCGGTGTTGCCCATGCCGGTGGTACCGACGCCATAGTGCTGGAATGTTGCTGCTAGATGGTTGAGTTGCAGATGCTGTTGGTCTTTTATAATGCAGAAAGTCAGTTTGGTACCGTTTAGTACATTTTGTTTTCGCCATCTTACCCGTTGGAAGCACGGTAACTGTTAATCTGCTTTCAAAACGTGGAGCGAGGATACCTATGTCCTCATTCTGTTCACCAGGTGCTAACGTTACTACTAACACACAATGTTTGAAAGTTAAAGCGTGCGTCACACCGTACCGAGTAGCTGAATACAAGTACTTGCAGTTCGCACAAAATGCACGTTGTAATAAATGGTCACGATTGACATGAAGCGTCAAGTCCGAGTTTCGGGAGAACGCACGCTTACAAGGCTGTCAGTTAGGATATAACGCTGTACATGGATACTTCTTCCCGAGATGAGCTGGAGCTGACTCCTCTAAGATGTCAGACAGAACGAGATGTTCCGCAAGCGACATCTTATTCCTGCATGATGGTAAATGCGCAGAACCGCTTAACCTCTCTTAAATTTCCTACCTCAACATACTTTTCCTGGCCAAATATAATAGATAATAATAAAGTAATAAGTAAACAGCAGAATTTGGTTTGCGACATGAAAGTAGCCTAATGCTCGATCTTCCCTTGTGTCGTGTTTAACGGGAAGATGAAATTTCAGTGCGCACTTTCCTCCTTTTATACTTTTTGATGACCACACCCGAAAGTTTTACGGTGAGTCGGTCACGCCAAACATGGAAAGTTTTGATTTTTAGTCCGATGATATATTTCTTTCACAGAAAGGAAGTAAATATAATTATAAAAAGGAAGGATAGTCGCTTTCATCCCCACTCAGTGGGAAATTGAGTCTCCAATCAACATTAACATCCGGAACTACTTATTCCCGTGGAAGCTCACCTTTTAATTAGCATGAATCTGTTTTTTCAGATTGGATGCTTATAAACTCGCCTGTTCAGATTTCAAGCTGGAATGCCCGATGGGGTGTGGGAGAGTGCAATGATATCAGCAGCAATAGCCCCGACCCACCCTCTCTCGCCTCTTCCATCACGCTGTGGTAGATACACATCAGGCGGTTCTTTTGTTCATAGCCTTTGATCCAATTTACTGGAAATTAGAAGTGACAATCATGTGGTTCTTGTTTTGAAAGCATGTGGTTGATCGGAAACTTAGGCAATCTGTATGTAATGGCAGGGTGTTGATGCTGCTGATTATTCGTAGTTGATGTGAAAAATGGAAATACATGTTTTCAGATCCTGTTCCTCAGAACAGCATCTCTATATATGCACACGATCTTATACATGCGTCGTCTCTTGTCTGTAATAGATGTATTCCAGCTCATGTCAATCTGTGACTGGAATATGTAGGTAAGAGAATATTTGAAATTCTCTATGTTATACTGTCGAAGTTTTGATGCTGCGCTAATGATTTGTATACACGGTAGAACAGTCATGTTCTTAATGAAAATTAGGACAGTAAAGCTGACTGTAATTTATTGTCTTGTTTAAACAGCTCGATGTCTTGCGGAAATCAAGTCTACTGATACCGCGAAGCTGGACTGTGTTTTCCAGGTGGGTGGACTGCCAAGCATCCTCCTCTGTGGGTAAGTCTAGTCACATCCCTACCTAGACCAAACTTAATTTATTACAATACAGCTCGGAAAATGCATGCCTCAGTTTTACAATTACAATACCGTCGTATGGAGATTGTGAATACAGTCATCCTGAGTGTCTGTGTCTCTGTCGTGTTGATGAATTTCATTGATACGCGTGGCTGCTTATCTGCGGACGATTCTTGCGCTGTTGTGAAATGTGACGGGACAGAGTTACTTTAGGGCGTTGATGACCAAGAAGGGTGCTGTCGTAACTTGAATCAATCCATTATCGAATTCACGTTCGGTAGCAATATCCTACTTGTTACGGACGATAGACTGCGGGCATTCAGCTCTCTTAATAATATTGACTGTTATTATGTGTGATTGATGTGTGATAGTTTTAGCTGTTTCCATAGAACGTTTCCGGGGGTGGGGGTGGGTGGGGTGGGGGTGGAGTGGGAAATCTCCCGTAGCGTGTGTGATAGATGGCTGCAGTGTTGTTCCTTTTCCCGTATGATCAGTTTTCCGCAAACCGGATAAGAAGGTGTTTGCAGAAAATGTCGACTCATGTTGAGGATGGTGGTGATCGGTTGTAGGGGAGGCGAAGTTGCTGTGTGACGCTGGCATAATGCGGATTGGGCATATCGAGGTATCCAAGCTGGGGAATGCAGAGCTGTTGCTATTGCGGAAAAGTCATGTTGCAGAAAGTGATGAGCTCCCCGCATCTGTGCGGAAGGGAATGTTGTGGAAAAAGGTGTCTAACCGTTTCTATTAAAAAACACTAGGTGAGTGCTAATAATGGTGTTGCTGATGTTGAATGACCAAGTTATACATTTAAATAACCACGTGTGTGTGTGACGTTCGCGCAACGATGAATAGACATATCCAGCCTTGAGGGCAAGTGTGTTCTGTATGTTTCTGACATTCTATGTCTTTGTGTGCTGTTCTGACTGCTCACGGGGGGGGGGGGGCTGTTGGTAGGGCGGTTTTGGTCAGGGATGTCCTTATGGAGAGGGTCATTTCCCATTACACGATGGTTGGTACTCTATCATAATTTTTAAGTAGCGGGAATATTCGAGCCGAGAGTCTGCTGAACAGGCTGCTTCCCTGCCCACCACCGGCAGGGGGCAGATGGGGGGGGGGGGGGGTTATTGCGGTGGGGGATGCCACCTCCTCTGTACCAGCAGACTTTCTCATACCTGAAGATGAACAGTCAACAGACAACGAGTGGGGTGTGAAATGGAGAGGGCCGATGATGTCCGAACCTGGTGCGTAGACTGGAGATGCGAGTTGGAGTGGGGTGGTGGTCCTAACGGATGGGATGCATGTTGGAAAGGGATTGGGCTCACGATTTGTGGTAATGGAGGGGTACACCAAGTTGTGCGGTTCTGCTGTTCTTCAAAACCAGCCACGGCCTCATCAAACCTCTTCACTTCCATACTATTTATTACATGTTCCCCCGCACAAGAGGCATGGCCCGGGGCACGCTCAGCTTCCGCTTGTGGTAACTCTATAATCTGGGTAATAGCATGAAGTGGGTGGGAATGGGAAGAGGTCGGCGGAACAACTTTTCCATCCTTCCCCTTGGATAGTACAAACGAGAAAGTCTTCAGATATGACTTCCCAGATCTCATAGACCCGGACTGAGGAGGGAGAGGGCGAGTACGTATCTCATCATCATCCTCAGCATTAGTCATATGTTCACCAGGTTCCTGGCTTGGTACGAGACGGGTCGAACTGGTACCGTGGTGCTCTGGACTAACATCTGAATTACTTGTTTTCGTAGAGACATCTGTCTGGGTACCGGTGTCACATGGAATGCCCAGTCCAAGCTCTGGCACTGGATCATCACTGACACAAGGTTTAAGTCGTACGAAGTGGATGACTGAGGTCAGACCATCCGAGGTGCGGATGTTGTAGGTGACGCCCGACTTCTTACCTACTACCACATAGGGTCTTTTCCACTGGTAACTCAGTTTACTCGGCACGTTTGCATA
The DNA here is from genome assembly GCA_034401795.1 of Chaetoderma sp. LZ-2023a. Lineage (NCBI taxonomy): Eukaryota > Metazoa > Mollusca > Caudofoveata > Chaetodermatida > Chaetodermatidae > Chaetoderma > Chaetoderma sp. LZ-2023a. The sequence continues at coordinate 23,540,413 of CM067373.1, forward strand.
GCATCGCGTATCGTGAACCCAAAACATCTTTCCAGCCTCATACAGATCTCCATGCACTCGTCGGCCGTGCGACGTTTTCTGACGCCGGTGTGCAGTGGATAAAGTTGCTCTCACTAGCTCATGGGTTTGTTCTATCTGCTGCCGCATGAACTCTACATAGAGAGAGGGTGAATTTTTCTCTCCTGGGATCCTGGACATGGCCAGATCCAGGGGTAAGGTTAATTCATGGCCTAACATTAACCGAGCAGGGCTATGACCCGTGCTGGAATGTATTGAAGGTGTCGTATGCTATGAGCACATATGGGAGTCATAGATCCCAATCTCGACAATCAATGCATGTTTCTTTAGTAAGCATCTCTGTGAGAGTTTGATTGAATCTCTCCACCATTCCGTCACTGCGGGGGTTATACGGAGTCATCCTTGTTTTGACTATGTGAAACAATTTGCAGAACTCGGAGATCAGCTGGCTCTCAAAATTACTTTCTTGGTCGGAGTGCAGTACATAGGGCATTCCAAACCGGCAGAACACATTGCTTGTCAAGACTTCTGCTTTTGTGGATGCCTATTGGTCCGGCAAAGCAAATGCTTCTACTCACTTCATAAAATAATCTTGCAATATGAGGATGTACTTATTTCCTTCATCCCTCGTATTCAAGTGTCAGAGCACATCAGTAGCCACTCGCTCCCATGATGCACCAACATTATTTACTTGTAGAGGTGCGGAATGGTGCTGGCCAATGGCATGTCTTTGACATGGGACACATTTGGCAACCCATGGCTTTACACTATTGCATATCCCGATCCAGTGGAATCTTTGTTTTATCCGCATGGTGGTTCACTCAACGGCTAGGTGTCCAGTGCTATCGTGTAGTTATTGTAAAATAGTCTCACGATAACGCGCTGGGATCACTACCTGGTTATTAATGTAGAGAATGTTGTTTTGTATGTGGCATTCTCCAAACCGCTGGTAGTAGTATTTTGACATTGCGGAAAGTGGTGTAACAGATTCCTTAGGAGGACGTATCCCCTCCTGGATCCACGCGTATATATTCCGTGTTTGCACATCCATTGCTTGTTCGTGAGCGACTGTCTCCTTGTTCCACTCTGTGCACTGCAATTTGGCAAACACCGGAGATGGCTGTGTAGTATGTGTCTCAGTGGTGGCCATTTCTGGTTCATCCTCAAGCCCGATTCTGCTCAAGGCATCGGCATTTCCATGCAGTTTGCCGGATCTATGAACAACGTTGAAGTTGATTCCTGCCACTGTGCTACCGGGCCCTCCGAATTCTTTAGGTTTCTGAGCCAGCATAGTGAGGCATAATCTGTACAGAGGGTAAATGGGCGCCCGGACAGAAAGTGTTTGTAATACTTGACGAAATGGACCACAGCTAACAATTCCCTCTTTGTGGTCACATAAAGTTTTATTCAGAGTACGCGAAACATAACCCAGTACCTGCTCCGTTCCATCTTCTGTGACGTGAGATAGAACTTCGCCAATGGCGTAAGCCGCCACATCAGTGTCTAAGATGAAATCTAGGTTAGGGTTAGGATGAGCAAGAATTGGGGCAGTCATCAAAAGTTCCTTCAGCACCCTGAAGGAACCCTCACACTCACTCGTCCACTCGAATGGTCGATCTTTCTCAGTGATCCTGAATAAGGGGGATGCAATCTCACTAGAGTGACAGATATAACGATGATAGTACTGGCAAAGACCAAGGAAACTGCGGTATCCGTGACTGAAGTCATGGTCTGCCACTCCACTACTGCCTTTGTTTGTGATGGCTGAGTAGCCACTCCATCGCCCGATATGATGTGTCTGAGGAACTCGACGCTCTGTCTGAAAAGATGACATTTTTTGGTTTGAGTTTTAAATTGGCCATATGAAACCGCATAAGTACTTTGTCCAGGTCGGACAAAGTCTGCTCAAATGAGGAGCCAAAGACGATTACGTCGTCGACCTAACACAGACAGATTTCCCATTGCAGGCTAGTTAGTACCTGCTCGATGAGACGCTCGAATGTTCCAGGGGCATTGCACAAACCATAGGGCATCTTGCAGAACTGGAAAAGACCGCCTCTAAACACAAACGCGGTCTTTTCCCTATCAGGCTCATCCATGGCTACCTGCCAGTATCCGCTAGCTAAATCAAGGGTACAAAACCACTTGGCTCCGGACAAGAAATCTAAGGCCTGATCTATCCATGGTAACGGATAAGCATCATTGACGCTAAGATCATTAAGGTGGCGGTAGTCTATACAAAACCGCAAAGCTCCATCCTTTTTTGCCTGCTAGTACAATGGGACTGGTCCAGGGGGGATGCTGATGGCTCTATTATACCTGTCCGCAACATGTTGTTTACTTGCTGGTGTGCCTCCGCCTCCTTGTGAATGGGAAGACGTCGAACAGGTTGTCGAATGGGTCGGTTGCTGCTGCGCTTGCTTAGGCGATGATGGAGCTGGGGTAGCAGTGGTGGTGGTGTTGATGCAATTTCTGTGTATTTTGAGTTGGTGTAAACAGCAGTGCAGATAGGATTGTCATGATCACGGATGAAGGATACCTGTGTGAGCCACTTTTGACAATGCATCATATATGTTTAGTCGATGCACAGAAGAAGCAATGACGGCGTTGGATTTTTCCATTCTTTGTGCAGTGCTCCGTCTTGCGGGTCCATGATGCTGAATGTGTACTTCCATCTGAATCACAGCTGCTGCTGCTGCTGCTGTTGGATGTAGTAGACGATGCTGTAAGGACTTGTGAATTGCAAACCACTAAGGGACACCGGGTGTTAAGTGCCTTGGTGGCGGGTCATGGTGCTTGTATAAACGTTGTTTCAGCGAAGGTGCTACAACCTACCTCTGCCGTTTTACATAGAAAAGAAGGTTTGTTAGATGCAGAAATTGTGGGGTCACAATTTCTGGCAGGGGAAAATGACAGTGCTGCGGATGCGGGGTGCATCATTGGCACCGACATATAAAAAGCTGGGTGCGTGTGTATGCATGATGTGGTAGGAGCATGAATAGTAGTGTTGGCCACCTGACATTGCCGGGTTGTGAGATTGGGCACCGAGGTGACTCTGTAATCGATGTCATTGTTAGTTTGACCATGTCTCAGGCTGTGGGGTTTGTCGGTCAGCAGTCGGAGTTGTTGCTGGAGGGTGATTATGACATCGCTCCTTCCAGTGGCCCAGCTGACCACATCCAAACCATGTGTTTGGCGATGGTGCAGAAATTATTGCGGTTGCGGGACATGTTGTGGATTGCATCACTACTGTTGTACTGAGGGTGGTGACTAAGTTGGTGAGTGCTGAGATTTGTTTAGTGATCTCTTTTAACCTATCGTGCATGTTTTGCCTATTGCTATTGTTGTGCTGGTTCCCGCATCCTGGGACGATGTAGTGGCCCCGCGATGGGATTGGCCACACCCCCTTCATCAAGACGCGTGATTCTGACCGGTGGGGGTGATCTGGTTGTGTTTGCGGATCTGATGCTGATGTTGGTGCTGATGCAGTGCTGTTGTCGGTGGTGGTGGTGGCGAGATTGACATCATTCACTTTGTTTATGGGGTGCAGTTAACGGCGATTATTCTTTTCCCATTCTAAGAAATTCTCAATACGAACCATGGTGGCTGTTAGTTGTTGCAGACTACCATGCTCCATTAGGAATAGTTTTTCTTTTAGAGCATGCTCACCGCTCAACACGTCGATGAAGGTGACTAGATGTAAATGGGTGACACCCTCGGGATTCATGCTGGGATATGCACGGGTAACTAGTCGTCGAATATGACTAGCTAATTCTGGTAGTGTTTCTCCCGAATGTCGATGCAAGTTCTTTAGTTGCAGCTGACTTGTCTCTCCGAGGACTGTGTTGCTGAATCTCTCCGACAACGTGCTCTCAAACTCTGTGTATGTTGGTGTGTAATCTGTACTTAGGTCTGCCAGAAGTTGTAACGCCTTCCCAGACAGCTTTGCGGCCAGATACTCTCCCATTTGATGATTTGTCCACCGGTTCGTGCGACTTATTATTTCGAATTGAACTTTGTAATTGGCCCAATCATTCTCCTCGCTAAATTCGGGGTGGGGGGGGGAGGAGAATGATCCAGCCATGTCCACACGGCGCAGTGATTGGCTCGAATCCAGGTGGTGGTGCTTGGGAGACTGAAGAAAACGTGGATGCTGGTCTGAATGTTGCTGGTGGTGGTGGTGGTGGTGGTGTTTCCCGTCGATGTCCCTATGATGATGGTGCTGCTGCCATGTCCGTGAAGGCGATTTCCATCATTGGTGCTGTGCACGATATGTAGGTTCTGCTGAATACTGCCCTGATGTGGGTCCATAGACATGTGTTGGTCTATAGACTGGTGGAGATGTGCTATGCAGATGATGCGGATGTTCTGTTGGTAGTTGTGATGGACGTTCCTCATACGGTGGCGGTGCGGGTGACTCACGGGGATGATGGCTGTGATGTGTTGGTCTTCTGGTGTATTACTGGAAGGGTGTAGCCACATCCTCCAGCTGGTATCGCGGCACCGAGGGATAATATGATGATGATGCCTGAAGCGGTGGAGATGCGGGATATGGTACATGAGCATTCGGCCACTGGTCACCCATTGATGATGTTGGCGAACAAAATAGGAATCTGTGTCATGGTCGTCCGCGATCCGGTGTAGATGGTGAGTGCCTATCGTGGATATCCAACAGGGTTATAAATTTAGTTCCTGCCTGTGAGGCATCACAGAATGTGCCCTCACGGATCAGTGAAAACTCATGTAAAGGCAGTGCTGGTCATCCCGCACCAGGGAAATTAGTTACATTCTCGGTGAGCATGCGAGCAGTTCGTCCATTATATGATGCTACTTCCATGTCGAGGGAGAGCTTCCTGTCTGATGAAGGAGACTGAAACTCGCATGTGTTGTGAGTTGGCGTGGGTTCACTTCTTGTGCGAGCCCCACATCGGGCATCACATGTAGCTCACGGGGATATGCGCTGGTCCGCCATGTTGCTCCACTCCATTTCACCGCATATACATGATGCGTGGGAGGGCTGGTTAGCTGTGGTTCTCGGGGTTGCGGATCCCGTATCGCATCTCTCCAGAAAGTACAAAGACCGGCCTCTAGTGCCGGTGGAACGTTCATGTTCCAGTGGGGCCATGCGACCATTGCAGCTGAGATTTAACCACATGGTCTTGTCCCAACTGTTAGTGTCACCGGTATGATGGTCCATCCTAATTTAGGAACACAGACGTGATGATAATAATTAAACAGTCACAAAATAATGTATACTATGCAAACAACATCACTCGTTTGACAATAATGAGCAAATAATACAGTACATAGAGCCAACCGGTGTTCTTTCTACGTGGTCTCGCCGAAGATACCATACAGATTCGCAAATCTGCAGAGGTATCCCCGCAAGGGAGCATCGCGTGGAGGCCATTTGGTAGTTTAATATAAACTAATCATACCCCTAACACAGACACACACAGAAATGTTGTTGTGGCGAGAGGAAAGTGCCTCGCCTGGGCCTCCATCACAGGAAAATGCCTTCAACACCGAAGCGGAGGAAAAGAGCTGGCAAAAAGGGCCACTCTTTTGTTCAAACAGAAAATGCTAAGTGCTGAAAATCCTAGTGAAGCCATAATTAATGTGATGCACACTGGTTTACGTGAAGACGGGAATGAAGGAGATTGAAACGTGGGTGAGTTGAGTGTTGGCGTGGGTTCACTTCTCATTCGAGCCCCACATCGGGTGCCACTTATAGCTTGCGGGGGTACATGCTGATCCGCTATGTTGCTCCACTCCCTTGCACGACACATACAGGATGCACAGGAGGGTTGGTTAGCTATTGTTCTCGGGGTTACGGATCCGATTTCGCGACTATCCGGAAGATACAAAGACATACTTCTAGAGCAGGTGGAACGATAATGTTCCAGTGGGGCCGTGCGACCATTGCTGCCGAGATTGAACCTCACAGTTTCATCCCAGCTGTTCGTGTCACCGGTATGTCGGTCCATTACCTAGATTAAAAGTCTGGACATGATAATAATAATTAAAAGAATAACAACTATACAAACAATGGTACTCGTTTGCTAGTGAATGAGCAAAAATAATACAGTACATAGAGCCAACTGGTGTTCTTTCTACATGGGCTCGCCGAAGGTACCTCACAGATTCGTAAATCTGCAGAGGTATCCCCCGCAAGGGAGCATTGCAACGAGGCTACTTTGATAGTTTAATATAAATAAATTATACCCCTAACACATACAAAATATTATTGTTACGAGAGAAAAGTACCTCGCACAGGCCTCAGTCACAGGAAAATGCATTCAACGCCGAAGTAGAGGAAAAGAGCTGGCAAAAAAGGCCACTCTTTTGTTCAAACAAAAAGCTATGTGTAGTGATTCAATACTAGTGAAACTATAATTAATGTGATGCACCCTGATTTACGTGAAGGTGGGATGGATGATTTCCGAAGAATTCATCGGTCTTATGTAGGTCCAAAGATACTGCATTAGCAGTTGCTGCTTTATTTATGCGGGCCTTCTGCTAAAGTCTAACCTACCCGTCACTTGTTAGATACGTTTCCAAGATTTGGCCGCAAGTGACAGGGATTCCTACCTCTCGATTGACACATAAGCCTAACTGGCGAAGATGCCCAGCTTCCCGAAGGTCGCCCCACATGGCATGTTCCTCAGAAAGACAGCATGCATACATGTTATGGAGCGACAGCTCCAGAATCACATGACGATCTGGTCACCATCGCCCCGCAACCACATATGATATCACTAGGATGGGTTACAATTCACATAAGCAATTTAGAACGTGCAGTAGTATTTATGGCTAGTTAGTGTTAAGTTCCAGTATGCCCAGAGATGCACTGCTGGCCGGTGTTACATAATATAATTTATTTTCGCAGTGCTTCCTACATTGGCGGAGGTATCTAAACTAACTGGTATCCGAGGATACAAGGGGTGTGTATGTGAAATCGGGACTTTAGTTATCACCGCTCGGAAACCCCAATAGTTTCCCAGAGTCAGATCCTGCCAACATGTCGATTTGGAGTCCAGACAATTATTAAGCCTTGCGGCAGGAGGAGCGCAGAAAGAGACAATCACTCAATATTAATAAGAGGCCCCCAAGGTAATTGACCGATTTATACAATCTAGCTGGTGTGTGGGGTTACATATCCATAACAGCCAGAAAAGAGAAGTACACATTGTGTCTCTTATGGAGAGATTGTCCCTAACTACTTTAAACCTAGCTAAAATAGACAGGTTTAGTCAGTCACATGTTAGGTTCGAACAATATGAGCATGATCAGTGACCTCAGTGTAAAATTGATGCTGGGGGAAATATAGTGATGCGGATATAATGTTGCTGTATAGTATTGCCTAGCGTACTGCATTCTAGAGTTTTTATGTAAACAAAACAAAATCACTAGGATACTTATATACACAACTAACTAATACAGTGCTAACAGGATATCAGGCCATAGGACCTTACGGTGCTCATTAGGTGTAAACACACGGAAATGAAGATAATATATACAGTATGAAACAGAAAATATAAAAATGCGGTCTTAAGACAGGGAAGGCACCTATTTGTCATTAGTGCCTATTACGGAAATAACGAATAGCACAATAGTATAGTTACTTGAGTACCTATTGGTTATCGGTACAGTAAGAGTTCATAAGTCACAGGAATTGATATGCTACAGTTGAGTAGCCCATGGTGGCACGATTCCGACATTGCAGGGAAGATTTCCGCAAGCAGACTGTTGATGCGGCTCGCTCTCAAGATGGTGAAGAAGAACAGTTATAGAAAGATGTCCACTAGATAGTCAGAATAACTAATATATGAATCTGCACAGTATGTTATAAAGTGCCCGTCCGACGATGGTAGTTTGAAAGTTGCCCATTAACAAGGAGTGCTACAGTGGTAATTAAATATGCATGTACATAACTGGGTACACCATGCAGGATACGTCGCATAGCTCTTGCAATGCACCGGGCAGAATCCCACCAGACTATGTTCTAAATGTTAATTAAAACACACGACATGCTGCGCAGAAGTTTGATACCACCTTTCAGCTTGGTCCAGAAGATCCGGCGAGTTATCCACCAAGAATCACCTCGGCTCTACATCCTGTAGAATTCACATCGGGCCCGCAAGGCCCATCCACAGAGAAGCTCCTCTGTGAGTGTTCCGGAAAAGGAGTTCTTACTTAGTTATTTTGCCCTTGGATTACCATCCGTGAGCTTCCAAAATTCGTGATTGCGGATGTTCAAGGTTGCTCACCAGCACAGGAGATCTGAATTCTGAAGGGCACTGCTGCGGTGTAGGTACCACCGTCAGTTAGCAGTTAGCCCGCATCTAGCACTGCGCTGGTCCAGCAACCTTGCTGTCATGTCGGCTTCCACGCCGAAGTGCTCTCGATTCTTGTTTTCGTGCTCCTTTTATACTACTTGTGACGGCAGAGGCAGGACGATCCAGCCAATCAGCTGGCGAGCAGTAACCAATCAGCGTGCAGCTAGGAAGGGTGACGTGGCGATCACGTGATCAGCGCATTCTCCATTCACATAATACATACACGCGATTACAACTTTCAAGCAATATTTTGAAAATAAATTTAGTGCACCATTTGACGATAACTCAGCCATTTCTTGTCCGATTTTAAAAAGGTAAAAGGTTTTGAAATCCTCGTTTCATTCTCGTCCTGATCGGTACCAAGAACGACGAGAATTGAGTGATTTAAAGAAATCACCAATACTAACTCGGTACACTATAAGCATACACTCTCTCCCAATACTGACACGTGCTGCCAGGGAAGCTCCGATGTGGGCGCATGCGCGCTACGCATTCTTACGGACTTAGCCATTTTAATGAAACCTCTCTCATAGGGTTTTATACATGCATACTATCCTACCCGGGGGGGGGGGGGCAGGTGTGTGTGGCGTGCATGGAACATACCCGGAACGGTCGTCCCATACCCAGCCTAGATTGGATGGTCCGTACCCGCCCAGCCGATCCATGCTACAGTGCTGGAGGCATCTTCACATGACTGTGACTGAGTTACCTGATTCCAATTTATGATAGCCATGTTGATTTTGAACAATTCTATATTTTCCTTTTTGAAGTCCCTACAGGTTACTTCTTCTTTTTCAAATCGCTTTCCTCTCTGGTTTTGTTTTTCTATATAGAAGCTAGGTAAATGATCCAAAATTTCTACGACAAAAATACATGATTCGTTCTTGGCACTTACAGTGTTATTTGAGAGGATGTTATCAATAACAGTAGCTGAGAATTCAGTAATTCTTGTTGGTTTTGTTATCAATGGATAAAAGCTGGATGTTTTAAATAAATTTAGGTGTAGAAGTTGTACTGTTTTAGTAGATCAATATTAAAGTCACCTAATATATAGGCAGATTTCTTTTCATTTTGTAGAGTATTTAGAATTGTTTCGAATGATTTGATAAATTTATCATTGCCACTTCCAGGAGGTCTGTATGTAACGCCGATAAGTTTATTTTTTGTTTTGTCCATCGGAATTTCAATAAAAATAGTTTCAATATGCTCATCAGTCATGGATAGGTCATCTAGGTCATAAATTACACTAGATTGTCCTTTATGTAAATGCCTACACCACCCCCTTTTTGTGGGCCTGTGTTTCTCAATAAATTTATAATTTTGCATGTTTGTTAAGTCCAGTGGTGAGTCAGATTTTAGCCAGATCTCGGTAATTCCTATGACACTAAATTCATGAGAACTAAGACTATTAAGACTATTAAATTTATCAAAGTTTTTAAGCAGCAATCTAATGTTAATATGGCTTGTTGAGAAAGAAATCGTGTCTGTGCTGTTGTAAATATTATCATTAAATTCTTTCTGAAGTATGCAATCACAAAGTGGAAAATTCAGACCTTCGTCATCAGTATCGGTTTGCATTGATCAGATGTGTTTAATTTGAATGGTTTTACAAGTATGTTTGTATTTATATATGTGCTGTAGTCATATTTGGCACCTATAATAGTAAGCATGAATTCGGTATCATTTTCAAAATGATTGAAAGGGGAGACAGTTTGATTACATTGGAAGCACCACCATGGCTCATCAGAATTGTCTAGTTTTTCATAATCTGAAATAGTTAGGCCTTGAGAGCATCTTAGATACACCCAGTCGCCACACCAATCACAAAGAATTGCATGTTGATTAGACTTAACAGGTGTGTTGCAAGATAAGCACGGGAACCGGATATGCATGGACAGCAAGAGGGGGATGGCTGAAGGCTATTGCTAGCTACTATGATGGAAAGATGATGTGATTCTTGACGGAACAGAAAAGTTATAGTAAGAGTTATCTCGTACCATGCTGCTGACCATTCCCTGATCTCCACTGCCACTGATATTACTCCACCAGTGGGGGCACCATATATGAGGAGCAACATAATGCCAGCAGGAATCAGAGACGGGATTACACACTAGGACTGGCTGTATCTGTAATACCAGCATACAAGTGCGGGGTAAGGGATGATGTGATAAGGTACATGTAGACGTGGCTACACCTATATAGACTATGAGTACTCACATTAGTAGCAGATACTTGCGTAGTACACGTAAGTTTGTTCCTCGTTATATTGCAGCTTTACATGTATTTAAACTAAATACTGTGCTATATTGCATCATCTAAAAGTAAATACATACAGGGTTTTTTCAATTACAGGTATTGTCATGAATCATGATGTCATAGATGTGGAACAATATCAAGCAGACAATTTTAAGGTCATAATATTGGACAAGGAGCTACTAGTTTATACTGTAAATGAGGCTGATAGATACCAGTACATGTAGGACGGCAAATACTCTGTTCAATATCCTGAAACTAATTTGACTGGGCGCTGTTGCTGCTATAGGCAGCAACAGCACCGTGACACAATTCAAGTCTCGATCTTGATTAGTAATGCAAAATGTCTGAACCCAATAGTGTCATACAAGATTTGAACCACATTTGTCATGCCCAGAGCAATCTACGGACTCGAAGACGTAAATCCTACTCAAAAGGGCATACAAGAACTAAAAGTGTATGAAAATGAAAATTCTGTAGCCTTCAAGCCTTACCTACCTCAACCACAGATGGAGCTATATATATGCTTCTGGGTGCACATTCAATCGATACCGAGATAGACAAGCGTAGGCTTTCTTTGTTCGGAAATATCGCAAGCGCCACCAACTCCAGGGAACGTAACATCGCTCTCAGGCAACTGATTACCAGATCTAACCATAATGGCAGCTGGTTCGTACAAAGCGACAGAGTTCTCACCCGTTACAACTTACCAGCTGCACTAGAGATGCTTGCTGATCTTCCATCTAAAGGCCAGTGGAAAAGGATAGTATCTCTTGCCATCAATAACACTGCCAACACTCAACTCAGGACCCTACTAGCAAGTAAAACATGAACAAGATATCTAAACACAAACAATTGTGCAATCACCAAGCCTCATCTCTCCTGGCAATCATCAATGTCATCTACTAACAGTGTCGAGAAAGCTCACATCAAGGTCCGTCTGCTAACAGGAACATACCCACTCCATGGACTCCGCGCGAGGTTCAACCAGTATGAGAACAACAGCTGTCCCCTCGGCGAAATCGGTGTCGAAGACGGAAAACATTTCCTAGCCATTTGTTTCTATCTGGAAGAGACACGAATGCGTGGTTTGACCGACATCGGAGAAAGCCTCAAGGAGAATGAAATGTATGACCTGTGGGAAACTGCGAAGAACGACCCTGATATGCTCACACAACTTTTATTAGACTGTACCACGTATATTGACAATCCTTCATTACAGCTGAGAATCGTACACACTGCACGTCAACTAATCTACAAACTACACCTGCAGCGAACCAACTACCTATTAACACATCAGTAACAAATCAGTGCAATCGTGTACATAGCGTTTTAGACCCTTAACTTATACTACTACTAGCAGAGTAACCTCTGAACTATTTCACTGAGAGTTGGTCCTCAGAACGTCATTATTATTATTGTACAAAAACATTTGTATTACGCGATTACACGGTGCTCCTATATAAAGGAGGGTTTATTCCCAGCAACAGAAGAAGAAGAAGAATGGCAAAACATCCAATGGACATTATTTTTGCCGCGCATTCGTCAAGTAGCTGGTTTAGACATGTTTTTTTGCCTCTGATTAATTCGGTAAATTCATTTGTACAATTTGCAGAGTTTTCGGAACTGCTTAGAAGATCCTGTGATAGTTTGTTCCAGTTCCTTATCTTATGTGGTGCTGGTGGTAGCCCGCAATCCCAGGGTTCGCGTTTCACGGCTGCCAGGCTAGCTGATTCCCGCCATTTCTACTGAAATGCGAGCACCTGCCGCCAGTTCCACGGGCCGATTCGAGACCTCCGTTGGGTGAGTAACCTTTTATATGTAGCTAAGTTACTACAAATGGTGTCAGGAGTACTTTGGGCCCTAAATTAAAAATTATTGTTAGTTATTTTTAAATTCTACTCACGATTTTGCTATTAAAAAAAGATAGAATTCTCGGAAATATAAGGGCTACTCTAGTCCTACCCGAACGTCAATTTGACAGACTCTGGCCACCATTTTGATTATTTTATAGTGATTATTTTTATTATTTAATAATCACGGATTATAGGTGAGTTATAGTAAAATATATATTATTTATTTATACTATAGCATGCAAATGTCGGGTATATAGATTAATATACCTTACATACATACGTCATATACATCATAAATTCAAGATTCAATGTTATTTATTTGAACTGTAATGAATCGATGTATATTTTCGTGCTAAGTTTCTATCATCTATGTCAGTATTCCATGGAATGACAACCCTATAGTTTCTGGATTGTTATTGTTAGTTGTCTTCAGTGTCATATGTAGGAAACCGCGATTCTGTGCTGTAGTTTAACCGTCAGATTTTTTATATTTCTTTATACTTTAATTACAGTTCAATTTCGTTGTTTTTTCAGAATTATTTGAAATAGAGAAGTGATATAAATCGCTATTATTATTATTATTATTATTATTATTATTATTATTATTATTATTATTATTATTATTATTATTATTAACTTTTTAACATTAGAGGGTAATCTCCCTTCTAATCAACACATATGTTTCAATTGTAATATTGGGTTTACTAATTACGCTGAACATTATTTGTTTTTTCTTGTTATTATTAATTCAAAAAGTTCATTATCACATTGCTAGCTATACTCCATTAAAACACTACTCAGCCTATGCCTTCTTTTCAAACTAAATCTGAGGCGTTTTTGGCTCGCACCCAGTTTTCTGTGGATCAGTCCTTTACCCACAAGGCAATTTTGTTGGGTACAAGTAAAGGTTTCATTTTGAAAAGGGCTGGTCAAACTGGGTTTGTTGAGTATTGGTGTAAAAGCGGTGGTACTACACAAGACCTGGTTAATATTTTGCAGTCGAGAATAGCCAACGCCGTTCAGAAATTTCACTGTATCGTTTTCTATATCTGGGCCGGAACCTGCGACCTTACCGAGAAACGAGGCAATGGTTTTGTCTATTTAAGGACAGCTGATGATGAACTCGCGGTAGACCGCATTTGCCAACACTATCACCGTGCGATAGACATAGTAAGGCGTTACGGCCAAACGGTGAAATTTATTGATATCCCGGCGTATTCTCTGGTCCTGTATGATGAGGAACTGCACCATTTGAATCCCTGTTCCTTCAAAGACCAAGAGCTGCAACTGCATGCCCAACTCTCTCTCCTCAATGATAGAATTGAGAAACTCAATGCAGATATTGGTGTACACACCATCAAATGCAGTGTAGAGTTAATACTCTGTAAAAAATCTAGTGCACGTAAACGTGTCCGTTATCATTATACTTTCGAGTTTCTGAAGGACAGCTTGCATGCAGGTACGATACTGAATCTGGTCTGGCTTCGGAAAATTCATTTAGACGTTCTCCGGAGTTGCACCACCATCACTACTCAGTGAGTTATATTTTTCGGTAAGCATACGCTCATAATTTATTTCACTAAGCGATATTACTTTTTTAGTGAATATTAATTTCGCTTCCCTGGTATAAATCAACAAGTGACCCATAATGTCGAAACCTTTATGTATTAACACTGCAACCATGGAGGAACTTAGTGCACTCCATAATATTGGTAAAATTCGAGCTGCTGGCATAGTAAATTTCCGTGAGTCCAGAGGAGGTTCCATATCTCTGGCCGACATTAAGGCAGATCCTGATCTGCCTGCCACAGCTACTGTCCTTGAACGATTGCTCCATGCTGGGACATCGTATTTGACATCGATGATGAAGGTGCTGTTGGTGGGGTCGACTCGCACCCAAGGGAAGAATCCCTGGAAGAGCAAGTAGCTAGACTGAACATGGAACTGCTAGCTCAAGGTATCAAATACAAGGCACTCCTTAACTCAACTAGTCGACAAAGGGGTGATCAGACCCTAGTTGATAACCTGGCTCCTAAGTGGGTATATACCCCTAGAGAGCCTAAGAGGGAGTCGAGATTAGTTTCTCACCATGACACTAGGATGTCATCACCAGTTCGTAGAACCTACTTGGATGGCTCTTCGTATAATGACTCTAGAATGTCGTCACCAGGTCGTAGAAGCTACTCTGATGGTCCTCCTCCACCTAAAATGTCAACTTTTGATGGAAAATGTGAGAGGAAACCATTTTCCATACACTTTGAGCATACTGATTCAAGGTACCGTTGGTCTGATACATATAAATTAGACATGCTCATCTCAGCTTTAAGGGACAAGGCCTTAAAGTTTTATTGCATCTGTTCTGGGCAAGTCCAGAATGATTATGTCAGTTTATACAACAAATTAACGTTGTGATTCGGGAAGAAAGATCTGCCCCACGTCATCAGGGAAAAAATGCAAGCCATTCGACAAGAGAGTAACTCCTTAGAAGAATTTGCAGATATCATTCAGGAGCTCACTTTAGATGGCTACCCTGATGCCTCAGAGAGTTTGGCCGAGGCTTGCCATTGATGCATTCCTACGGGGTGTTGAGCATAAAGGAGCCGCTCTGATAGCTATGGATAAAGATCCGAGCACCCTGGATGAGGCTGTACAAATGGTCAATGCAGTTAACAATCAAAGATTGATCATGGGTTCCAGAAGACCTGAGGTTCGAAAGGTCCATTTTCCAGACGATGCTTCTGATTTGATGGAGGCAGATAATCCTGAGCAGTTGAGAGGCATAACGGCTCCAAGTAGGATAGATAAATTAGAGAAAGATGTCAAAGGACATAAGAAGGATATGGCGGAGATGAAGGTAGATGTTGCTAAGATTTTGACTCTTATATCTGGTCAATTCGGTCGAGGTTGTTCTCCTCCAAGAGGGAAGGTCGTTCCATCGTGTTCCCCTTCTCCTCCTCTCAGATCGGGGAAGTGCTTTTATTGCAATTTAGAGGGCCATTTTTCCCATGAGTGTCCGGAGCCGAGGCGTGCATGGTCGCCATCACCTTCTGCTTCACCGAGATCTTCACCTTGTAGATATGGGATTGTCTTGTGGGAAGTCATGACCCCGCTGGACATCTTATATGTACGAGTAAGTCCCGAGTAAAATTCAGGTGTGAATACCAGGTGAGCTAATAGACTATGTCACCATGTATATTAAGATGTACCGATCAGCGGCTATGCTTAGATACGTTACTAGCACTGATCATCATCTATACTTAGATGCATTACCAGCATCTTATTATTTGGATATATATTATCAGCACTGGCGCCAGCTAGTGCGCAGGTACCGCTTCGCAGATAGTGAATCGAGTATGGTTAGCACCAGGTTGGAATCAATCAAAGAGATTAGATAGGACAAACGGACTTGATTAGTTACGTAGCGGGCTGTGTTCTCACGGAGCATGGGACCAGATAAGCCGAGAATAACCTGGCTATGAGGAATGGTAACTCGTGTGCCGATTAACTCTAGCATTCTATAAGTTGTCGACTAATAGGCAATGAACATGACATGGACAGGGTAGCGTTCTGTAGGCGGTAGGTACGCAATCGAAAGTTACGATAAAAAACGTATCAATTGTAGAGACGTGCTAGGATACAATCGAGGGATGTTATCAAAACATATTAATTGTAGAGGCGTGCTAATCCACCAGTAAGCCTTGCTATCAAACAAGCATTCGTCATTCTTGGCAGGGTATCCGTCAGAAATGGCATGATAGTCCAGCCCAGACCCTTGTTATCAAACAAGCATTCGTCATTCTTGGCAGGGCATTCGTCAGAAATGGCATGGTAATCCAGCCCAAACCGCAGATGCTAGGTAAAGGGACGGGATCTTGATTGGTCAAAATGATGTCATAATCCAATGAGAATCAGAGCAACCTCCGGCTGTGCGAAACCAAGATGGAGGGAGCATAGAAACTGAGATAGTACATAAGGGGGACTTTAACTTTTAATCGAGAGTTCGGTCCGCCTCGCACCTTGTGAAACTCTTGCTGAATGGTTTTAAGTAGGCAAGAGCTGGTTGAAAGTTAGGAAAACTTAAGAAACATTGAATTGTAATATTTAATCATTGTGAATAGATCGCTAGGTAACAGTAAAAGTTACCAACTTTGTAGGTTTATTGTATAGTTAAAGTTAGCAAGTAAAACGATAACCGTGTGATATATACAAGGCAAAAGTTTGTCATATATTTGTTGTTATTCTGGAGAACACGGAAGACCACCGTGTCGAACCGATCGTTCTGAAAACGCGCAGTTAGATCAGGCCCAGGCACTAATATAAATATCGTCAGGTCTCTGTACCTACGAGGCGAGCTAGTGTCCCGCTCCATCTTCATCGGTGGAACCAGTTGTCGCAGCAACCATTCGTACAAGGTTTTATCGAAGGGGGTAGAGCATACGTCATCAACAAGGGTAGACAACCCGAAATCTTCATTGGCTTCACCCTGCCAGGATTCAGAGTAACAACAGTGAGTAGATAAGATATATGGCCCAACCAGAAACACCGCTAACTAATTCAGCCATTGTACTGACCGACGTCGCTGACCGGGTACAAGAATTCATAAACGCTGCAAAGTTGTCAGAGAGCACCCGTATCATACGGCATCGCGAGTATCGCGCGGGTGCTGCTGTGAAGATAACTACAGAGGTAGTCTGCCCCGAGCAACCCCGTCTTCAAAGAATCATTATCAGCCTTCATTATCAGTAAAAACGCAGAATGGCAACACCAGCCAAGCGAGGCGTTGACCCTGTCATGCCACCCATGGAAGTACCAGTAGCACACCAGCTTAGACCCGAGACCATAGCCGCCATGCAGACGATGGGCGTAGCAATGGCGGGAGCCATTGTTGAAAGCAGTAACCATCGGGAAGCCGAGTGGGTGTACCGGAGGGAGATCCGGGACACGATCTACCGCATACAGCCCTGTGACGGAGTAGTGCCGGAGGAGGTGAGAACCTTCCTCGATGAGACCCAGCGAGCATGGGTTGCTAATGAGGGACGGCTAGAGGGCATACCAGCCTACGTCATCACCTGAGCGGCACAAGGGCAGTTGTCCAGAGCCATAGATGGGTTCCTAGTGGGCAAGATCAGGGAAGATGTCACATTCGACGAATTCCACGACTATATAACGCTGAACTTCGTCTCGGCGAACGAGGGGGAGCGAATAAAATATGATCTCGAGGGCGTACGGCAGAGACGGAACGAAACCGTCATAACTTTTAACAGACGGTATCGGGAGCTGAGCGCCCGAGCATACCCTGTCGAGAACGCTGACAACCGGAGGACCATTTTGGGAATTTACCTCAAAGGACTATCCGACCACCGTCTCAGCAAGAGAATTGTCCGAAAGAAGGCCGCCACCCTGGCCCGCGCTATTGAGATTGCGGAGGAGGAAGCCACCTGTGACGACCTGCTCCGAGCAATGAAAATAGATGAGCGGCAGGAGGAGAGCATGGAAGTAAACATGGTGGGTCCCGAGGAAGAAAAGGAAATATGGAGCATAGTTCACACGTTAAAGAAACAGATTGCTCAACAGAGCAAAATGATTGAGCAACTGTGTGGTTTGGTGAGCGACCTGCAGTTAAGAGAGCAGAAGCCGGTGGCTGGGGCCGCCCAGCCCACGAAGAAGACAGCCCAGCAGGCAAAGCAACACGCCCCACCCTCGCCGTGACCAGTCAGAATGGGACGAGACTTGCAGCATATTACCTGCTATAATTGTGGCCGAGTTGGCCATTACAAAAGTGACTGGTGTCAAGCGGTACACCCGAGGGAGAACATCAGTAGACAGGCTGCCCAGCGACCCCGACAACCACGACGGGCGCCGCCGATGACCTGTTCCCAGTGCGGGAGAGAAGGACACATGGCCCAGAATTGTTTTGGGGCAGATTTGAACCGACAGACGACTCCTGCCGTAACGGTAAAGTGTTTCGGGTGTGGCAAAGACGGCCACTACGTGAGGGACTGCCCATCAAGAGGCCCACCGCAGAATGGTTCCGCCTCGGGCCAGCAACAGAGTCCACCCGCACGCAGGGCCATCAAGGGACCACGCACCGACGACATGGACATCGACATCGTCGACCAATGGCAGCAGGAGAGAAATGTAACACCCTGTGACTGTTCGCGTAACCTCCGAAAGGACATGAACAATCAGTTTCGCGATCGGGACGAATATGAAGACCGCGATGGATTCGTATTGACCGGAGAAGGGACGGATGCGCAGGGCCGTTACTCATATGGTGTCGGACAGGACGCATCCTCCCGGAGAAACAGTTACGCGGAGGTGGTTAGCAGACGGAGGAGTCCGTCAAACGACGATGGAGGAAACCGTTGGTGAATTCACCGACCGAGCGGTTTCTAATCCGTCTGAAAATAGATAAAAACGGTCCAACGGATCAGGGTGAGTACTTGCATGCCTTAGTGGATACTGGTGCTAGTACATCCTTGATTCGCAAGGATATATGGCATAGCATGTTGAATGCTAGGCCATTGAAAAGGGCGAAGACGCTCTTGGCAGTAAATGGTTCCCCGATAGAAATTTTGGGGGAGACCCAAGTAAAATTCAATAACGCCCAACCTATTCCGAGTACGGTAGTGGCGAGAATGAGGCATGAATGTTTGCTTGGTGCGGATGCTTTGCACTTGGGAGATGCAAAGATTGACTATCGGGCCAAAGTTGTAGTATGGTTTGGCCAGATATATCCCTTTAGGTATCCCTATAGGGAACAGACAAATTATGTGTATGAGAGTTGTAAAGAAACGACCGGATATAAAGCTATCGACAAAGTGTTTGAGGACTTTGCAGATAACTTTGATACGGCTCGTCCAAACACTTTAGGATTGGTCCCCAAAGTGAAGTGTACGGTACCAACAGGAGATGCGTTTCCTATGAGGCAGAAAGCCTACCATCTACCGCTTGCCAAGCAGTATATAGTCAAGAATCAAGTGGCTGAAATGCTGGCAGCGGGCGTCATAAGACCGTCGTCATCACCCTGGGCGTCGCCCATTACGTTAGTGCCCAAGAAGGACGGGGACACAAGATTTTGTGTTGACTACAGGAAGTTGAATTCTGTATGTCGCAAAGACAGTTATCCATTACCGAATATAACGGATATCTTTGACTCGATGCGCGGCGCAACGATATTTTCGACTATGGACTTGAAGTCTGGCTATTGGCAGATACTAATGGACAGCCAAGACATAGAGAAAACAGCGTTCGTTTGCAGTGAAGGTTTGTTCGACTTTATTCGGATGCCGTTTGGTTTTTGCAACTCAGGTGCCGTATTTCAGAGGGCAATGAACGATATTGTCCGAGAATTCGTGGGAAAATATTTGCATGTTTTTGTCGATGATGTAGTCGTATATTCAAGAAGCCCGGCTGAGCATGCACAGCATTTGCGTAAGGTTATGCGTAGGATTCGAGAATACAATTTACAGGTTAAGAAAAAGAAATGCGAGTTTGCCCGCGAGTCTGTGGACTTGTTGGGGTATCGTGTTTCGGCACTAGAAGTGGCTCCTCAGGTTCAGAAGGTCAAGGTCATAAGAGAAATGGCATCGCCACGCGACGTGGGGGAGGTGAGAAGTTTCCTTGGAGCTACAGGTTATTACCGCTCTTGTGTGCAAGGCTATGCCGAAATTGCTAATCCTTTGATAGAATTGACTAAGAAATAAAAACGTTTTGAATGGGGTAAAGAGGAACAGCAAGCGTTTAAGAAATTGCAAAACTTGCTGTGTAGTGAGATGGTTCTCACCTATCCAAATTTAAATGCTCCATATAAACTATATACTGATGCATCAAGCTATGCGATAGGTGCAATATTGGTACAGGTAGATGAGAAGGGTATAGAACGAGTGATACAGTATGTAAACTCGACTCTGAAGGACAGTCAGCTAAACTGGCCTGTAATAGAAAAGGAAGCTTATGCTGTGATATATGCATTGAAGAAGCTTAGACCATATCTATTTGGCGCGCAGTTCACCATGTATACTGACCATAAACACCTAAAGAGTTTGTTTGTGGGAGAAGTTAAGAACACAAAAGTGCAGCGCTGGGCGGTGCTGATTGCCGAGTACGGATGTAAGATTGAATACATCCAAGGCTCGAAAAATATTCGAGCGGACATGTTGTCCAGGTTACGTCGTCCAATGGAGATCGCCACCTTAGACACAGGCGATTTTGTCATACCGGATGTGGACGAGGGTGCGTTACCGCATGTCCCTCTCGAGGTATTCGACATTCCCTATGACGAGTTGTGTGCCGAGCAGACCAAGGAAAACCCGGAGTTGTTCAAAAACACCCCGGAGGAGTATATGGTCAAGAACGGTATTTTATATTCTTTAATTACGCCTTCAGCGTTGGACGCTGAGTACCCCAGAATCATGTTACCTACCCTGTTCCGTGAGAAAGTGCCCGAATGGCCCATGAACGAGCCGGTCACCAAGGTCTGCAGAAGACCATCGGTATGGTAAGAGATTCGTTTGTATGGACGTCTTTAAGGAAAGACGTGGTATGTATGCTAGAGACGTGTACGACATGCCAGGTCAACCGACCCGTCACTACCCGACCAAGGTACAGTGAGATGCCCATGGCTAATTATCCGAGTCAGATAATTGGCATGGATTTGATAGGTCCACTGTTAGAGTCGAGTAAAGGTAATGTGTATATCATGACGATAGTCGATCACTGTTCTGCGTGGGCAGAAGCATATCCGATTCCGGCTAAGACGTCGCAAAACGTTGAGGACAAATTCTTCAACGAGTACGTCGCACGTCATGGTGTCCTTGAGATCGTGATAACCGATCAGGGAAAAGAGTTTTGCTCTAAGTCCCTAGAAGAGCGATTTAGAGAGCATGGGATCGACCATATGAGATCGAGTCCCTACCACCCACAAACTAATGGGCGTACCGAGCGGTTTAATCGCACCCTTAAGGACTTAGTCCAGAAAGGGGTGAACAACGCTTCTCGCGCGTGGGAGGACGAATTGGGTGCGGCTTTAACCGCTTACCGCAGTACTCGTCATTCCACGACATGGTATACGCCATTTTATCTGACATACGGTCGATGGGCAAGACTGCCGTTTGCTATTCCAGTAGACGCATCGCAGGATCTGGGTGAGAGACTGACCTGTCTCAACAATGCCCTACTGCGCGCTCGTATGGAAACGGCTAGGTCTCGTGAGATCCACCGTGAGCAGATTGTATTTAAGGTGGGTGATTCAGTGGTCGTAAAGGCGGAGGAACGCATGAAATTAACCTCTCACAGTGACCCCGAATATGAGATCTTTAAGATCAACGGGCCAGTGGCTCATGTCCGGCATCAAAGGTCTGGGAAGGTGCGCGTACTGAATATATCTAAGTTACGCGTAGTCGACTCAGAAATGTGCTGGTACAAGGTACGGCCACGCCCTGTTCATAACCCTGCGAAGGGTACGAAAGATAGCCATCATTCCAGGGTGCTGGTAATCCCACGGTCCGAAGAAGGGCCCGAGTCCGACCCTAGGGCAACCCCTGGTAAGAGAGCTCGTAGGAAGCGACCAGCTTCTGATGATGAGCCAAGGGTGAGCAAGGTGGGTAGGATGGTTGATAAAAACATCAGTCAACCTGGTACGAGTGAGACTCGAAACCATGAGTCACCAATGGAAACTCACGTGACTCCTCCCCCGGTAGTGATGGACAGCTCGGAGGAGGTACCCGAGAGTGTGCCGGAACCAATGGAAATGCTGCCAGCGCCGCGCTACTTTCTGCGCAAGCGCAGTCACGATCCTGAGGTCGAAACCGACAGCAAGAGACTCAGGATTGGCGCGTTCGGCCGCGCCCTGTACAATGACTTCATCGATCGTATAGAGGCAGGTATAAGGCGATGTAGCCGCCGCTAATTATCCTTCTGTCTATGATCTGTACCAGTAAACATCACTGAGCGTGGAATCATGTATATTTTACGACTAGGTGTAGTGATAGCTCTAGTGAGTTTAGTAAATGGACTGTGTAAAGAGTCTAGTGTACATAGATTACCGAACGGGGTGATGATAACTAACCCCGAGGATATATCTGTTATCCGGGCTGAATGGACCGTAGTGGTGTCTATCGACCACCCTTATTTGCCTACCAAATTTCTTGAACGGTTAGCGCAATTTTGTGTTCTTATTGCGAACAGCGGTCGAAAGACTTCGTTGAGCATCCAAGACATTTTCGGTTTGCAACATCGTGTTAACAATATTAGGAAGATCGCTGTTAGGACACAACAAACTATGGTGAGTAGGGACAGTATACGATGCAAACATGGCTTATTTAACTTTGTCGGGGACATAGCCTCATCCCTATTCGGTACCACTACCTCTGGTGATATAGATGCAATTAAAGAGGTAGTCAAAGTTGCTTTGAGGGACATGAATCGTCTGGTACATTTCTCCAACAAACTAGCATCCCACGTGAAACTGGCATTCGTAGGGATCGATACCAACATTGACCGGAATTAACTAGAAATGTGAGCGATGTGTTTAAGGTGCACGCCGCCCGACATGCCGACTTATACGCATTAGTGCGACTTGGACACATTATTGACTCTGCCGAAAGTGTAGTGTATAGCTACCAGAAGGCAGCAGCACAGTTTCATAGACAAACGGCGTCCCTAGAGTTAGGTAGACTAACGGAAGAATTATTCAGTCCTGCTGACCTCAATTCCGTGGTCAAACAAATTAGTGTGGGAAATCGACTGATACGTCCGTATCAGTGGTACTACCGCAACGTGGTCGTGTATCCGTTATGGAAAGACGACTCACGACTCCATTACGTAGCGACATTACCGCTAATTGACGGAGGCGAATATATCGAATACGGGTTGCATGCGTGGCCGGAACCGCTAAGTGCGAGGGGACACTACATGCAAGTACTGATCGCGCGAACCAGCATCGGTCTTGACACCAAGACTGGATGGTACTTCATGCCATCCGAATGTCACGGGGAGGAGCCCCGAGTGTGTCATGGTTCACTATGGGTCGACAAGACCCACGTTCCATGCATTGTAAGCCTGTTAACCAACACGACTGACAGTGCTTGTAATATTCAGCTTTCCGAATCAAATGAAACATCTAGCAAACTGTTTGCCGATAAGAAAATAGGCGTAGTGTTGCAAACGTTCGGTGAAACAATGGATATACACTGCGACGGACGACTGACCGACCGGTGTGTGGTGAGTAATGGAGTGTATGCATTAATGTCTGGTGAGTGTGGTTATAGCGGGAAAGGCTGGCCATTCGAGCCTGTTGCGTCTTACAGTAGGACGTACACTCGGGTTGGCCTGGCCATTGAGATGCCCCATTTGGATGTGGTTGGAGTTCTGAACCAGTCCATGGTTGTGAATCACTTGAAGATGCAACCCTGGAACCATTTACAAAAATCCAAGTACGTGCCGCTAGCACCGCTGTCCGCGATTGACCCAGTGATGGTCGATGGCATTGGAGTACGCTCTTTCGTGTCATATGCGACGGCCTCCTCCGTTGTAGTAATTATTGTGATATTTATCTTATATAAGTGTGGCGTTCTACGACGCATGTGGATTTGGATCAAATGCAAGCCACCTGCGGCCCATAGTAGTGCGCCACGTCATATTCATCCTCCGCGACCGCGGGGAACTGCAGCCCTGCCAGTAATGGTGGCGATGTTGGCCGGGTCGTCGCCTAACGCTGTTGCCAGGACTGAGATCGACCCGACGGCTGACCATGGGATAGACGTGGAGCTATACAATGACATTGGTACACCTAACGCGGATCTTAGTGACCGAGTGGAATCATCCCAATGACCTTTTGGAGTGAATTTCAAATGCTGTATGTGGAACACTTCATGGTAGGAATATGACTTTATATTGTTGTTTATTAATTGAACATGATTTGTAATGGTATTTGCTCTGTGGATTCAATATGTTATTGCTGTTACTATATTAAGCATATTATACCGTTATATTTAATGATGCTATTAATGTGTTTCCGGGGATGGTCATTTGCGCATGATATTCCAATACCCGGACAAGTTCGTACTTTGTATAGGATTATGCT
The DNA here is from genome assembly GCA_034401795.1 of Chaetoderma sp. LZ-2023a. NCBI lineage: Eukaryota > Metazoa > Mollusca > Caudofoveata > Chaetodermatida > Chaetodermatidae > Chaetoderma > Chaetoderma sp. LZ-2023a. The sequence continues at coordinate 23,564,964 of CM067373.1, forward strand.
GTTTTCCTATGTTTCCGGTGATGGTCAATTGCGCATGATATTCCGTTACCCGGACATGTTTAGTTAACATTGTTGGATTTAAGATATGATGTAGTCGGATGTAAGACATAGTCTGGAGGACTCTGGTAGGGCGTGGTTTAGGTTGTTGATGGTGCACAACGAGTTAATTATCACTCTCTTTAGGCCTTAAGAGACGGCTAATTAACTTCGGTTGAGGGGCATGTGTAGATATGGGATTGTCTTGTGGGAAGTCATGACCCCGCTGGACATCTTATTTGTACGAGTAAGTCCCGAGTAAAATTCAGGTGTGAATACCAGGTGAGCTAATAGACTATGTCACCATGTATATTAAGATGTACCGATCAGCGGCTATGCTTAGATACGTTACTAGCACTGATCATCATCTATACTTAGATGCATTACCAGCATCTTATTATTTGGATATATATTATCAGCACTGGCGCCAGCTAGTGCGCAGGTACCGCTTCGCAGATAGTGAATCGAGTATGGTTAGCACCAGGTTGGAATCAATCAAAGAGATTAGATAGGACAAACGGACTTGGTTAGTTACGTAGCGGTCTGTGTTCTCACGGAGCGTGGGACCAGATAAGCCGAGAATAACCCGGCTATGAGGAATGGTAACTCGTGTGCCGATTAACTCTAGCATTCTATAAGTTGTCGACTAATAGGCAATGAACATGACATGGACAGGGTAGCGTTCTGTAGGCGGTAGGTACGCAATCGAAAGTTATGATCAAAAACGTATCAATTGTAGAGACGTGCTAGGATACAATCGAGGGATGTTATCAAAAACATATAAATTGTAGAGGCGTGCTAATCCACCAGTAAGCCTTGTTATCAAACAAGCATTCGTCATTCTTGGCAGGGCATTCGTCAGAAATGGCATGGTAATCCAGCCCAAACCGCAGATGCTAGGTAAAGGGATGGGATCTTGATTGGTCAAAATGATGTCATAATCCAATGAGAATCAGAGCAACCTCCGGCGGTGCGAAACCAAGATGGAGGGAGCATAGAAACTGAGATAGTACATAAGGGGGACTTTAATTTTTAATCGAGAGTTCGGTCCGCCTCGCACCTTGTGAAACTCTTGCTAAATGGTTTTAAGTAGGCAAGAGCTGGTTGAAAGTTAGGAAAACTTAAGAAACATTGAATTGTAATATTTAATCATTGTGAATAGATCGCTATGTAACAGTAAAAGTTACCAACTTTGTAGGTGTCATATATTTGTTGTTATTCTGGAGAACACGGAAGACCACCGTGTCGAACCAATCGTTCTGAAAATACGCAGTTAGATCAGGCCCAGGCACTAATATAAATATCGTCAGGTCTCTGTACCTACGAGGCGAGCTAGTGTCCCGCTCCATCTTCATCGGTGGAACCTGTTGTCGCAGCAACCATTCGTACAAGGTTTCATCGAAGGGGGTAGAGCATACGTCATCAACAAGGGTAGACAACCCGAAATCTTCAACCTGTGCGATCATATGATGTTCGCATGTATGAATTTAATTGTGACCCCATGACACTAGTCATTCCCATTAAAGTAAATGGTGTTTCCGTTGATGCAATAGTGGACACTGCGGCACAAGTGACAGTAATAGGCAATTTCTTTGCAAATATATTACCTTACCCTTTAAAGAAGTTGGAGTCTATTTCATTGAAAGGTGCAGGTAGAGACAATATTATCCCTGCGGAAAGTGTTGAGCCAGTCACAATTGCATTAGACTCTATGATGTTCAACTGGCCAGTCCTTCTTGCCAATATTAATGATCCGATTATATTAGGCCTGGATTTCTTGAAGGCACACAAAGTCACCATTGATCTGACTAGACTGTGTCTGACACTTAATGGAGAACCTGTTCAAGCATCAATGTTGAGAGCTCATGGGAAGGGCCCAAGTAGCTCGGGTAACATTGAAGCAGAAAGTGGTCGTTGGTCCTTTTGAGGCTGTGAAGACCACAGGCATTCTGGATCGGGAGGTACAGAATGATGTTGTGCTCCAGCCCTCATCTGAACTGGACGGTCTGGTAACGCCTCAGACAGTGGCCACTGCCAAAGATTCGCAGATTCCTATTTTGTTAAGGAACCTGTCGGCCCAATATATTACTCTGGAACAAGACCACAACCTTGGTATTGTCACAGAAATTGAGGAGGTTTTAGACCCTGGAACAGAATTTCAACTTGCTGGTAACCGCATAAACCAGAATGGTTTACAGACTTCTACAGCCACTGAGGTGTGTTCTTACAGGATCTGTATGAGAGGTCGACATTGGGGCTATCGGAGACGCAGTCTTTGTAAGATAAATCCATGTTAATCGAGTATCAGGATGCATTTGCAAAAGATGATCTTGACTTAGGTTTGTTCAAGGGGATAAGACATGAGGTTGACACAGGTAATGCACAACCTCTTCGTTCTAAACCTAGACGAACTCCTCTTGGTTTTGAGAATGAGGAAGAGAAACACCTTGCGGAAATGTTAGAGAAAGGTATCATAGTTCCATAAAAATCTGAGTGGTCCTCAGCCCCAGTATTAGTTCGGAAGAAAGATGGTACTGTGCGATATTGCATAGATTTCATCGCTGGACCTATACGATCTACTGTAAGTCGACAGACTGGTTATACGCCCAACATGATAATGCTTGGTCGAGAAGTGCTACACCCCATTGACATAATGTGCAAATGCCCTGTGTCTGCGACTACAGATGATGCCCCTTCAGATGCCAGTGACTTCGTCCAACAGTTACAGCAAACGTTGCACGAAACTCATGAGATAGCACGGGGTAACCTTAAAATGGCTCAGAAGCGCCAGAAAAAAAGAGTATGATCTATGTTTTGCATAAGCGTGCCTATTATGTTGGTGATATAGTTTATCTTACTAATTCTGCAACTAAGATAGGTCAGTCCAGTAAACTACAACCTCCTTTGACTGGTCGATTTATTGTTTATAAAAAGTTGTCAGAAGCATTGTTTGGTATCAAAAACCAACGCCGGGAACTGATTGTTCACCAAGATAGATTAAAGCTGTAGAGAGATCGTGATTTACCTCTCTGGGTATTGCGAATGAGACGTGCTATTAGCTCTGAAGAGCATGGCGATGATGATGACTTATTATTCCCCGATAATGGCTGTAGGTTATCGGATGATAACCATGTATCCATTTTTGGAGAGGATTTGGATGAAACCATTCCATATGGTATTGACCCATCCTCATCAACACTGCATGATGATCTAGATGCTGTTTTGACAGATGACCTGGATATCGACTCTGTTTTATCCGTCCCACAAACACAGTATCACTCTCCTAGGCGCATGAGGTGTCAGCTCCGAGGGGAACCACATCACACTTTTCCCCTAGGCGCATGAGGTGTCAGGTCCGAGGAGAAACACATCACACATCTAGAGATGACCAACTCCAAACTCACACCATTCAGAGTCGAACAGGAAGAAGGCCTGTCTTCCCAACATGTGCCTAGATTATGAAATGTATTAGAATGCTCCTTAAGCAATCCTAAGTTAGACTATGTAAGTCTCATGGACCTTACTTATCTACCCCCAGTTCCTCTGGTTTCGTCTTATTTCGGATCCATTTGGTCATGGTACTGTTGCGGACTGCAGTTAGCTTTTCGGTCGTAGTACAATACTACAATAGGAATGTGATAATGTACAATGGTAACAGTAATTCAACATTAAAAGAATTACTGTAATCAACATGATATGAAATTATAATTTCAAATTTTAACATTCTGCATGACACTGAAGACATCCAACTTGTCCGGAAAACATTTATAATCATTGGCTTATGTTCTGTTTCCATCTTAGCTTAAGTTTCAGCAACAGCAAAATCGTGATGTTCTATTCTTTGTAAGTTTTTGGGAAACTAAATTAGTTGGATACATAAACACACAATGGCTTTTTCAAGCAATAATACTCCTTGAGATACCAAAAAACTAACAGGGGTCCATCGCTGTATGACTCACAGAACCCGTTATTATAATTACACGTATTTCAAATGACGCGTGAATAATTGCGTGTAGCAATGCATGGTTATATTTACACATTTCTTGATCACGCATTACAAATATGCGTTGTCAAATGATGTGTGAATTGTTATGCATTAATCATACGCATTGTATTGTTAACTGTATTTATTGTCCGTCATGACGCCTCATCATAATAATGTTCTCTGTTTATGTGTATATGGATTAAATCCATGTACATGCTTTTTATAAGTATATGCATCATATGTTATGATGCAAACTCATCTATGTATAGTGAAATTCAGTTTAGGCTAGCTACACTATGGCAGTTCTACATTTGTCAGCTCAGATATTTTATAGGCTAGCTCAAATACATATATAGTTTTATTAGGCCAGCTCAGATATTGTATAGGATAGCCCAGATATATTAATTCTACATAGGTCAGTTAAGATATTTTATATTAGGCCAACATATTATATACTGCCATACCTAGGTATTTCATTTATTAAACGTGTAACAATTACATGCTAAAATGATGCAATGATGCATTATTATTCTATAATGCATAACTCATGCATATTTATAATGTGCATTACTATATAATGCAGAAGTCCTGCATATGACAGCATATTTATAATATGCATTTAGCAAAGACTGCATAAATCGTGCAGATGCATTTCTTGCACTTGCCATTTCATAATGTGCGAAGTAATTGACGCGTTAGTCATAGCGCAAATTCATATGTTTCTTTCTTCTGCTGTATTATCCGTTCCGTTTTAGCTTCATTCAGATATCTTTATTGTGATAGCGATAGTGGTTTTCCGGATTTCCTAAATTTGTAAATTCTGATCGTTCCATTATATAAGAGATATAATCTTATATCACATATGTTATGGTTAAAGATGATCACTAAATTACAACTTTATGCAACATTCAGAAGTTTTCCTTGAATCTCACATTATATTTTAATCTCAGATAACACTTCATTAAGTTCATGTGAGATTATTTTTATTACTTCCATTTATCAATTAGGCAATTCCGACGATTTTTCTGCTGTGGTGGGAAAACCACTGTCTTTAATTCTAGTTAGGGATGCTATGCTGTTTTAAAATCTATAATGATGACTTCTCATCCGGCGGCCATCAGTCTATCCATCTGTTTTAACGTCTCGTTCCAGCGGGATGGATTGACATCTACAATGACCAAATTTTTTGTTCTCTCTTTGGATACATAAATTAGAACATTAACTTAGATAACCATTAATTCTGGTTGATTCTAATTCTTTCAAAGTTAGCAGTTGATCGTCAATGGCCATACAATTATATTATAAGTTGGTTTTTATTTAATATTTTTTCGTTTTTAAAAAAAAATTAAAATAGGAAGCCTCGTTTTAAGAAGCTGGGAGGAGTGTGGTGCTGGCGGTATCCCGCAATCCCAGAGTTTGCATTTCGCGGCTGCTGGGCTAGCTGGTTCCCGCTGTTTCTACGGATGCCCGGCAGTCATACCTTGGAATTTGAAACGCGAGCACCTGCCACCGGTTCCACGGGCCGATTCGAGACCTCTGTTGGGTGAGTAACCTTTTATATGTAGCTAAGTTACTACACTTACTTGGAATAAAGCTGAATTTAAAGACGTCAGTTCTTGCGTAAATTAGGTTGAAGTGGCTATTGTGCTTGTTTTTGGTCTTCCGAATTGGAGTCTGTAGACTGTCAAATGATATCTTTGCTTGTTGCTGTAGACCTTTGTAGAACACAATAAGGCAGTTTTGTTTCCTTCTGTCTGACAATGGTGGGAGTTTTAGGGTTTCCATTATTTTCATTTTGTCATACTGCCTGGTTCGTAGCAATAGTTTGAGGTGATAAATCTAGCTGCACATTTTCTAGTTTGTCCTGAAGAGTTATCTGATGAGGGTCCCAAACTGTACTTGCATATTACAGAACTGATCTAATCAGTCCCATGTATGCTCGAAGTCTGGTTTCTTGGGAACAGAATGATAAATTTCTCCGCAATAGTCCTAAGGTTCTGTATGATTTGCTGCAGATCTCAGTGATGTGTTTGTTCCAGTTTAGGTCATTGGTGATGTTGACGCCCATGTACTTTACTGATGAAACAAAACTGGTTCCTTTTAGTGTGTAGGCGAATTTGATGGGTTTTTTGGTTTTTTCTTCTTTCTGGTTAGGCTCATCATGTTGCATTTTACTGGTTGGAAGCACATTCCCCAAGTGGTAGCCCAGTTACCATACACCATACTAGCGATACCGGCAAATCTGGTCCAGTGTCTACCCATCCACAAAGGTAGCTGAGACCAACAAACAAATTGATGAGATGTTAAAAAGTTGAGTAATTTAACCCTCCGCATGTTCATGGGTTAGCCCTATCGTATTGGCAGTCAAATGTGATCGATCCGTTCGTTTCTGAATCAATTATAACAAATTAAATGATTTTAGCATCAACAATGCCTACCCCATGACCAAGATTAATGGAAGCATTAGGTTCCCTGGCTGCTGCCGCTTGTTTTTACCCTTGATCTTGCCAGCGGATATTGGCACATGGAGATGGAGGACAGAGATCGTGAAAAAACTGCATTTGTATGTATGGATGGACATTTTCAGGCCCAAAACGTGCTATTCAGTTTGTGCAAAACCAACCATACCTTTGAGCGTCTGATGGATCAGGTACTCTGCCAACTGCGGTCGTATGTGTGCCTATGGTACCTGGATGACGTCGTGGTTTTGGGGTCCATGTTGGAAAACCCAACTGAAACCTGTATACCCACCCCACCCCACCCCACCCCAGAAGATGTTTGCAGAAACTACCTTAAAGTAAAATCGCATAAGTGCAATTTCTTTCATATGGATGCCGAATTCCTTAGGCACTTAGTATCTGCCCAGCGAGAAGTCATACAACCAGATAAAATCTGTGCAATTTCATTGTAGCATTTATTTTAAAACAGAACAGTGTAAGCTCAATATATTAATAAAACTAAAAATTGCCTAGCTGTGTCCAGTTGATATCAATATAATTTTATAATATACCAAGTCATTAGATATCGCTTACATTATGAAAGTTGTATCAGAATTGCAGTTGCAACCCCAAGTGTTCCCACTTAGAAATGATGCATTATTATTAGTGTGAATGCTTGACATATGTTCGGAAACAAGAATAATAGAACTCTACGAATAGGGTTTACTCGTTGTACGTAAAGCCAAAATTTCTATGAAAGCTAAACCTATCAGACAAATTTACACTTTTAACGACAACGGCAACGACGATGACAACAACAGCCAGTGGCGATGGCACCACCACCACTACCAACATTCAACGGGTTGTCGACCATCTCACTTTCCAATACTCAATTTTTCGGATTTATTGTAGATTTTGTCTCAGAGTAAGAGCAAAGGTAGGAAATTCTAGTACATGCAAGTAAACAAGCAAATGCACAACCATACAGGCAGACACGTAAATTATGCAATACTATTTTCTAGGGGGCTGGTGGGGAACTAAGGTATTGGATATGCATGCAGATATTAGTTACCTGTATTATTAATTATGGTATTGTATTGGGTATGCAGTGCGTGTCCGGAGATGTATCTAATCAAGAGCATTATGCTAATATTGCGATTACCCAGATAACGCAGCTTACTGGGCCGATACCGCACCGGCCCGGTGAGCTGCGTTATCAGAGTAATAGGCTGCTTTATGAAAGATGACAAACAGAGCGACCGACTGACAAACAGCTGTATACTAATTGTGAGGTCCAACTAACACCTCTGATCCGAGTTGGCCCAAGCTTTAACACAAGCTATGTATAACATAATAGAACATATTTACAGCTTACTAGGACATCATGTCATATATGTTAATTGCCACCATGCGCTAGGATGTAGTGCCCAAGATAGCCAGGAAAAATCAAGGATTATTCTAAATTTAAGAAAATTTGACAAAACCGGCAGGCATGATCTGCAATCTCTGATTGTTCTCTTAATGTTAATGCCATTTTGTTATCTTTGATTAAAGAATGAAACGTGAATTTTAAAACTTGTATGTTGTTATAGGCATAACAATAGGCTATTATTTGGAGAATTCTGCTTTTGATACCAAAACCGTAGCGGCCTATTCAGGACTGCAAGGTCAAGTCTATGTTTGGTGAATATCCCTCAAATGTGCACCATGGGCGGATCCAGAGAGAGGGGGAATTGCGGCACCAGACAACCCCCCTCCCCCAATCATTCATAGTTTATATATCACTCAAATGCACACAATGTACGGAGCCAGAGGGAGGGGGAATTGGGGCGATCAACATCCCCCTCCCTATTCATTCGTAGTTTATATATTTGTTAACAATAGGCAAAGTTAGAAAGTAAAGTAATGGTGTTATCACCCAGAGTGCAGGAAATGGCTTCTCAGGGCATCTAATTTTCCCAGGGGAGGACCCCGACAATGGGAGTGGGGCCCCTCCACTCCCATCATCTCGCCCACCCAACTAAGCCGATCTTAGATCTGCCTGTGGATAGGATATAGCAAGCACCTATGTATGTCTGTCCGTCTGTATATTCACCTGTCAGACTGGTTATTTCCTCCGAAATTGTTTTAGGAGAATTTAACCAAATTTGCTATGTCTGCTGTGAGAAACCTATATATTGCGGATTGCAAAACAACATTTATATTTGGCTTTGCCACTCTGGACCGGGGGCGAGGTCAAAAGCTCAAATAGGATAAAAATTCTATGTATGATGCTGTCTCCTTAGAAACCATCTTGTAGAACACAATCAAATTTGCTATGTCACATACCGTAGGCCTACCAATCAGGGAGTACGAGATGGCATTTTTGTTTGGTTCCCCATGTGGGTGAGGTTGGTGGGTGGGGTCCAGAAAGCAGTGGCAAAGGATCAAATATCATACAATAGTCTGTCACGTTGTCACCTCAGAAAGCGCTTAGTGAAATTCAATTACATATATTATATGTGTTACCTATATGATTGCGGGTTGTCAGATGATATTTACATTGGTTGTGATCCCCGAGAGACCAAAATGCCCAATGCCATAATAATTCCATCAGTTAAGTCTTCTCCAAAATATTTTCAGTGGAATTCAAACAAATGTGTTTTCTGTACCTTCTTTCTATTTATCAGGATTATCATTATTGGCGAAAATTTTAATTTTTGCCAATATATCGTTGGGTTTCATTAGTCTGTCTGTCTGTTTGTCGGCATCCAATCATGGTTAGCTTTATATCTTCAAGGTTTCACGTTTTGGGATTAAACTTGGACCCATGCCTCCTTATATCAAGGGGATGGAGCACAATGATATTAAGGTCATGCGGTCAAAGTTCAAGGTCACCGTGACCTCGGTATAAAATTCTACTTTTCACGTTTAAGTTTTGCGGTTATCTCAAGATATCCTCTTATATCGCGGCGTGGCTTCCGCCTATTGGGACACAATCAAGGGGATTGAGCACAATGATATTGAGGTCATGAGGTCAAAGTTTAAGGTCACTTGAACTTGGTAAATAATTCTATTTTTTACGGTTAAGTTTTGAGTTTAACTCAACATAGCGTCTTATATCTCGCCATGATTTCAGCTTATTGGGACAAAACTTGGACACATGATTACATATATCAACCGGATGGAACACATATTGAGGTCAAAGATCAAGGCCATCATGAACTTGGAATAATACTCTATTGTTTCCGTTTAAAGTTTTTTTGTCTTATTCAACCTATCGTGTTATATCTAAGGATTTCGTTCAGCCTATTGTGACTAAACTTGTACACATGCTTCCTTATATGAAGCGAATGAATCCCACTTATATTGAGGCCATGAGGTCAAAGTTCAATGTCACTGTGAACTTGGTATATAATTCCATATTTTATCGTTATGTTTTGCATTTAGCTCAAAATATCCTCTTATATCTCGGTAGTGTTTCATCCTATTGGGACTAAAGTTGGACACATGCTTCCTTATATCAAGGGGATGGAGCACAATGGTATTGAGGTCATTCGGTCAAAGTTAAAGGTCACTGTGAGCTTGGTATAAAACGACGTTTTACAGTTACGTTTTGCATTTAGCTCAACATATCCTCTTATATTTCGGCATGGCTTCACCCTATTGGGACTAAGACTTAGGTTAGATTAACTTAGATATGATTAGTTATCAACTGGATGGAGCAGTAATATTAAGGTGAAAGGTTAAGGCTACCATGGACTTAGTATAATACTCTATTGTCTCCGGTTAGCTTTTTGCTTTTGTTCAACATATTACTTTATATCTAAGGATTGCTTAAGCCTATTGTTACTAAACTTGGTTACATATATCAGCCAGATGCAGCACAATCCTATTAAACTATTGAGGTCCAAGGTCAAGTTCACTGTGACATTAATTAAGAACGCTCGTAACTTCTTTTGTGTATACCGAGTCATGCTTATTGAGGCCACCTCGCATGCTAACCATATGTATGTCTGTACGTACGTACGTATGTATGTATATGATATTGTCAAATGCACTGGCTCAGAATTTTCAAAATTGTTGTTTATTTTATTCCTTGAGATTGTCATTTTGTTTTAGAGACGCCATATGGCCTAATTGTCACACAATGATAAATCACTGAGTGGTATTTTGAAAACCTATTTCAGTTTGGCTTTTACTAAGATGTCACGTAGATTCGGGTTTTTCTTAAATGCAATTACTGGACGCTTGTTGAAAGGTTGTCTGAGACTGTCCTGTAATTTGTGATATTCATCTTTTATGATTTTGGCAATTTCAACATTTTTCCGATTGTATGTGAGAGAAAATGGGAAAATCTCCGTTTGATCTAATAGGCCTGAGTCAGAATTTATGCCCCTAGGCCATTGTGTTTCTAATTGTTTAATCTACAACGATTCTCTAGGTTTTCTTTGTTTATCAGTTTCCTCTGTTGTGTCTGAATGAGGTAGCTGTTCGATAGGCATAATTTCAAAGTCACGAGGGACTAAATGATCAGGAAGATTAAAATGTTCAGCCACATGTGTGTCTTTCTCTAGTCTAATATCTGAGACGTGTCTAGTTGCACGTCATCTTAGTGGATTTTTCCTTTTGCAGACATACTGCTTTTGACACAATTTGCATGAAATTAAGCAAATGACATTTTTAGAATCACAATCTAAATTTGACTGAATTTGAAATTTGCTTTTGTTTTGAAAGCTTGTGAATGTACTCTGGGAAGGAAGAAAATTATCCAATTTACACCGTTTCTTTTCGCATTTCCGAGATCCTCCTTCACCTACAATCGGACGATTATGACAAATTTTGGTAGGCTGAGAATTTCTGGCATTATCCAGAATGAGTTCCAAATTACGCAAAGTTTCAGACTTTGTTTTACGTAGGAACCGAGAAGAGTACCCTCTCAGTTTGAGGGCTTTGAATAAGGTCGAACATGATGATTCAAAGTTTTTCCTATCACTCGAATTTCTATGAAAACGGATTATGTGTGATTTTACAAGTCCCTTGAAAGTATGCGGTGGATGGAATGGTTTCTTGTGTAGTAGTTGATGGGAGTCGGTTGGCTTAAAATAAACTTTGTAGTCTAAGTAGCCAGTTGTTTCATACTGTATACCTTTGTATAAGGTTACATCCAGGAAATGTACGGACATCTCATCAATTTCAGCTTTTAGTTTGATATTCGGATCATTATTGTTCAGAATGGCTAAAAATTTGTTAAATGCTTCTTTAGTATGTTGCCAGATCACGAAAATGTAATCGAGGTACCTGCGGTAAATGAGCGGATGATTTGGACACTTTTTGAGTGCTTCCTTTTCCCATTCTGCCATGTAAAGGTTAGCGAAACCTGGGCTGAAACGCTTACCCACTGCGCAGCCACAAATTTGTTATAGAGAATTTCACTGCCTTTCAGACTAAGCTCCAATAGAGTTATTACTTCTCTGTCGGACCTGTTGGTGTCGGGGTAGTCGGCAAATGCTCTACGAATTGAATTGACCCTTTTCGATATCAATGTTTGTGTACATAGCATCGACGTCCATCGTAATTAAGAATGAATTTGGAGGGACCGAGGTCTTAGAGACCTGGGCTAGGAAGTCTTCAGTGTTTTTCAGATAGCTAAAATGTCTATTCGCAATTGGCTGAAGATGGTAGTCGATAAATTCACTAATCCTATATGATTCCGAACCACAATCTGAAATAATGGGTTGCCCTGGAGGAGTCATTGGGTCGGTCCACGAGTCAACAGACTTATGGAATTTAGGAAGAAGATAAAATGTACGTGGTTTCGAATCACCTTTTGCAAAGAGGTATTTAAATTGCTATTCCATTATCTTCTTGTTATTAACCATTTTTTGGAGAATTTCATTAAATTTGCTACAGTTAATTTGCCAAAGTGGTTCATTTAGTTTTTGGTAATATTTAGGATTACTAAGCTGTCTATGTGCTTCTTTGATATAGTTATCTTTATCCATTATTACAGTAGCTGATCCTTTATCTGCAGCTTTGATGACAATTTCATTATTTTAGATAACCCTAGTAGGGCATGGCGCTGCTAATAAGATAAATTTTGCTGATCATTTGGAAATGTCGTATTTTAATACGCTCTGAATACAGTTTTATACTTTCACAGATTGCTGGGTCAACCAGTTTCAAATTTGGTGCCAGCCTGTTTTCTCAATGAATGGTGGAATGTTGCTATTCGAGTTTCGAAAAAATCTGCCAATTTGACGCGGTGACCAAATTCAGCAGTTTCAATAAGGCCATTTCTAATTCTGCATCCAAACCAATTTTGGGGTTCGGAGTTGGTACAAAGGTTAATCCAAAATTAAGCACCGATTTTTCAGTTTCGCTTAACCGAGAACCAGATAGGCTGACAATATTACTGCCTAGTCCAATTTCTGGGTGGCAGCTACCTTGACCAGAATCTAGTTTAAATTAAGGAAATTTAGCCAGTTGCTATAGATAGTGTTAGCAGTCCTCTCCGTCCAATGTAAATTGTCATGACACACTTTGAAATCTGCGATTGGCAGACGTGGTATGACAGTAACATTGGACTTAGGGGACTCTGCAATTTGATTAATTGTCTCAAGAATTTTCTTTTGGTGAGGGGTCGAGGTAGCTGAGAAGTTCAATTGGATGAAATAAATCATAGTTATAGGGAATTTTTTTCTTATCATGCTGAACATCAATCTCAGTCGAATCTCAGTGTCTGAGAGTGGACTGTCCCGGTCATTGATACCTATATTAAGGACCAGCTTCTCAGGATGGACTGACCCTGTGTATCGATTAATGACAGTTCTTATGTCATTAATAGATGCACCAGGGAAGCAGGCCACCTGTGTGTCTGGATGCCAGTCTACGTTGATTTGGCCGAGATTTGATGCTCCCACAATCAAGATTTTCTTACAAATAGTCGGAAGCTGCCAATTGGGTCTATTTACAGACTCGTTCCGGATTTCCAAAAGGTGTTCTTCTCTAGCTCAGTGGGACAGGTGGGTCTTCTGGGCTTAGAAAACGGAGATGGTGTGAAACGAGGTTGTGGGACCTTTGCTACAGGTGGTTTTTCACGTGATGATTTTCCACCAGCTACACGTTGTGGTAGTGATGAAAATCATCAGGTGAAAATGGCGCCACAGGGGATGATGGGATTCGGGTAGTGGGGTAATGACGGGTCTACTGGCGAAATCACACGAACAATGGGTTCAGAGTGCTTTCTACGTGATGATCTTCTACCAGCTACGCGCTGTGATAAGATCATCACGTCGAAACGGTGACATAGGGGGTGGTGGTGATTTAGGGAGAGGGATCAAGAGCGGATTTATAGGCGAATAATTACAAGGGGGTGTTCTGTCATTCAAACTTTTAAGGGGTGGCGAAACCTCAGTGGGCGATCTTACTCTCATCCTAGCCTGGGAGGGTGGAACCACACATGTCTGTTCGACTGTTGGTTTATGCTTTGGCGTAACATTTTTGGTCACAACAGTCGAACGGAAATGTGGGTCAATAGGCATAATGAAATCACAGAATGCTGAAATAGCGCCACCACTGAGTTTTCTACCATGGTTGTTTTTGGCCCAGCGGATGGCAATGGACTTAGTGAGGCCGAGGCCGAGGTTGGGATGGTCTTGGGCGGAAAGGATCTGGGACCTTAAACACCCTAGCTGACAGTTATAATGACCAATCAGCAGTCTCACCATTGATTTTTCCCACTCAGAGTTCACCGACCAAATGTCAAAGAGGATATCCTCATTTGGCATGGCCGGCTTCAAAAACTTACTCAGATCCCTTACCTTCTGGCCTAAGCCATTAGGCAGTCTCCAACCTGAGGTGGTTACTCAAAATACCAATATGGTGAAAATACTGGATCACCATATAATACACCTTGAGTAGGCAGGCTTGGGCAGACGAGTGGTGATGCGATTCACATCCCACAACATCCCTTCGTCTACCTTTGCCCGGTCTGGCCATGGTGTACTTCTCAGTCAGGCAAAGATACTCAATCAATCAATCCCAGTCAATCACTCAATCTCAATTAATCTTAATCAATCTCAATCACACTCAATCTGTCGCTCACACACTTAATCAATCAGAAACACTCACAATCGATAAACCCGTCAATCAATCAATCGATAAACCCGTCAATCAATCAATCACAGACACTTACACATAATCAACCCATCAATCAAACACTCACAATCAGTCATTCACCCACTATCACAATCACCTACGCAGTTATTCAAATCAAGCAATCAAATGCAAACGCTCACAGACAAGCACAATTAATCGAACCATTAATCAATCAATTAATCAGTCAACCCGAAAATCAAGCAACTAATCACAATCAATCACGTACTCACACAATCAAGTCAGACACCATCAACTAATCACTTAATCAGTAAGATACACTCAGACACTCAATCACTTAACAATGTTAACAGGCGCACACTTTACAAGTCTTGGCAAATGGTCTGGCTTTATATTTTCTAATTCAAGAGGTGTTAACTTACAGAGCTGAAATAGAAGTAGTATAGTTAGTAGCAATGATTAATGCCATGATAATATTTAATACATAAGAACAATCAATACAGTAATAACAATAATATAAATATTATAACTTACAGCAATACAGGAATACAGGAATGCAGGAGTACACAGGAATACACAGTAATGAAATTTTCACATCATCAGAGGGCTGGACGCATTTCATGTTGATACACTTCTTCAGCAGCCTATTTGACAAATCTACCGGTCCGATACTTTGCCCTACTATTTATTGTGCAAGTGAATGTTTTTAAGACGTAATCATTTTCTTTAAAGTTACTATAAGTTGTTTGCTTTGAGGTACATGCCGCTAATAAGCTGTTATAATTCATCTTCAGCTCTGGATAAATGAGTTGGTTTCACTTTTTAGAGGTGTTAAAGATTGAGCTACTTTCAATGGCCTAGCGGTGGACTGCTCAATGGTTCAATTAATCTCACTTTGATGTGAACCATGAGTTCATTTGAAAGGTCCTTAAGCGACCTTTTCAAAGTATAATAAATAATTTGGAACCCAAAGGAAACATTTTAAAGAAATAAGTGACTGATGGCCTTGTTTGAAAACCTTTGATCTGAATGAGTAATTTTGATTAAAACGTTTGCTTTGTAATATAGTTACTCAAATGTCAACAGTTTCCATGGGTATTGATTTCAAAGATTATCATTGCTTTAAAAACGCTATTGGTGTGTGCCGAGCCCTGCTTTATTGAGGTCAGCTCACAGCATGCTAACCATATGTATGTATATATTTTTATTTTATTGATGCACTGGCAACGTGCGCTTCGCTTTCTATGTGCTAACCAGCCGACAGTCATGCACCCATTAGTTTAATTTGTTGATCACCATCTCCCGGGCGGGAGATCGAACGGCCATATTACAACTCCGCATAACATCAGCAACCAGACATCTTTCCACTGGACCACCACGCCAGGACTAACACGTCTAGGTTTAGCCAACCAGTTTTCACATGTCTGATACACTGACACACTGACGATTCATATGGGACTATCTGTGGATGCACCTGCCACGATTCAATCCTAGGCTTTTTAAGCCTATTGTACTCTGACTCAATCACGGCTCTGGCAGTATATGTATTTTTATTTTATTGACGCACTGGCAACGTGCGGCTTTAATTTCTATGTGCTAACCAGCCGACAGTCATGCACCCATTAGTTTAATTTGTTGATCACCATCTCCCGGTCGGGGGATCGAACCGCGATACTGCCACTCCGCATAGCATCTGTGGATGCACCTGCCACGATTCTAGGCTTTTTAAGCCTATTGTACTCTGACTCCATCACGGCTCTGGCAATATGTGTATGTATTTTTATTTTATTGATGCACTGGCAACGTGCGGCTTCAATTTCTATGTGCTAACCAGCCGATAGACCGGGAGATCGAACCGCCATTCTGCAACTCCGCATAGCATCAGCAACCAGACATCTTTCCACTGGACCACCGTACCAAGACTAAAACGTCTAGGTTTAGCCGACCAGTGTGTGCGTGTGCGTGTGCGTGTGCGTGTGTGTGTAATGGTATTAGCACCACACATTCTCACACCTGTGCTGAGGGCGGACTTATTATGCTCCCGTACTACCATCCCCTGGTGGCTCCCCAAAAGAACCATTAGGCGTTACCTTTCTTGGATGCACTAGTTCATGGATTTCGCAAGTGATGTTCTCTCTATGGACTTGTGCCCTCTCATGTCAACTTAAACATACAATGTTTAACGTGAACAACCCTTTTTCTTTTCACATACTCTCCCAACTCATACAACCACACCCGCGATTCTATTTCTATTCCCGTTATCACCCCAATATTTTCTTTTCCAACCCCTATAATATCTGAGTTTCAAGTGGCAAATTTTATATTTGCATACCTAAAAATTTATATAAAACCAATTTCGGCTTCAAAATCCAGCAAATAAAAAATTCCAATGTGAATAACAAACCGGCTCTATTGGTCCATAGCAGCCTGGTTAAAAAAAAATATCAACTTCTCTTGAATAATCTTTAATAGGCCTAAGGCCCTAATAATATCTCCTGGAGTTTTCATGAAAACTAGGTCATCCAAGATGTCCGCCAAAGCATTTTACCAATCACAATCCCTTCAACAAACTCGGTTCAGCTTTTTCTCTAGATGATGCTTCATGCGTTTTGAATCAAGCGGTTTCAGAGATTCTTAAGACATTTCTAAAAATTTGCCAAAATCCAAGATGGCCACAGGCCAAATTGGCCGATCAAGTTCGTTTGAACAAACTTGGATCGCGATGCTCTACAGATATTTTCTGCCAAATATAATTGAAATCGGCCCTGTGGTTCATGAGAAGTCATTTAAAGAAAGAGTTGACCGATGGACGGATGATGGTCACCATGGCGTAAGCTCACTTGGCCTTTCAGGCCAGGTGAGCTAATACTGAAGGCTCCGAATATAAAAAAAAAATGGTGACTGAAGAATTTTTCCAAAGATTTCCTTCTAGTCTTATTGTATCAGGATAACTTTAAGGGCATGTGTACTGATTAGTTCTAAACCAATATTTTACAGTGCAGAAAGGTCATTGTACAGATTTGTTTTTCATTAGATGTATTCTAATATTAGCGAATAGAGTTATTGTCACCTAGCAAATGTAAAATTGAGTTGTAATTTACGTTTGGGAGTATGGCATATGGACAATATGGTTAGAGGGGATGTTAGGAAGTTGGTCCCGTCTAACAGTGTCTGTGCTATGGGTTCTTAACCCTTTAACCTTCGAATTCATTCAGGAAAATTTCAATTTTCTCATAGAAAATGTCCATTTGCAGACCAAGAGACTATTTTTGAAAATTTACCACTGGAATGACTGGCTCGGTTATAGTGGTAAGTTTTCAAAAATAGCCTTTTCTTGGTCTGCAAATTGACATTTCTCAAGCCCACTGTAGAAGGCATCTTTGGCTGATATGAGTGTTAAAGGGTTAAAGTAACCCGCACTAACGGTGCACATTCAGCAGTCAGTGGCAAGTGCTTCCAACAAACAAGAGGCCCAAGGGGCCTGTATCGCTCACCTGGAATTATTGGCCACTGGAACTATCGAACAAAATAAGATGACTACTGGAACAAGATAGCCACTAGCAAAATGGGCAGATTGGCATCGTTTGAACAACATTGAATCTCTATGCCCTAAGGATTGTTCCTGCAAATATAATTGAAATCGGCCCACTGGTTTTAGAGAAGACATTTTAAATTTTCCATTGCTTTAGTATGGGAGATTTTGACGGGAAAATGATCCAAGATGGCCAGCAAACCGTTTATCCGACAGTTTCGAAAACGTCGAATTTGAGATCAGAATACCCAAAATATGTGTGTGCTGATTAGCTACCTGTTTTGTCACAGGAGGGATCTATAAATCAATAATATGCAGCAACATTTTTTGGTATACCCGTGATTGTTCTTACTTGAGCCATTTTTGCTGGTAGTTATTCATTCCAGACATATACTGGTGAGTGTTCACGAGTAAAACATACCTAAAATTAAAACATACCTAAAATTTGTCTATAGTTCGACATTAGTGAGCCGAACAAACAACGAATTTCATACAATATTTGAAATTTGACTTATGTTTCCCTTTCACATTTGTAGCAAACATCAATAAATAAAAAGCTATGAGTGATGTCCCTTAATCATAATCATATCAAACATACCTCTGTTGACTGAACATGGATTAGTGCACAATATAAGCACTAGATGTATGGTTATTACTAATTGACCGATTTGGTCTTATCTTGGTACAAACTAATTGATCATTCACTTGTGCATTTCCTAACCCTTTAACACTTACAGCAGCCAAAAATGGTTTCTGCAGTGGTCTTGAGAAATGTCCATTTGCAGACCAAAAGACTATTTTTTTGAAAATTTACCACTGGAATGACTGGCTTTATAACCGAGCAGGTCATTCCAGTGGTAAATTTTCAAAATGTCTTCTTTTGGTCTGTAAATAGACATTTTCTCTGAGAAATTTGTTCGAATAAATTTGAGTGTTAAAGGGTTAAATCAGCTACGTAGTCTTGTTGTTAAGTGCTTAATTAAAATAGTAAATCATATACCCTAGACAACAGAGCTCATAAGTGGTCAAGGTCATACAATGACTTCTTGACCTTGTGATATGATGCTGCTACAAGTGCTAAAGCCGTCTTATTTATCAAAATTATATTCGTGTGACACACAGTTCACAGGTCATGAAATAACACAGTCCCTACCGTAGATAGACTTCCACCTATACAATTTGCTATGATTGGTGTATAGGTGCCTCATAGGTTAATAGTGTGCACATGCATCAAAAGTGGATCAGGTTGCTTATCGAAGTAGGCCAGTGTGATCTACCATTCACTTTCTGTCAGTGAAAAGAAAATCAGGCCTGTGCTCTTCGACTTATGGTTGCAAAACTTCCCAGGTTGAAATGATTTCCAACTGAAATTCTTGTATTATTTGATTCACAAAATCACAAGACTGCCAGGTCCTAGGAATTTTTTTTGATTATCACGAAAGACCTCGTAAAATCATAAGAACTGAAGCTAGTACAAATTTCAAGGAATCCCAATTTCAAAAGTATCAAATGCTATTTGCAAGTCGACTAACTTCTGACTCGATGTTTATTCATACAGTGTACAGCCATGGCGTTGTGATTGTTTGTTGTTACAGTCATAGAAAGTTACAATTGAAAATCTCTTGGCGTATATTTTGTCATTTAAGCACCAGTCGATGTCCTCATATAGGCTATTGCATTCATATACAGATCAAGCAATCGACACATAACAACCGTACCTTCTAAGACGTTTGCAGAACCTGTACCATTAAGCATGCTTGGCCTCTGTAAAACACATATATTTCCAATCCCATATATTTTCATGTCTGCAGAGGTGTATCATATATACACCTGTGCAAAAGTTAAGCACCACCCTATTTTTACGCACATGCGAGGGTATATTCATGTGCTATGAAGAAAGCAATAGCATAAACATTTATGTACCCATCCATCTTAGTGCAAGAGGTAATAATGCAACTAGAGGAATGCTGATTATGATGGTGGGGAAACACTGTATGTTTTTGTTTGAACTTGAAAACGAGGCCTGAATATGGTTACGTTGACACAACTGACAACTATTGCCCTACAGTTGACACATGTGGCTAGATTGTCATTAATGGTGTCTGAAAACGAAGTTTAACATCTGTGCACGAGTTTGAGACTGTCATTATTAATACCGGGTATATCCACCTTGTGCCTGGATGACGGCCTGGACACGACGTCTCATGCTGGTCACCAACCGACTGATACGCCATTGTGGTATTCGTTGCCATTCAAGATGGAGTGCGTCTGTTAATTCCTGTAGGTTCTGCACAGGAGGATCCCTCCTTCTCACCATGTTTCCCAGAATGTCCCAGATATGCTCAATAGGGTTCATGTCAGGGCTCCTTGCTGGCCATGGTAGGGTTTCGATGGCATTCTGGCGGAGGAATTCATGCACAGTTCTAGCACGATGTGGTCGGGCGTTGTCATCCATGAATATAGGGTGGGTTCCAGGTGCATGATTTACAAAATGAGGGACCACAACTCTATCCAGTATGGAATCTTGATATCTTTGTCCATTTAGTGTTCCAGGTACAGTCAACAGATCCAGCTTACAATCAAATGAGATGCACCCCCATATCATAACGGAACCTCCACCAAATGGAACTTCTTCCATGATGTTACGTTGGTCGTACGCCGTGCGTCTGGACCTCCATACACGAGTTCGACCATCTGTGGCATGAAGCAGGAACCGACTTTCATCGGACCAGTGTACCCGTCTCCAGGATCTCATGTTCCAGTGTCTTCTTTCGTTGCACCACCTCAGACGCTCCTCTTTGTGGTGTGCAGTGAGGAGAGGACGTCTGACAGGTCTCCTAGCTTTCATGCCAGCAGCATACAGTCTCCTTTTGACGGTAGACATTGACACTCTATTGCGCGTTTCCCATTGCTGGCTGAGCACTCTGCTGTTGGTGAATGGAGATCTCCTAACAAGGCGTACTAGGGCTCGATCATCACGGGCAGTAGTCTTCTTCGGTCTTCCAGATCTAGGCCTGTCCTTCACCTCGTTAGTTTGCCCATGTTTTGCAATCAAACGACTGATTACAGTATGGTTAATGTTCAGCTGTCTGCCAATCTCTCTGCATGACATACCAGTGGTATGCATGCCTATGATTTGCCATTTCACACGATCACTTAACCTTCGTCTTGCCATAGCGGTTCACAATCAAGAGCTAATTCTCTCTGTACAAATAAACCACGGTCATGAACACAAAATTCCTAATCTTGTCGCCTAAATCTGTATGTAATGTTCTACACCTCAAACTGGACTTTTACATAACTGAACACGTGTGCTGTTTCCCGCCACGCACGGACATCAAGCGGCGTGAAGTCATGCATGCATGTGCATTTCGTACTTGGAATTATGTCAACTAACGCGGGGACAAAAAGTATGGCAGCCTAGTTGTACCATCATGTTTCCACGTTTTATTGTTTTTGCTGGTGCTTAACTTTTGCACAGGTGTATATAATAATGAACGAGAATTATTATTGATTTTCTTGATAAATTTTGAACGGCCCACTTCTAGCTCCACCCACTTTTTAACCATGTTGAAATACATTTTAAACTTTGAAAGCTGAAATCTCAGAAATTAAATCTTAAGTTAAATATAGTGGAAAACTGTAGAATATTTTGAAAGTAATTTGACTGGGGGGCGGGGGGGCTGTGGCTACATATGGCAGCACCAACTCCCAATCAATTTACTTTCCAAGTATTCAACAGATTATTTATTAAATTTTAAATTCATCAAGACATACAATTCTTACACCTTCATAACAGTTTTTGATTTTCATGACAGAGTTACGTCACGTGACTGTAACATAAGCTAACATGTGGCGTTATTGATCATGGCATTATATACTTGAATGACAGATCACCTCTCTCCATTATGGTATTACAGACAATCTTTGATACACGAGTTGACCGCGTTACCGACGGACCAGTGGTGGTACACGGTGTGTAGGTTGCCATACTTAGACAACTGCTGAACCAGCGATGACTATGCATACATGCATTTCTAGCATGAATGATACCACATAGAGAACATCCAGCCATAATATTAATTGTACAGAACTATACTCTAAGGATCTAGACATATGAGATACACCAAGGTCGTCATTAAGATGTAGATTTTTCCAAAAAGCAAGCCGGCAATATTAGCATAGGATGAGCACTTAAACCTTTACTGGTCATGCTGGTCAAAACTGGCCTCTGTTATGGTCTTGTGGAATGTCCATTTACAGGCCAAGAGAATAAAATTTTTGAAAATTTAGCACCGGAATGACTGGCTCAATAACCGAGCCAGTCATTCCAGTGATAAATTGTCAAAAATTGTATTCACTTGACCTGTAAATGGACATTGAATAGTCAGATATTTAAATTTTCTCGAACAAATTCGACCATTAGAGGGTTAGCGAATAGTACTGCTATTACATGGACAGATGTTTGATACTGATATAGTTTGCCAATCAAAACTTTATAGAATATGCTAGTCTTTGTAACTAGACAGCTATACCACAACCATTGCCAGTCAAATGTCTATCATAATACCATCACAGAGTGTGCATACGAATGAGAATAGGGTGTAGGGTAGGGGGGGGGGGGGTGATGAAACTTTGGTGAAAGCATCACAAACACTATCATTTAAATTTAAATATTTTATATATCATACCCTATATAATATTACCTAAGTATGCATGGACTAAATTTGATCAGATCAGTGGCCAACACAAGATTTGTACAAGCCATGAATTACATTAACTTAATAAACAGACAAACAAGCAATATAAAACATATAAATGCTTACAACACATGCCTAAGACGATAAACATTATAGTGTCAACAAAGCACTACAAGATGAAAACTATGAATAACTTAATAACGTATACTTTTGATATGAAAAAAAATACCATGGGTGCTAAATCTTGTGTTCAAACATAAAGATATCACAGTCAGTTTAATCGCCTTCTCCCCTACACAGCAAGCGTATGGAAATATACACATCAACACCATCCTGCTATATAAAATGCATAAGTGTATACTAATGATGCATTAAGTCTATTCTACATACATGCTAAACTCAAGGCTAGAAAATTGTGTTCTACACGTCTGTAAAATGTTGTTGAAAAAAAGGCTATTTAATTTACGATATCATGATGATGTAAATTTTTATTTTACTAATATTAGTAATGATAGTAAAAATAAATAATATAAAACGTTGTAAAATATATTACAGTATGAATAAAACTATTTCCATGCTAAACCAACCAATAAATTAACATCTAGAAATGTTTTTTTCTAATAATCCATTATGCATAAAGTAATTAATGTGCATCTTCTATGTTAACGTTAGTATCATCAATAGTAAATATAAGTAAATGTTAATAAATATGACATAGAAATAGATGTAGAACTATGAAAGCATCACAGAGAAAAATAGCTACATTACGGTATCTTAAACAATCGAGAAAAGCGTGATTACAAAAAGTGACATAGAATACATTATAATATTAGCTCTCAAATTAATGTAAATATATACACACATTAAGCTACGGCTTAAGAAATAGTAAACTGACTATAGGCCAAACCAGGTCTGGAAATGTACAGTTTCAATCTGTCACTCAAGTATATGATGCAATAATCAATTACATCACATGTAGGGTGACGTCACAATCATAATTAACAGTGAATACTCCATCATGAAGATGGAGAAGTCCGTCAAGTGTATGAATTGTATGCCTTTGATGGATTTAATATCTAATAAACATTCTGTTGAATATCCTGAAACTAATTTGACTGGGCACTGTTGCTGCCTCACCAAGTCAAATGTTTCAAAATATTCAACAGCTTACCTGTATAGTTACCTAGAAATAGCGAGAATTCAGGGTTCAACGTATATATAAATCGATCCCAAAACATGCAAAATGTGGGCGGAGCTTAGGTAGAAATGGGCGGGGCATATCTAGAAATGGACACTGTACACTGACGATACATGTGTAAGAATAATTTTCTCGGTTGATCTTTCCACCCTTTAATTCTTGAAATTTCAGTGCCTTAACCCTTACGCCTTGAATTTGTTGAAGAAAATTTCAATTTCTTCAAAGAAAATGTCAATTTGTAGACCAAGAGAAGACTATTTTCGAAAGTTTATCACTGGAATGACTTGCTCGGTTATCGAGCCAGTCATTCCAGCGGAAAAATTTCAAAAATAGTCTTCTCTTGGTCTGCAGATTGACATGTCTCAAGACCACTGTAGAAGCCGTTTTTGGCTGATATGATGGTTAAGAAGCATCCATTTGTAGCCATGGCCGGCTCATTTCTAGCTAAGCTCTGTCCAGTTTGTATGTGTGTTGGAATAGATTTGAAACCTTAAATCTAAATTTCAAGGTAATTATACAGGAATGCTGTTGAATATTTTGAAACTAATTTGACTGGGCACTATTGGTGCCGATAGCAGCAACAGATCCAAGTCAAATTATTTTCAAAATATTCAACAGAATATTGATTAAATTGTACATTCGTGAAAGACATACAATTCGTACATTTTCGTGACAGACTTTTCGATTTTCGTGACAGAGTTACGTCAGTTTGATTGTAATGTCAACTGCGATGTACCTGATTATGAGTCAGATAGTTGAGTGACAGATCTGATCCCTCGATTTCTAAACAACTATACAGGAAAGCGGTTGAATATTACGATACTACTTTGATTGGAACCTGTTGCTGCTATAGCTAGTAACAGCTCCCAGTCAAATTAGTTTCAACATATTCATCAGACTATTCTTTACATCAGAGTTTGTCTTTTTTTAACAAAGCATTCAGACTCGAGGACACATCATTCGGAATATTATCACCAATGACAATATTAGACAAGACTTTCAGTTACGCAGCACTGATTCAGCAAAGTCACTTGAATCCCTGATCAATTTTGTAGTATTCAAGCCAATGACACATAAAAATCAGATTTTTCTCATATACAATAATACACACGCTATCATCATTAACCATTTAACACTCAAATCTGCCAAAAATGGCTTCAGCAGTGGTCTTGGGAAATGTCCATTTGCGGACCAAGCGAAGCCTATTTAAAAAATTTACCAATGGAATGTTTGGCTCGATAAACGAGCCAGTCATTCCAGTGGTCAATTTAAAAAAACCAGTTCTCTTGGCTGGCAAATAGATATTTTCTTAGAAAAAATGAAATTTATTTAACAAATTTAATGGTTAAATGGTTAACTGAGCTGAGTAAAAAGCCTAGTAAAAGCATTTTATATTAATTTCTATAAAATGGCAGTCTTAACTACAAATAAAGTCTTTGTCTATATTATCTAAATGCTTCAAAAGTATTAAACACATTTCATAGACCTGTGCATAACATGGTCAACACATTAAGATGACTATACAAATGCTATTATTATTATTATTATTATTATTATTATTATTATTATTATTACCAGTTGGTCAAACAGTTATCCAGATAATCAGTTAAAACCGGTATCAAAACTCACTTATAGTGAAATTCAATGGCACATATACAGAGTATGAAAATATTATGATACTATTAATAAATTACAACACTATCTACAATTGATATTATTGTGGAATATGTCTGACTATAAAATGGCTAACTTGGAGGCGGACCATCAGGGTGTCTAAATGTGGGTTGGAATGATCTCCGTAAATTGTTAATGAAGTAACAACTGTATTCCTCTTCAGAAGTCGGAAGCAAACAGGCCAGTGCAAGTAATAATAACAGAAGAAGATGAATTGGTAATGCTGCTCGTAAAACGCGATGCCAAAAGTCTGGTCGACTCTGCCATGACACCAATAACGCAGCCGCTTCACCATCATCAGCAACATGCTCAGTTGAAAAACTTTCGCTGAAAGAACAAGAAAATTATTATTAGATTGTAAATTTATTTTTAATTCTTTTAAATAATGAAGTGGATATGATCATACGTTTTAATTTTAAAAAATGTGCTACCTTTGTTGCAGCTAGATAAACTAATACTAAACATGACAGTAGAATATATTAGTAAAATTTTTCATATCTTCTGAAAAGCTAGGATTTTAACACAAACCAATTTCTGAGATGGTGCAGTACACATCTGAATATGACATGAAGCAGTCAATACATTTTCCGCTTAACTAGAAAGACTAGATGTTAAAGTTCTCAGAAATTGATAAAATACCTACATTTAAAATAAATCTGAGATTATTATAATACTTTATGGGGACTTTAACAAGAACTGTAGACACCATTTTAGATTTAGATTACAATCAGCACTTTAATTAAATCTATTGTATGGATGGGCTGAAAGATCTCATATAAAAGCTCACCGTCCCCCGGCTCGATCATTCACCAGATAGATTCTGAACAGTAAACATGTTCCAACTTAGTCAATCTTTCATCCTTGGCTGTGTATTTATAAACCACAATTCAAAAATCCCCGATAGTAGGCACAAAGTTATATATGAGTGTATTCGCAATAAACGTTATTCTTGAAATTTTTTAAAATCAAATGGGATTGTTATATAATACACATGTAATTTTATCTTGTAATAAACACTCGTAGATCACATTCGTATTGAAATGTACATACAAATCCATTTCTGTCATGTTAATATCACATGTGAGCTTGTCTTGGAATTCGATGAGTGACACGCCGATTACCAGGCTGCACTCTGCTAAACACTGCCGCAGAACAAGCAGAGTCAAGACTGTGACATGCATGGAATAGATGCGTAGCATAGGATTCAATATGAAAGTGAGTTTTTATTACAAATATTTATGCCTACATGTGTAATATAACAAGCGCATTTGGTTTTAGATTCTTCAAAACTAACACTTATTGCAAATATACACTTTACCTTTGAATAGTTTTGAATTGTAATCTATAAATACAGGGTGTTTCAGCCTAGGCTAACAGATTGACTAAGTCAAGTAAGTGCATGTTTACTGTTCAGTATCTAGCTCGTGAATGATGCTGTGCTTTTATAAGAACATTTTCAGCCCATCCAGACAATAGATTAAAATAAAATGAAGATTGGAATCTAAGTCTAAAATGGTGTCTGCACTTCTAGTTAGATAAAGTACCCGTAAGTAATAATTAGTCTCAGATTTATTTGAATTGTATGTATTTTAAATATTTATGAGAACTTTTGTACATAAATGTAATTGTAGAGTATGTTATGGTAAGATAATAGAGGATATGTTGTGGTTGGTAAGATAGTAGAGGATATGTTGTGGTTGGTAAGATAGTAGAGGGTGTGTTGTGCTATTGTAAGATAATAGAGGATATGCTGTGGTATTGTAAGATAATAGAGGATATGTTGTGGTTGGTAAGATAGTAGAGGATATGTTGTGGTTGGTAAGATAGTAGAGGGTGTGTTGTGCTATTGTAAGATAATAGAGGATATGTTGTGGTATTGTAAGATAATAGAGGATATGTTGTGGTATTGTAAGATAATAGAGGATATGTTGTGGTTGGTAAGATAATAGAGGGTATGCTGTGGTATTGTAAGATAGTAGAGGGTATGTTGTGGTTGGTAAGATAGTAGAGGATATGTTGTGGTTGGTAAGATAATAGAGGGTATGTTGTGGTTGGTAAGATAATAGATGGTATGTTGTGGTATTGTAAGATAGTAGAGGATATATTGTGGTATTGTAAGATAATAGAGGATATGTTGTGGTTGGTAAGATAATAGAGGATATGTTGTGGTTGGTAAGATAGTAGAGGATATGATGTGGCATTTTAAGATAGTAGAGGATATGTTGTGGTTGCTAAGATAGTAGAGGATATGTTGTGGTTGGTAAGATAGTAGAGGGTATGCTGTGGTATTGTAAGATAATAGAGGATATGCTGTGGTATTGTAAGATAGTAGAGGGTATGTTGTGGTTGGTAAGATAGTAGAGGATATGTTCTGGTTGGTAAGATAATAGAGGGTATGTTGTGGTTGGTAAGATAATAGATGGTATGTTGCGGTATTGTAAGATAATAGAGGGTATGTTGTGGTTTGTAAGATAATAGATGGTATGTTGTGGTATTGTAAGATAATAGAGGGTATGTTGTGGTTGGTAAGATAATAGATGGTATGTTGTGGTTGGTAAGATAATAGAGGGTATGTTGTGGTTGGTAAGATAATAGATGGTATGCTGTTGTATTGTAAGATAGTAGAGGGTATGTTGTGGTATTGTAAGATCTGATATGGTAAAGTATATTAAGATATAGAATAGGACAGGATAAGATAGCATACAGAAGTATGTCTGGCTGGGAGCGTCAGGACATAGTATGCCACTATACAGTTAAGTATCATATAGTAGGTAAATGATCCATTCATTGAAGGCTTGATGGATCCGATATTAGACTGTACTGTACGGTCTAAAGAGTACAGTTCTGTTTGGAAATCTGAATATTATCACAATCTGGTTGGTATACATTAGTGGTTGAGTAAATGCTGGGAAGCTATATATTTTAATGATTTTTTTCAGATACTGTGGTCTTAAATTGACTGCGGTTTTCCAAATTAAATTAACCACCTGTATAAATATACCGTATTCAAAATCATGTAGCTTAAAAGCATAATAAACATTTATTTGCATGATAATTCAAACATTTTATTTACTTCTAGATAAAGTTGAAGCATAACTATGTATGCACGACATTTAGAATTGGTGCAACATTCAATGTAATTTGGCAACAGACAGAGATAGGATAAATATTTATTATATTTTGAATAATTTTTAACCTGACCTATATATAACATTAGAATGTGTTAGTATCCATATTATCTATAGTGACAAGCTGTTACCATACACCATAAAAAGCATTTCTGATTTTAGCATTGATTACAAAAGTCAGGGGAAGATTCATTATGAAACTATTAGAACAAACTGCATGCATCTAGGTTATTAAATAATCTATGCATCCAGTGATTCTAACCAGGATATTTAAGATGATAATAATAACAACAAGAGGCCCACGGGGCCTGTACCTGGACCATAGGCATTTCAACTAGAATGCTCTTTATCAACAACGACAGTTTCGAAAACTGCAAATTTGAGATCAGAATACCCCAAAACACATAAAACCAATATCAGCCTCAAAATCCATCAAATAAAAAAGTCGACTATGGACACCAAACATGCTATATTTTGATTGGCCCATGGTGTCCAGTTTTTTTGACGGATCAACTTCCCGTGAACAAACTTCAATGGCCCTTACTCCCTAATCATATCTGCCAAATTTCGGCCCGATCCCTTCAGCGGTTCTGGAGAAGTCGTTTTCGCTACAACTAGGTCAACCAAGATGGCCACCAAACCATTTGACCAATCAAGTTCCCTTGAACAAACTTGGTTCAGCTCTTGTCCTAAATCTTATTTCATCAGGTATGCATCAATTCCATAACCAGCTTCGGAGAAGATTTTTATAGACGTTTCTAAAGATCGGCCAAAATCCAAGATGGCCAC
This sequence comes from Chaetoderma sp. LZ-2023a, assembly GCA_034401795.1. Taxonomy (NCBI): domain Eukaryota; kingdom Metazoa; phylum Mollusca; class Caudofoveata; order Chaetodermatida; family Chaetodermatidae; genus Chaetoderma; species Chaetoderma sp. LZ-2023a. The sequence goes on from CM067373.1 coordinate 23,594,541, forward strand.
CAGCCCAATTGGCCGATCGGCTTCGTTTGAACAAATTTGAATCTCTGCACTCTAAAGATGCTTCCTGCCAAATATAATTGAAATCGGCCAGGTAGTTCTCCAGAAGAAAACATTAAAAATTTTCCATTGCTTTAGTATGGGAGCTTTTGGCGGGAAAAAGATCCAAGCTGGCCGCCAAAATATATGTCTGACAGTTTCGAAAATTTCAAATCTGAGCTCAGAATACCCCAAAACACATACAAAACCAATTTGGGCATCAAAATCCATCAAATAAAAAAATCCAATATGGCCGTCAAACATGCTATATTTTGATTGGCCCACGGCAGCCATGTTTTTTGATGGATCAGCTTCTCTTGAACAAACTTTAATGGCCCTTAGGCCATAATCATATCTGCCAAATTTTGGCCTGATCCCTTCAGCGGCTCTGGAGAAAGTAATTTTCACTATAACTAGGTCAACCAAGATGGCCGCTGAACCATTTGACCAATCAAGTTCCCTTGAACAAACTTGGTTCAGCTCTTGCCATAGATCATATTTCATGAGATTTGCATCAATCCCATTAGCGGTTTCGGAGAAGATTTTTAAAGACGTTTCCTAAAATCGGCCTAAATCCAAGATGGCTGCCAATCGGGTTCATTTGAACAAACTTGGATCCCGATGCCCTAAGAATGCTTCCTGCCCAATATAATTGAAATTGGCCAAGTGGTTCTTGAGAAGAAGTCGTTTAAAGGAAAAGTTGACGGACGGATGACGGACGGTCGCCACGGCATAAGGTCACTTGGCCTTTCAGGCCAGGTGAGTTAATAATAAAAATAATAATGCAAATATTAATCAAAGAAAAACATTGAAACCATATCAGTATTTTTTGCCATCCAATTTTTTATGGACGATAACTATTTACCATAGGCAATAAGTGTTCGCAATATCCATAAAGCGATACATTCAAAAGTTATCGTTCGCAGTAGTACATTTAACAAAATACTAAGTGTGTAACAACCTACAATAGGCCTATTAGACCTCCACAGTTGACAAGCATAATGAAAAGCAAACCGAACATAGCTGCAGAAATATGGCTGGAATAGTTCTGCATGGAAGATGAAAATACCTGACCGCAAATCACAGGTACTTTTTATTCTTTGTTTACTGGTTTTTATTTTATATATTCTCTAGTTTTCACTGTGTTCTATATAAAGGTATAAACCCTTTTAAAATCAAATTCTGTCTCGCGCCATCTAAAATAATGTACTTATTTGTAGAATTATTACAAAAAGTGACAAAAATATATTTCTTAAGTTACCAAAGAATTCAGGTTTTAAAAGAAAATATCTGATCACTTAAATTAGCCAACATATATTTAATACTGACCTAAAATCATGTAGAACATTTACCTATACATTGCTTGTAAAAAAGATTTAGCATAGAGCGTATACATGGATGGGGTTGGGAGGTGGACCAAAATTAATTACAATAATTATTGGGAAGTGGGTGGCTGAAACCTAATCAAAACAAAAGTATAAAAGGAATGATCAATGTACTATTAATAGATAAAGCAGTCGAAACCAACACCTGCATACTACGGAGTGCCAGCTATACGATCAGATCCAACCTGATACTTGATCAGTGCACTGAAAGCCTGTGATTGGTAATTAGTTGAAAAACAGAGATAATATCACATTGATGCTTCATGACAAAACAAGCCAGGTGGTTAAAACCACATATATAGCTATAGACAGCTTATGCCAATACTGTCGGTATGGGATGAGTTATCTCGACCACCAGTGATGCGAGCTCAGTAAAACTCAAGTGACCCTCCTAGTGGAACTCAATTCGGTTTTGGTGATTGGAAGAGAAATTGAACAGATGATGGTGACACAAATTTATATTTTTTAAATCAGAAATAAAATGTTTTGGTCATATTAATCTGAAGCATTTATTTGACTATGTAATAAAATTAGAAACAAAAACATTGTATTTGGACACTATTGAAAACACTGAACTCTGAAATTCTGCTTTTAAGAGGATAACACGCTGTCTATACCTATATGTCTGTGGTTATAACTCATACTAGTATGACAACAAATGGGATAAGAATGATAACACATTCTACCATGAAATACCTAAGGATGAAGTGAAACACACACACACACACAATGGTTTGTTACGTCTTAAGATTTACAGAGATAGATATGGATAATAGATTAAGCCAACCATCTCAAGCAGGCCACGGAATCCAGTATATAATCTTAACATAGATTGACAAATTTCACTTTAGTGTAATCTTTAATTAAATTAAACATGTTTTGGTTTTGAAAATTAAAAATTGTGGCAGCCATATTCATTGGATAATACTGATAAGAGGTAGTACCTTTTAAGCCAATGGACCTTTCTAGTTTTAGCTATGCCCCACCCATCCTTAGCTAAGCTCCACTCACACTTCGCCCGTGTTGGGATCGATCCCTGAATATTAATTTCCTGAAAACTATACAGGTAACCTGTTAAATCTTTTGAAACTAATGTGACAGCGTGCCGTTGGTGCCTATGGCAGCAACCGCGGCCAGTCAAATTTGTTTCAAAATATTCAACAGCATGTTTATTAAACAGTAAAGACAGTCATACAATTTGTACAACATGTCAGACTATTAAGCGTTTAAGATGAATTAAATCATTCATGCAGTATTTGATTATGATGTCACCCTATACGTCACATAGTTGATTATGACATAATATGATGGATGCATAAACTGGACAGGTCTATTAATAATCAAGCCTAAACCAGCCTCTGCAGTGATCTTGAAGAATGTCCATTTGCAGGCTGAATGAAGACTATTTCTGAAAATGTATCAATGGAATGTCTGGCGTTATTACCAAGCTAGTCATTCCGGTGTTCAACATTCAAAAATAGTCTTCTGTTATCATGCTAATGGATATACACTGAGCAAATTTTCTTGACCAAGCTGGCCATTAAAGAGTTACAGATAATGCTATGGGTAATCGACAATCTTTCACATATAAATGTAATTCAGCAGCTCTGATGATTAACATTTATGCATGAAAGCCTTATAATCTACAAAGTTAAAGGCATCTGTCACCTTGGAATCCTGAATGACTTACTATTAATCATGTTTTATACCACCATATAACATATTCAAATACAGTTTTTGGAGGTGTGTCTAAAGAAACTAATTTTAGATTCATTAATAAATAACTTCAATGGAGATTTCCAGTTTATCTATCCACGTGATGTGTAGGATGACATCATAATCAATAATGTGATGAATGATGTAGATAAGTACGTCACGAATGCATAATTGGTGACAAACAAAGTGTATGGCTTTACTATTTAATAAAGATTCTGTTGAATATTTTGAAATTAAATTAACCGGGCACCTGCATATTCTTTTGGAAATTTATAGTCAGGGATCGATTGATCCTAACATGGGGGAGGTGTGGATGGAGCTTAGGTAGAGATGAGCGGGGCTAAAATAGGAAATGTTCATTCCAATAATGGCCGTCCATGACAAAGTAATCCAAATTAAAGGAACATTACAATAAAATAATGCACTGAATATAAAGCATGTCTAAAGACATTGTTGATTAACCATCAAGAATTGAAGAAACAGATACTTAAATTTCAGTCTACAGGACTATCTATAAGCCAAAATCACTGGCAATCTGTAAAATTATCTACTGGACTATGGTATGTAGATGATGTAGTACATGGACAATGATGGCACAGTCAATAATCATAACAAGGACATACACAGTAAGCACAATAATGGCACATATACAATAAAGCATAACATATGTAAATTAACAAGAGATGGCATATGACAGAGGTTCATATGAACAACACGTTGTAGCTTCATTTGAGCCAGAAAAGAAAACTGAAGTAACAGACCAAAGTTTATTCTACAGGATGATTGTATGAACCCAGCATCAATACTATGATTATTAATGAGTGGTAACAGCAGTGACTCAGTACATAAGTTATGGGCAGGTACGATTGAGGAGTTCCATTAAATATAAACACACACGGACATTAACATAGCAGAGAATAGCATAGTGCTAATGGTACTTGAAGAATAAGACTTCAAGATACAGGAAATGAAGGGCTTGTAAAAACATTGCTTATAACTCATGAGTTAGGCCAGCATGATTATTGTGGTCAGTGTCGTTTGTCTGTCTGTCCAGAGCATATCTCGGGAATGCAAGGTAGAATCACCAAATTTGGCACATACAATCATAATGGGGCTACCTAGAGAGAGTTTCAGGTCAATTGGTAAATATCTAGGTTATAGGTTCATACAGAAATATACATTCATGGCCATAGCTCCCGAATAGCAAAAATTCACTCACCAAATTTGTCACATGCATCATATTGTAGCAGCCTAGACAAGTTAGGTTTTAAGTCAAATATCTTGATCACGAGGTTATTAAGTGCATACTGGAATACACATTTTTTTAGCAATAACTTAGGAAGGCAAAATGGTAGAATCACCAAATTTAGTACAGCCAATCATATTGTGGCAGGCTAGAGGGTGGTCGTCTGAGGTCAGTGTCAAATATCTAGATCACATGATCACTAAGTGAATATAGGAATATTCAATTTTGGCCATACCTCAAGCAGGTAGAATGACAAAAATCAATTCATAATGAGCTCGGCTAACTGTACTTTCCACTCAAAACACCAGATTTCTCGATCACAGGGTCATTAAGTGCATATCGGAATTCAATTTGGCCATAAATTGGGAATGTAAGACAGTACACACCAAATTTGATACATCCCTTCATATTTTACTCATCTAGAAGCACAGAGTTTCAGGTCAAATAGCTCGGTCAGAGGGTCACCGAGGGCATACTAAAAAAAGGCATCTTTAGCCATAACTGTGGAATGCAAGCTAGAAGCACAGAATTTGGTCCATCCATTCATATTATGCTGGGCTAAAGTAGTTTGAGTTTCTGGTCAATGAGTCAAATATCACTGGTGTCATTTTGTGCATTGGCAGTGTCAGTTTGTGGATAATCTCAGGAGTATTCATAAGGAAAACTAGTTACATCTGAAGAATGTCAAATTTAATTGATGCTGTCATGTGACTCCACAAGAACTTGACCAGTGACATAGCCAGAGGCGGCCAGTTAGTGCTATAGAAATGAGAAATGACTGAGATGGTCATGAAAGCTATGCTCAAACAAATTTGACATCCCGGAGCGTCAATAAATACATGGCTTAAGGATTATGATGAAAATTGTGAAGCTCTACATAGATCATTCTGAAAGCTCTTAGTGATGTATTTCATTCGTTATTCAGATGTTTTATTGATGGTCATTGATATGTGAAAACATAGTTAGGTCAACCAATTTCTAACTTTAGATGTATAGATTTTATAGGATAGTTAACTCAGATGATCCGCAATACTAATAGAGGGCATGCATAAAGACAATCTGTAAAAGAAATATAGCATTTAGCATGGATATAAGATGGTGTATGAATGCTAACATTCTTAGCAACAACGTGTATTACACGACCAACAGGTTTATCTGCAATGCCGATTATAACAAGCTAAATGGAAAAGTAATATTTATGCAATTTACTGAAAGCCATGCAAACCCAAGCATTTCTACAATTAAATGTCAGTGAATATGTTAAGTCCTTAAGACACAAGCAAGTTATTGAGCTAACTAATGACAGTTAAAGCTGCTATAGAAAGTGTTGCAATTGAGCAGATTTGGTTAGTTCATTTAAGCAAACTACAAAGTAAGGCTACTTTAGCACCAACTGAATGCCATTAGGACTGATGAATGCCCCAAGAGTACAGACACAAAATGCGCATGACAATGATGGTGAAGTGTGGCCACACATGACACAAAAACCTGGTGGCTGATGACTTAAACTGCAGTCATTAAAATAAAATTGTATATATGAAAATCAAGGAAAATTACGTGTCACGGCTGCTGGCATCACGTCCAACAAATGGTCTGAACAGTCCAAGTAGCTGTAAGAATCAATGATGGAAAATGATGAGACATGTTTGAAAAGGAAAGAGTAATTCTAGGCATATTATGAGTTTTTACTTGCAGATAGATTGCATGAGTATTGAAAGTACATGTAACTGGTATTTAAAAAGTCTAATACCCACAGATGCATTCATACATTTCACAACACACTCCAGCACACGTGTATATGCACCAAGTTAAAATGATAGTAGGCTGTGACGATATATATGCATGAACTTCATCAGAAAATTATTATTAGATGAAATGAGAATAATATATTTTGCTTTAGCTTGTTCATGTTTTTACTGAATAACTGACGCAAAGCAGGTGGATACAGGTATGAAATTACTAAGACTGGTATCAAAACACTAATAAAATCACAGAACTGGCTGCATGGAAGGACTTGATGCACTAATGTATTAATTACACTACTCGGAGTAACAAACATTTAGCCACAAAAGTTTAATGTCTTAGTTTGTTTCTGTCCAAATTCAAATGTTCTATAAAGGAGCAGACTGGGAAAAAACCACTAGGATGCTACGCGAATACAGATGATAAGCATGTATAACATACATCTGAAGACAGACACACAGGCATAGAAGATAAACATACATAAAGGATGTGAGAAAGTAACTTCAAAGACAAATTTAGTGTAGGATTTGTTAACGATATGTTCATACTAATCCAGATCCAGCCAAAATACCACATGACCTACAGATGTTGATGGAATACACAAAATAGTACGAGTACAATGGCTAAGTCCTTTGTTGATTACTTTTGAAATAATGTGAATGTTGTCATCACACACATTTTCAGGCAAGCTGTTTGGGATGTATACAGATCATTGAAAGCAGCTTTGATAGAAATATGAATGAAATGGTACATGAATGGCACATAGTGAGCAACGCAACAATTTTCAGAACATATGTAAATTAAAATGATGCATAAATATGAAATGAGCATGATTGACGAAACGGATAGTAAATGATCAATGTATATGATATTCAGAGTGCCTGATGATTCAATAGTTAGAGCAATGGTTCAAAATATGTGTTAAATGCGTTAAAAGGCAAAAACGCACACATCTTTAAAATCTATGGAGGCTAAAGATTTATGCACTACAATAAGATCTATCAAGGCAGCTGGAAGTATCACACAACTATCCTATATAATCTATGCCACAGCCAAATTGTTCATAAGATTAACAACTACCGGTACAAATCTATACCAGTATCTGTCTGTGAACTACGCATATAGCAAGTTGATAATTGGAAAGTAGACACACATTAGAGTGATCATTGAGACAGCTCAAGTAAATAAGATGCAGTTGTTCAGTCATTATAAATATACTATTATTTCCTGAAAGGTTGGATAATGGCTTAGCAAATGTTTCATTTTACAAATAACAGGAAATATAATAATACACATTCACATCTGTCAAGAAACCTGTTGAAATGTATTGCGATTTAATTTTAAAGATAATACAAAGGTGAGAAACATGGCTTAAAATTTAAGTTACCAATCCAGCACATTCACCCGTTGTTTACCGATTCCAATTACCCAAAGAGGTTTTGGGACTAATGATTTAATATCAACATTTGCGATGGTCACTAAGTGTCTGCTGATGAGTCTTAGGAAGCATTTGTAACAGAAAAAGTTGATATACAATGTGAACAATGCCTAAGGCAGTCATACGATGAGAACAATGCCTACGGGAGTCTAACAAAAACAGTATATAACTGAATACTTTGTACACGAGTCAAACCGTGCAAACACTATGGAAGAGATTCTTTATTGTATGATGTAAGAACTAATCAGGTGAATAATACATAAACAAGAATTCCGGGAAATTAAATGTCTCGCCTGTCTCATATTTTTCACAGTAGCATTGACCTTCTGACCTCTGTTATCATGCTGCTTCTTAACATTATAGGTAACCATGTATTCAAGTTTAGTTCTAATAGGATTAACTAATCCAGAAATATAAATGATTTGCTGAATGTACATACAGACATAACAGAGGTGAAATATCAAGGCTATGATGACCTTGACCATGGATCTAGTGATATCACTATCACCAGGCAGGTTCCTTATTTTATAGGGAACCACGTGTCCAAGATTATTTCTGGTAATATTAAGTAATTCTGAAATATAAATGCATATAATTTGCTAAACGGAAAAACTTAGTTAAAAAAGCAGAGGTAAAATAGCAAGGTCAGAATGACCTTGACCTTTAACCTGGTGACCTTCATGTCACCATCCTGTATCCTCCTGCTATAAGCAACCATGTACCCAAGTTGCGTTCCATTAGGGCTAAGCAATCCCGAAGTATAACATGATAATATTTGCTAAGCATTGGAAAAAACAGTTTTGTATCAATGTCACAGTTACCATGACCTTGTGACCTCAGTCTCATCATGCTGCTGCCTAACAGTACAGGCAACCACATAGCGCGGTTTAGTTGCAATACGATCAACTGATCCTGCAATATAAGCTGAGAGGTTTTGCTAATAGCAAAAACTTAACATTGTTGACGCCGTCGGAGTCGGAAAAGTGACACATGTCTCACTTTCTGCTTCGCAAGCTGGGCAAAAATTATTTGGCTGAAAGCTCTTTCGCTCAGTTTCCAATCAAATTAGTTTCAAAACATTCTCAAGCATACCTATTAGGTTACTTTGACAATGATATACATGATTTTTAGGTTGTAATTGTAATTGCAAATGCATTACAAAAATTAGATGAAACTAAATGTTAAAGAATTTATCTCATAGACCAAGATAATCATCACATCGCATAACTTCTTAACTCTGTCTTGGTAGATCCAATTAAAACTCAATTCACCAGCAGACACTTATTGTATAACATGAATTCTAACTACAATTCAAACTGCAAGTACAAGCCACACAGTGCAAGAACTCCAACATTAACACGTGGTCATAAGATATAAAACAATACGTCAAGGTAATAGCCAGTTTACCTGTCTATAAAAGCCTGAGCTGTATGGAGATCGTCTCGTGGCAGCAGGTGATGAGGAACGCAAGCTACGACTATGAGGTGATGATGATCGCATTGATAGACCAAAGCCAGAATCTATCGTTTTGTCTTCATGTTCAAGGGAATCTAGACTGGTATACTGAAAATAGTTACATTAGGCAAGACAAGGTTTAGAAAAGTAACAAGCATGGAGGCGAGGAAGAGCTTAGAATGAGCAAATTTACATGCTACCTTCCACCTAATCAATGTGCTAATGGCCACCATGCAGTCCTTCCATCGGATGTATACCACGTGTAAGATATTTTCTTTCACATGCTGTTGGATATTACAATGTATGGAGTTTGGAGAATTTTCTTCTAGTTAGCAGGGTTTCTCATAAGAGTCCTTTTGAAGGCATAGACACCCAAAATGTAACTGGGGATCTCCTTACGTAGTGGGTCCCATGGGACCATTGCAAATCTTGCATGATTGTTAAATAATTAGTTTTATAGGTTTTTGCAAAAACGTACCCACAAAATCTACCATGGGACCCCCTAATTCATATCTCTGCACCCATGGTACTCCCTAATTTTCATATGGCTGAGAAAAACTGCATGGGAATCCTAAATTTCAGTTTGGGACCCCCAGATTTCAGGTTGAGACCCTTAGATTTCTAGGTGTTGGGTCCCTGAGACCTCCAAAATTTAGATGCTATGAGAAACACTGCTAGTTAGTAGTTGCCTTGTTTTTTTCCGGCTGTTAGTTGTGCTTGGCAATGCCATGTGCATGCATATTTTCAAAAGAGCAGAATAATGTCTTGTATAAATCCAAACAATAAAGTGTAGTTGATCACTATTTAAAAATATATTATGCTGATTGGACATAGAAGAAATTCAGTGGAAACACTATTAACAGAAGCACTTTCACTGAACTCTGTATGACAAGAGACCCATAACATGGCTGTTAACCATGATAGCACCTACCTGACACACATCGAGACAAACGTCATATATCTTATATTTGAGATGAGAGTTTCCATGACATGCTTGATGAAGATAAGAAAACCCTCTACTAGTATCATTACCAACCCACGACTGAGGACCATACCGTGGTCATAGCTTCAGGGATGCCAATGTTTTAACCGTTTCCTTTCATCATTTGCAAGGCCTTTTAACAACCCTTTTCAAGCATTGTCGTCCGAATAACAAATATTTATGGAGATAAAATTATCTCAAAAGTTATAATCTGGGTCAAGTTCGACTTGCTAACCATAGTCAGTTTCATGGTTTACTGATCATGCGCAGTTGCTATGCCCAGTCGAACTTGATCGTAGTCGACTATAGTTCGTTGGTACACGGTTCCGTATTGAATTACTATTGCAGAAAATTTGGAGCCAGGTACCAGTCTCCATTAACCCTTTGTCGTCTGTTTTGATAACCTACGAAAATGGGTTATTTTTGTCCGCTAAGACATCAAAAATCATCCATATGGCATAAAGTGGGACGGAATATGGGCTTTGGAACATTGACATACAATGGGAGAGCATAATTTCATCAAACCTAAGTTATTTAGCGAAATATTTACACTTTTATATGGATTTATTCGTGGCAAGCGATCGGTGTCCGCCATTTTGAAATTTACGCAAATATCGCTCTGACCATCTGAACCGAAGTCGGGTGCTCGGTTGACTATAGTTGACTAGCTAGTTAACTATTTGAAGTTTGCCTGGTATTCTAGTTAGCTATAGCTAATTATGGTTAGGAGTCGAACTTGACACTGGAGGCATAATTACACAAGGTAAATGATTCTTTCAAAAATCAAATTGGACAGGGAATCAAACACACAACCAATGTAAGCGCCAAGCATCATATCCCAGACACTTCCACCACACCAACAGTGGTGTGATGGAAGCATTTATGGGATATGCTGCTTGGCGCTTTCATCGGTTGTGGGTTTAATTTCCTGTCAAGGCCAAATTACTGAAATGCCACGACTACTTGTATAACTTCAAAAATCAAGCAATTTGACTCTTAGAAAATCTATTTATAAATTCAAGGACTATCTATGATCACTGGACATGTTAATCCGAAAATCAAACACACCTTTACGCGCACATGAATACCCCTATCAGGGGAATGTTCCAATAAAAAAGCGGAACATTCTCAGATATTTGGAAAAGATATACTCCAAAAAATTACAAAAAAGGTTACGAGAAGGCATTTATTCCCTCTTGTGTTAAGTTAACCCATTAATGGTCAAGAACACAAAAACAGCCTCTGCTGTGGTCAAGAACACAAAAACAGCCTCTGCTGTGGTCAAGAACACAAAAACAGCCTCTGCTGTGGTCAAGAACACAAAAACAGCCTCTGCTGTGGTCTTCAGGAATGTCACTAATGAAATGCATAAACTTTACAAATCCACATTTTCCCACAAAAATGCTGAAATCTGTGTTTCCCATCCTAGATACTATCTATGTATTGAGCTAAACCTGGTTGATAATTTTGAAAACAACTTACCTGCAGCTTACAGTTTATTTATTGGCAACATTATACATATTGGTACTGAATGGATAAGATATATTTAAAACAAGACCCACATTAGCCAATCAACTTACAGCAGAGGAAGATGTTCGAGTAATTTTCAAATTACTTTCAATTTGTGATATGTAGGACAGACATCGTCGAAGAAGCGAACGAAGACGATTTGAGATAATTCGAGTTTTGTCTCTTGTCAAAGCCATTTCAGGTGTATCAGTTAACTGTAGTAGGCGGTCAGCGGTGTCCTTCAGCGTGGTCACTTGTGGATGGTGTGCATCCATGTCATCTCGTAACAACTAAAAATAAATTATCTAGGTATGAGAATACTGACATTCTTGATAAACTATAGAAGAAATACTTGTATACACAAAATGCACAGGCTATGTATTCCTTTGATGGCAATTTAATAGTATAGTATATTCTTACAGTACTACATACACTCACTATGCAGTACAGCTCAGAAATAACTTAAAATGTCTCCAAAACAAAATTAAACATTGTCCTTGGGGGATCATCCCAATGAAGTCTCCTTATGTGGAGTCAAAAGTTAAAGGTCAACGAAAATGGTGGGTGGGCGAGACTAGGAATCGGAGTACTAAAATACTGAGCAGAATGCATTGAAATGTAGATACAGGTACTTTAGTGTGTGCCAGTAATACTGGTTCTATAAGATTATGTCAGATCACTGTTACAAGATCACTACCTGTGTTATAGTCACCATATTTTGACCCTAAAAGGCTCCTGAATACCTTTACTCAGATAACACAGAGCTGATGACATATAACAGTAATTACTGAGCAACCGCTTACCAAAAGCTCTCGGTATTTTGATCTCAGTGTAGCGTCACTCATTGTCATGGAAATTGGCTCCACATTCAACAGTTTGGTTTCTGTACTCTCCAACCACAATAGCAGATCATGAACCATATGCTGGAAATCATCACTTCCACCCAGACCAAGATCTCGATGACTACTACTACTAGTTGTTGTCGTAACCGTGGAGACCTTTCGATAGATGTCCTCCCATCTACCGTTCATCTGACGCAGTTTATCGCGCACAGACTGTGTTTCGTCAGAGGAATTGTAGACAAAGCTCCTACTAGAGAGGTTCAGTGAATGGACAATGCGTCGTCTCTCCTCTACTTCCTCATGAAAATCCTGCAAAATTAAGCCAAGGCTTGTATACATATATACTACATAAACATAAACAGACAAACAGGAAGCTGTATTTGTGCTCCTAGCATGAATCGATGTTAGCTCTTTAACGGTCATATCAGCCAAAAATGGCTTCTGCAGTGGTCTTGAGAAATGCCCGTTTGCAGACAGACGACTATTTTTGAAAATCTACCACTGGAATGACGGGCTCAATAATCGAGCTAGTCATTCCAGTGGTAAATTTTCAAAAATAGTCTGCCAAATGGACATTTTATGAGGAAATTGAAATTTTCTTGAACATGTTAAAGGGTTAAAAGATTTATGATTCAATTTGCCAGTTTACTGTGACAATCAGTACAAATGAGTGCCATTCACTTCACCTCTCCCATCCCATCACTTCATCTTTTCCCATCTATTCTCTTTGTCAGTCTATGCCACAAATATTTGCATCTATTCCAAAGACACTAATCTGGCTGTTGTCTGTTTTTCTTTAACAAATTTTGTGTCTTTGATGAATTTACAACTTAAAAAAATTATGTTGAATATTTTGAAACTAATTTGACTGTGAAATGTTGCTGCTGTAGTCGGTAACAGCCCTGAGTCAAATTAGTTTCAAAATATTCAATATCTTACCTATAGAGTTGCCATTGAATTTTAGATTCTGGGAATTCAGGTTTCAAAGTTTCAAATCAATTCTAACATGCATAAAAAGTGGACGGTAGCTAGAAATGGACGGGGCATAGCTAGAAATTAATCTGTCTATTGACATAAGTATCTCACCTTGTTTCCCTTCCAGAAAGAAAATAACACCTACCTCATATCGTTTGGAACCAGGCGTGTCGAAATAACATAGCTGCCCAGATTCCGACCAATCACTTTCGAGCAAAGACTCTGCTTCATCCATCCACATTAAGAGATTATTGAGGTCAATGCGAAACTGTGCCCAATCTTTGCGATTCTGGCTGAGACGGATATCTTTATCCAACGCTCTGTCATGAAGCATCTCCCAGCGTTGAATGATTCCTAAAAATATAGCCAGTTATCTGCTTAATCAAAATTGTATACTATTCATATCCACTTACCATGACAAAGGCAGGTCTTCTTTGAAAAGCGCATTTCTGAATCAAAGCTCTCACTATTACATATTGTTTTTCATTTGTAAAATTGGGTGTAATTATTCCCAATTGTATCAGAGAATCCTTGTTTTTAAAGATTTCCTGAGAGAAGACACCCACCCCTACCCTCAGTTTAGACAGGGTCACCATCTCTTCAGATTTATCTGAAAAATAGCGATTTTTAAACAGGCTTCCAGATTTCTGGACATCCAGTCAAATATCTGGATTTGTTCGTTGTTGAATTATCAATATTCATGAAATAATTAATCTGTTACCAGTTTTCGTTTTATATATTGAAATTTTGACCCTATTCAAGTCAACTCGATTAGCATGAATAGCCATATCATTATTTTTACATAGAATTATATTAATATTAACTGACAAGTTATAGTTGAAGTTTTTGATTTGTGTGCATTTCTGCATGCTCATATATGCAAACACTGGAAGAGATAAATCATGCGCTTGAATCATCTGAAAAGGGCTCTCTGAACTGATTTTCCGGACAAAAAATTGTGACAAGCTGGTCAGCCTGGTTTAGACATACACAGTTCCAGGATCAGCCACTGTACTGGTCTCTAGTAGCTTATACAATTGACCGTTCCATTTTTAGCTATGCCCCGCCCATCACTAGCTAAGCTCCACCCACACCTCGCCGTGTTGGGATTGATCGATCCCCAAACGCCTTATCTACCAATTTCCTGAAAACTATACAGGGAAGCTGTTGAATATTTTGTAACTAATTTGACTGGGTGCTGTCGCTGCCTATGGCAGCAACAGCGCCCAGTCAAATTAGTTTCAAAATATTCAACAGAATATTTATTAAATAGTAAAAGCAAACAATTTGTAACAACAATGCATAGAACGTCTTCAAATATGCGTTCGTGACGTACTTATCGACATCATTCATTATGATGTCATTGTACACATCACACTGTTCATTATGACGTCATATGATGGGTGGGTACTCTGGAAAGGTGAATTATACTTATTGACATCATTTATCCCAATCAAGTGTATATAATTTAATCAAATATTTGGGATATTGCATCATTTTCCTACATGATTAATGGACCTTTCCAGTTTGAGCTATCCCCAGCCCATCTCCAGCTAAGCTCCACCCACAACTCGCTCGTGTTGGGATCGATCGATCTCTGAACTCTCTGACTATCAATTTCCAGAAAATTATACAGGCAAGCAATTGAATATTTTGGAACAAATTTGACTGGGCACTGTTGCTGTCATAGGCAGCAACAGCGTCCAGTCAAATTAGTTTCAAAATATTCAAAAGCATGTTTATTAAATAGTAGAGACATACAATTCGTACAACGTGTCGGACTATTAAGAGCTAAAGACGGGCCAAATAGAATAATTTATGACGTAATGATTATGATGTCATCCTACGCGCTACTTAGCTGAATATGATGTCAGATTGATAGATGGATAATTCTCACCATTAACTTGTGTGTCAATACTGGCTATAGAAGCGACCCCAATCTCCTGTTTAAGCTGTTGTTCATACAGTTGTACCGCTTCAATACTCATCTCACAATCATTCACCAGCTGTACCTACAGATAACAACAACGCATATTTATAAGCATCATCGTCACAAGAAAAGTTCAAGAAAATCTAAATTTTCTCATATAAGCCCATTTGCAGACCAAGTCATTATTTTTGACGAGTTACAACTGGAATAACTGGTGCGATTAAAGAGCCAGTCGTTCCAGTGGTAAATTGTCAAAAGTAGTCTTCTCTTGCTCTGAAAATGGACATTTCTCAAGGCTATTGCAGAATAGTTTATGGCCAGCAGGCGTGTTAAACGGTTAAGTAGTTTAACTTATCAATAGTGACACGATCCAAATGTGAGACACCTTTCGCCTACAATGAAGCTATACCGCAAGTTTGGTTACTTTATACAAAAAATTATTTCCAGAAGAGAAGTTGTTATGATGTTCAGTGAATTATGAAACGGTCAGAGTGACATGATACATCCTTAAGCTACGATGCATCCACAGTCCAAGTTTGGTGATTATATATAAAGACTTGAAATTGGACTGGACAAAAGGAAAATCTGAGCTGCATTGATGTACACATGACCAGAAACCCAGACAGATGGATAAAGATGTCAGGTGATTACTAGAGCCTAAATAATACAAATTTCAAGGCGGGCTCAGAAAACAGAGCACGGTGTAGATTTCTGGAAAAGCTCTGTTAATCACAAGTCAGCTCTACCAATCATGTTTATGTTCAATCAATCAATCAATCAAAATACACTATATCAATCAAAATACACAAAGCATTGTTCAAGGAAAGTGACAAAGTTTGAATTGGAAACTACAGTTTGCTCTAATTCCGTGTCACACATTCATATTTTGCGACTGACCATGCTCATATTACTGAGCCACAGTGGTAGTAAGAAGATTAAATACAGATCATATGAAAGCATAGCATATAGAAATAGAATACAACTCAGAGATAACTTAAACATGCTTCAACATACTGTTGTATACATATTCAACAGAACATTTCTTACATCGTGTTCAAAATTGTACTAACTAATGTTTCTATTTTTTGTTTTGGAAACATGGTAACGTAATTTTTAGATGTATTAAATGAAAGCAGGTGATTATGATTGTTAAAATGTACTTTTTTCCACCAATGTGACCATAATATTGAAAGTACTGTGATTTTGCAGTGATATATAAGGGCACCTGCCAGCATGATTGATGCTGATTGCGTCAAGTTAAGATGGATCCAATTAGACTCACATTGTCTCTAGGAGACAACTGATTGGCTCTGTTGCAGGATCATGTGGAAACACGATGCCCATGTTGATGCAAAATAAGATTCACATCCCTTACTGCAAGGTGTGTTACCTTTATTGTAGGATCTGAGTGGAAGTAGTTTGATGTCATTGCACTGAACTCTGGCGTCATCAAGCTCATTAACGAGTTTTGCTCAACATATTAATGGTCATATGACAAAACACAGCATCATGGATATGATGTCCAACCCCTAAAACCACCCCCTACCACCTTCCCCACGCACATACATCATTTTCAGGACATATGTACAGATGGACGGACAGGATGAACCGATGAAAATTGTTCAACATTAGGCACATCTTTGGGTGGCGCACAACCATCGCGTCAAGTTTCAAACAATTCGTTCTGTAGCAGTTGCAACAATAACAAGATCTTTGGGACATACAGACAGATCTATGTACCTACGGATGGACGGGATGAACAATTTTTTACCATTAGGTGAGATGCTTGCCCTGATGCCATAAAGGAGAAATAACATTATGAATACTGATACTGCAATTATAAACACTTGTGATCTTAGAACCCTGGTATATTAACCCTGATTATGATGAATACAGTGAGCTGATTCTTAAGAATCTAAGTACTAAATAACAACGATAATTACATAATCTTGTAGAGCAAAGTCTGTGTCAGGTCCAGTTGGTGTTTGTGAGCGTAGCGTATCTTCCACACTGATGAGTCTCTCTGCTGCTTCCTCCAGTGCATCAGCTAGCCTTTCTGTGAGCACATCCAATCTCGACGCTTGACCAATATGAGATACACCAGCCTTCATGCGACGATGACGCTCTTCTCGACTCATACGAAGATCTAAGAAAATAATAATGAAAATCCCTGCATATCTTAGATCAATGCAAAGCTTAGACAATCAGTGAAAGACCTCCGCTGGAGTAAGAAACAATGCAGTCTACAACCTACAACCTTGCCATCATTTATACAGAGTCAACCGTATATCCAAAACACACAAAACAATATGCAGTAACTTTCACCCAAACCACCACATTTCAAGACATATCAAAATGTTTTACAAAATTACTATCCACTGCTTAGTCTTTTAACTATCTATTATGTTTATTACTATATAATATGGAAAATTGCTATCCAAGACAAATAAACATAGATAATGATAGATTTCTTGTATATGTATTCAGTAATCAGTACCATATTTAGTGTATCTGATCGTCACTGGAAAAACTACTGAGGTCACTGGTTACATTGAGAGTTACACACTATAATAATGCTGGTTAATTTGAAACTGTGGGTGCTAGTGGTCGGTTTGGGAGGGGGAGATGTTCCTAAACATGACACAGCTATCATATTGACTAAGCATCCATAAAAGATATATATATATATATATATATATATATATATATATATATATATCTAATGGACACTGAATGGGCCACCATAAGACAAGCGGTCACTTAGTGCAACTCATTTGCAATCTTCCGTCCACAAAACCAAGTCTTCAGTATACAGAGGTTTCATTGTATATTATACAGTACTTTCGTGTCTATATTGCGCACTAATAGATAACACACACGGAAAAATTTGACAAAATATGAGCCAAGAAAGCCGTATACAGGCATATAACACACAGTCATAGTTCAGAAAGATTGCAAAACATTTTTCCGACCAACGAAAATTGGTCCCGTAAAACGCTCATTAGTAGCCACGGCTTCTAATAGGACAAGGGCTGTAAATTCTTTAAATCCAAACATCTGAGAAAGGGTGGCTACTTCTATTAGGTATATTTCAAGCAAAAAAAGAAAAAAAAATCATACAAAAAATAACACAAAATTAGAACATTTAAAATTTTTTAAGCTAGAAATTCTTACCATCTTATGCCTATGCTTATTGTATACCGTATATCCATCATCGCAGGAGTGAAATTATTAATTGGGACCGCCTAAATATTGCGTATATTTTAATAAACATTGTTTATTTCATCAAAATTAATCCGAAGTTTGACATAAAATGGCATCGCGGAAAAAACCAGATCACATGATGTATTAGGCTATAGGACAAGTTTAGCTTGTTACCCAAGGCTAATAGTAGTACCCGGTTAGAGACTTGCGCAATCCATAAAAAGGAGGGGAGCTTCGAGTAGCTCCGAGAGTGACAGCATAAACTCGTCCTATAGTTGATTAATACGGTGATTAATACTCAGTAGAATGTAATGTAACCAAGTCGGCCGGGACGAATCGCCCAAGACGAATCGCCCAAGTGAACACAAATTTTGCCAGTAAATATATTGCTGAATACATTTACTGATTAGGTAATAGTGAATCTATTGCTCAAATTGTTTTGAAAACATTATCTTCTGTATATATTTATTATTAATTTGCGATATTGGCATTGCGACGTTGCAAAATCTGTTTTTAATTGGGAGGTCTCCTAGTGCAAATAAAGTTCAGTGGAATGCCTCCAATCACAAGCGCTTTAATTTGGTCGTCCAACTTAAGAAGGGATAAAACACAATTTTGGGTCAGAACAGCCGCCCTGATCTAACCGCATTTTATTTCTTACGTTGCTTTGGGTCATTTTAAGTTGCTTTATGACAATACATGTACAATGACTTGTCAGTTTGAGTTTTATTTCATCATTTAAGAATCATACACGTAAGATTTACAAATGTTACATAGAATACAATTATTACAAACAATGTAGCCCACAATATTGGTTGTTGCAATACGGCAGGCAAGAGGAAATAGCGGTTTCCCGTTGATATATAACATTTTTTGGCTTAATTGTAAATCAGGGCGGCTGTTCTGACCCAAAATTCTGAGCCCAAAAATGTGATAAAAGTTTATACTAATGCATAATACGCACCCCCTGCTGGCCGGGAGCAAAATGAGAAAAAAAACTGCGCAATATAGACACGAATGTATGGTAATTATTATAGCACATACTCAGGTCCGCAGTTCTAAGTTGACTGCTGAGACGCGGGCTGACGCGAGCAGTAGCGCGACGCTTTTCTGGAGGGCTATCCGGAGGTGAGCTCTCTAAGTATGCTTCTAAATCTGACATATCCCAGTCCAGGGTCTGATTAACGCTGTAGCCCATCGTGGCTGGACGCTCAGCCTATGGAAACAGAAAAATAAAACTTGAATAAAATTTCTACTCTAATATGTGAACAAATATTTACATTCAATTTATCAAAAGATGGCATGTCGCACCCATCTGAGAAATGTTGATTGCCAAATAGAAATATGTTAATCCAAACCGGCTTTTCACGCTTTAACCCTCAAATTTGCTCAAGAAAATTCTCTCATAGAAATTGTCCATTTGCAGACCAAGGGGACTATTTTTTAAATTTTACCACTGGAATGACTGGCTCGATTATCGAGCCAGTCATTCCAGTGGTAAAATTTCAAAAATAGTCTTCCCTTGGTTTGCAAATGGACATTTCTCAAGACCACTACAGAAGCCGTTCTTGGCTAATATGAATATTACAGGGTTAAATATCAAAATTAAGAATTTTAACCTACAGATAATGTATGCGAATTTGAGAGAAAGTGTGAAAATTATTTTCAAAGTAAGCATCATATTTGAGATTTATCATCTTTAAAAACAGGTAATACAGAATGAAAGGTGTGAAGAGAGGTTAATTTACCTCAGCAAAAGCCTGAGAGACCTCCTGATCAACAAGGGACAAGTCTCTGTTCTTCTGAAATACAAGAATCAGAACACAATATTATAAATTATTAAATCCCCTCAATAATAAAAACAAGATAAAACATAGTCTGTTGAATACTTTGAAACAAATTTGACTGGAAGCTACCGACTTCGGCACCATAACGTTCTATTAGTTTGAAAATATTCAACAGAACACACATTATTTTGAAATTTAAACATCAACGTTCAACGATGAATGTCAATCTGATCTGTCACTTGAGTAAATGATGTCATAATCAAATACATCACTAGTTAGCTGTTGTCACAATCAGAATGACGTAGTTTTATCATGAAAATAAAAAAAATCTCAATAACACACATACGAATATGTTTTTGATGATTTACAATTGAATAAACAGTTTAATATTTTGAAATTAATTTGGCTGGGAGCCGTTGTTGCGCATGCAGCAACAGTTCCCAGTCAAATAAGTTTCAAAATATTCAACATCAATTACCACACACATAAAAGGTGGAAATGTCCGGAGGGGGGGGGGGGGGAAAACTAGAAATGCCCGTGGGAGAGGGGCATAGCTAGAAATGCTAGGGGGTGGGTGTAGCTAGAAATGTGGCAGAGGGCGAGGGGAGGGGGGGGGGGATAGCTAGAGATGGATCCATTTATTGAGTACCAAATTACCATCATTAACCATTTCACCGACAAATACCTAAAAAATATATTATTTACGATATAAAACTTATTCTGTTGAATATTTTGAAATTAATTTGCTGCAGTCAAATTAACTTCAAAACATTCAACTGTTTTCAGCTATAGTTGCCTTGAAGATGAGATATGAGGAATGCATCAGTAAAAGGGTTAATACAGGTATTAGATAATAAGGTTTGTTATTAAGACGGATCTAATTATCAAGCAAGCAATGTCAATGTCTTAAATTCTGCATCACATTGTAGGGTAGATGCAAAAATATAAATTCGGCTTCTTACAAAAGATTTCTTTTTATTTGATTCATGAGCATTAGATTGTTGAGCCAGATCCTTATGTATCTTTAAAACTGTCAAGGCTTCGTACAGAACAACATCCATACACACAATGTTGTATAATAGGTGTCCATGCAACCACAACTTCTGTCATGAACATAAAGGATTAGTTCCGGTGAAATTAACCCTTTAACACTCATATCAGCCAAAAACGGCTTCTGCAGTGGTCTTGAGAAATGTCCATCTGCAGACCAAGATAACCGAGCCAGTCATTCCAGCGGTAAATTTTCTAAAATACTCTTCTCTTGGTCTGCAAATGGACATTTTCTATGAGAAAGTCGAAATTTTTTTGAACAAATTTAAGTGTTAAAGGGTTAAAGTGTACATAAATTCTATGGAATAATTACTGTTAGTATTTCATAGGCTACATATAGTTAACTCTTCAATCCTCAAGATTTGTCTAGAAAATTAAAATTTTTGCTTAGTGAATGTCCATAAATGCAGACTAAGTGAAAGGTATTTTTAACAATTTATCACTGGAATGACGGGATCTGTTATTAGGCTAGTCATTATAATGATAATGTCAGTCTATCCAGTGGTAAAAATACCCCTCTCTTGGCCTGAAAATGCACCTTCAGCAAGGTAACTTCAGAGGCTATTTTTGGCCAGCGTAACCATAAAGCACGCAAAGACATAAACCTACGTGTGAACTTACCGCCATAGCTACGGACTTTGTAACCTTTGTCTGGTAGATATAAACCGTGTCCAGGACAGAGCGTTGATACCTGTGGAAGTCATCAATCTTACGTTGGACATCCACTGAATCAGTGCTGTCTCCCTGATGAATTAAATACACAGCCGCTTGATCAAGGGCCTTGGTTTTCGGGGTTATCCGGTCAACAGTAGCCTGTAGCTTCTTGACCTCTCTGACCTTTGCTGGTGTATCCATGGTGTCGAAACTGTCATCCAGTATGACTACTTGACTTTCTATCTCAGATAGCCATCCAATAAGGCTTTCTCTTGTACTGTCAAACTCGCCACGTATGCCTGAGATCTGCTTCAGTTTATGCATAATACCAGTAATACGTTGGCACAGAGCATCCCAGTGGTCATTGGCTTGTTGCATCATCGTCTTCAATGTCCCAGCATTGTCAGTTCGACCTTCACGAGCAAGTTTACGATATTGCTTATTAATCGACTCTAACTCGCGAAGGTTTTCATGAATTGTTTTCTCAAGATTCTGAAAATATAAAAAATAGTTATGCACAAAGGAAGGATATAATCTATCACTCAAGTATCTGAAGTTAAAATCTAAATACGTCACTTATATGCCGACGTCACCATCAAATGACATATAGATCTGTCACCAAAAGTGGCAAATGTCAGACAGCAAGTGTCTGAATTGTATGTCATTGGTGAATTTATAATTTAATAAACATTCTGTTGAATTTTTGAAACTAATTTGATGGCAGCTATCTGACCATCAAATGGCTTTTGTGAGTGTGGATTTGGTTCAACACGGTAACAATGAATTTTGGGAGGAACTTGTGGGTACACTTGTGCAATGTTTCTCATGGCATCTAATGTTTGGAGGTCCCAGGGACCCCACACCCTGAAATCTGGGGCCCCCCCAGCTGAGATCTGGGGGTCCTAAGAACTGAAATCTGTTGTTTACAAGCAGTACTTCTCATCCACACTAAAATTAGACGGTGCCATGGACTCACTCACGACTATGAGTTATCTTGGTCCCATGCCAGATTTTCTGTGTTTGGAAATGCCTATAAAGCTACTTAGTATTTAACAATCATATGAGATTTTCAGGGGTCACAGAGGACCCACTGCCACTACTTTTAGGGGTCTCAAGCTGAATTTTGGGGGTTTATACCCTCAAAAGGACCCCTATGAGAATCCCTGCACTCGTGATAGATGTGCCAGAGGGATAACTGGATGATAGAATTAACAGACAGATGCTACACGCCTAAGTTGACTCCAGTGTCCACATTTGTAACTGACCTCGAAAAAGATGAGCTCATCTCTCGCTTTGCTAATGTCTGATTGATCAATTCTAGGGTCACGAAGTTGTGAGCGCATGTCTCTAACCCAGCTGTTAAAGAGCTTGCAGTCATCTGTCAGCCTCTGCCATAAACGCCATGTTTCATCAAGTCTGCGAATAACAATGAATAATAAATGAGCCTTTCCAGTTTATCCATCCATCATATGATGTCATAATAAACTATGTGACGTGTAGGATGACATTATAATCGAAGATGTCATGAATGACGTAGAAAATCATGTCACGAATGCATAATTGAAGATGGACTAAGTGTTGTTGTAGGAATTGTATGTCTTTACCATTTAATAAACATTCTGTTGAGTATTTTGAAATTGATTTGACTGGGCGCTATTGCTACCTAAGGCAGCAATAGCACCCGTTAAAAGTTTCAAAATATTCAAAAGCTTACCTGTATAGTTTTCTGGAAATTGATAGTCAGGGCAAAGGGTGGGTAGAGCTTAACTATGGATGGGTGGGGCATAGCTAAAACTGGCAATGTCCATTGGTCTGGTACGCAGTAGTATGACAGGATAATAAACACACTGGTTCAGTCAGCAAACATATGACAAGATCATAAATTTGTGTGGTCAGTATAAGGACTAGACCGAACATGTCGTTGTGGTTAGCAGGAGTAAGAGTGGACAAGATATTAAATTGGCATGCTCAGCAGAAACAAGACAGAGCAGGATAATAGATTGTGGTTAACAAATACCAGACTGGACAGGATACAAGATTGTGGTCAATAAATACCAGACTGGACAGGATAATAGATTGGTGTGGTCAGCAGATGTATGATGGGACAGGATAACAAATACGTCGATTTACAGTCAGCATGGATTTAGATTTAACATAGAATGAGCTTTAGCAAGTTTAAAATATAATTTAGACAATCTCTTGTAGGATCTCTTGTAGGATCTCTTGTTACATGGCAAGGATCTCTTGTTACATGGCAAGGATCTCTTGTTACATGGCAAGGATCTCTTGTTACATGGCAAGGATCTCTTGTTACATGGCAAGGATCTCTTGTTACATGGCAAGGATCTCTTGTTACACGGCAAGGATCTCTTGTTACACGGCAAGGAGCTCTTGTTACACGGCAAGGATCTCTTGTTACATGGCAAGGATCTCTTGTTACATGGCAAGGATCTCTTGTTACATGGCAAGGATCTCTTGTTACATGGCAATGATCTCTTGTTACATGGCAAGGATCTCTTGTTACATGGCAAGGATCTCTTGTGGGATCTCTTGTTACATGGCAAGGATCTCTTGTTACATGGCAAGGATCTCTTGTTACATGGCAAGGATCTCTTGTTACATGGCAAGGATCTCTTGTTACATGGCAATGAGCTCTTGTTACATGGCAAGGATCTCTTGTTACATGGCAAGGATCTCTTGTTACATGGCAAGGATATCTTGTTACATGGCAAGGATCTCTTGTTACATGGCAAGGATCTCTTGTTACATGGCAAGGATCTCTTGTTACATGGCAAGGAGCTCTTGTTACATGGCAAGGATCTCTTGTTACATGGCAAGGATCTCTTGTTACATGGCAAGGATCTCTTGTTACATGGCAAGGATCTCTTGTTACATGGCAAGTTAGAATTCCTTTATCGATAATGCTTGGCCATTTTGAATCAATAAACTAGTATTTTCACGGCTACAGCATTTCTTTACATTTGTAGCACAATTTCATTAGTTTGTTTTTGAAATACTAATGCAATGGCTATGAAGTCAAACAGGAATTACAGCCAGAGTTTCCTGAAATGTATGCACTCCATACGAAGCGAGATGATTTCCTTAGGTAAGTTAGCATGATTTTTAACCTTTTAACCCGTACCACTCAATGATGTCAATATTCTATCTTTTACTGGGTCAATAGCAAAGAAACTGGTGTACATATTTCAACAATTTTGCTGGACGATGTTGCTGTCTATGACAGCACCATCTCCCACCAAATTTGTTGAAAAATGAACACTAGTTCATCTTTTAATTTAATTAAAAATTTTTTGGCAAGTTTTGATACCAGAGTGGTAAGGGTTAATGCCAAACTCATTACAGCCATTTAGAAAATCAAGAGGAGCATACACGATTGAAGATATTATCAACCTGATTAGCATAACAATAGTATTTCTTAAATTTCATATTTGAAGATGACTAATAACGTACAATATTCTCCTATCTCCGACAAGCTGACAAATATTTCTCCATCGTTTATCAAGGCTCCGGCTAGCAGTCTGCAGCGACATAGACTCGACACTTGTGGGACAGGCATCTGGATCATGAAGCAGCACCTCACAGAGGTTAAGAACTGATGCCACTCCGGCACTATGCTTCTCCAAGTCTCTCTGAAGCTCCTATAACGGGCAAGTATCAGATGGTAGGACCAGATAAGAAACCAAACATGAATAAACATTGCAAATTCAATCTTCCACTGGAAAATCTGGTGTCTTAACCCGTTAACACTCGAATTTGTTCGAAAAAACCTTCAATTTTCTCATAGAAAATGTCCATTTGCAAACCAAGAGAAGACTATTTATGAGAATTTAGCACTAGAGCCAGTCATTCCAGTAATAAATTTTCAAAAATAGTCTTCTCTTGGTCTGCAAATGGAAATTTCTCAAGATCACTGCGGAAGCCGTTTTTGTCTGATATGAGTGTTAAAGAGGAAAGAGTTCTTCGTCACAACTGTTCTTTGCAGTAATCGTAAATTTATTGAAATTTTACAACTTGAATCAGCAGTCAATCCAGTGGTAAATTGTTTTTAAATATTCTCTTGGCCTGTAAATGGACATTCGCTAAGCCGAAAGTTTAATGCTCTTGGCAAATCATGACTGGTTAAGGGCTAATATTGCCTACCTGCTGAATAATAATAATAATAATAATAATAATAATAATAATAATACAGAAATCAGTAATTACAAAATAATCTTACATGTGCTATCTATGAAGCTGTTTGTTAAAAGTCTACCTTTATTTGAATTCAAATATATATATATATATCTTTATCAACACAGGCTAGCCGCAAAGATGCAACCTAGCATGTTTCCACAGTTCTGGTGAACATGGTGAATGTCTGAATGCACGAGAGACAACCAGGTTTGTCTAAGAATAGTCAGACAGCACACACAATTGACAAACCACATATTGCGAAGTTAAATGTCCAAATAAAAGCAGCGGCGAGTAGCTGATATTAAACCTTTAATGGTGAAGACGTGACAAGAAGATTTAGATCTCTGCTCAGTGAATGCTCATGTTAAGATGTTAACAGATGAGTATTTTTGAAAATTTACCAACCAGACATTCCAGTGGTAGATTGTCAAAAATAGTATTGTCTTGACCTGCAAATGCACATTCCTCAAGACCAAAGCAGGAGTCAATTCTGGTTGGCTTGACCATTAAAGGGTTAATAAATGGACTTTAACCCTTTAATACTCATATCGGTCAAAAATGGCTTCAGCACTGGTCTTGTAAAATGTCCACTTGCAGACCAAGAGAAGCCTATTTTTGAAAATTTTTCACTGGAACGACTGGCTCGATAACTGAGGCAGTCATTCCAGTAGTATATTTTCAAAAATAGGCTTCTCTTGGTCTGCAAATGGACATTTTCTATGAGAAAATTAAAATTTTCTTGAACAAATTCAAAGGATAACGGGTTAACGTGGAGATGTTAATCTTTGAGAGTTGAGACCACGAATGACGGAGCAGTGTGTCACCACCACTTCCGTCATCTCTACATCCAATCATTATAACACTTACAGTCTAACTTCCTGTTGCCACTATTAACTTCTACTCTCTCTCTACCCGCCCACTCCTCCTTATCCTCCTCCGAGGCCACCACGCCTATAGCAGTAATAGATCTCAGTAAAATTAGTTTGAAAATATCTGACAGAATATGTATTAAATTGTGAATTCACCAAAGGTATGCAGTGAACCTTTCCATTTTTTAGCTATGCCCCACCCATCCCTAGCTAAGCTCCACCCACACCTCACTCGTGTTGGGATCGATTGATCCCTGAACTCTGTGACTATCAATTTCCAGAAAACTATACAGGTAAGCTGTTAAATATTTTGAAACTAATTTGAATGGGTGCTGTTGCTGCCTATGTGTTTATTAAATAGTAAAACATACAATTCATACAACCTGAAGGACTATTAAGCATTTAAGACGGACTAAATCGAGTTATTCATAATGCAATGATTATGACATTATCCTGCATGTCACATAGTTAATTATGACATCATACAATGGATAGATAAACTGGAAACGTCCATATAGACAGCTTCGTGACAGACTTTTGCCACTTTCATCACAGACCTACTTCGTCCGCTAATAAGTGATATATTTCAGATATGAGTCACAGATCAGATCAACAAACATCCGCAATATAGGAGAGAATTAAAGTAAGACAGATCGGCTTCAATTTACCTGTTGATGCTGGAGTTTTCTCTGTATTTCTGGGAAGTCACAATCATGGTAGATGAGAGGAGAGCCGAGTTCATGTTCCATTTGCGACAGCCATTTACGGAGATTTGCCATACTGCTTTCAAGCTGCTGCAAGGCCACCAATGTCTCCTGCAATTTGTGGTGTCTGAAAAAATAGAAAATTATAGAAACTCAGATAAAATGTCGCTATAAATCAGTCATCAGCCTAAATTTTATATTATCCATTTCGGCGCTATTGTAAGTATTTGATAACCTCTCATATACAACCATATTATGCAAATTAAATAACATTATATGCCAAGTTATGCATTATATTTATGCTTGGTAAAATTATTTAAGATACATGTATGAGAAAATGTCTCTCGAAAAATATTGTGTTAAAATTGTTTAATTATGCAGCGATTTCTGCCTGGATAGAACCCCAGATTTCAGCTTGGGACCACCAGATTTCAGAACGTGGGATTGTCGAAACCTCCAAAAGTTAGATGTCATGAGAGACTGATGGTCAAGTCTATTTTTTAAATTAAAATTTGAGCCAAATCGGATCAGTAGTTTCCACAGTTTTAGAATTTGATCTGCATCCGGTTACATCTATCCGGATCACAGCCAAAGTCTGGAAATCCTCTTGCACTGCATGTTCCTTCGTTGTGTTAAAAATAGAGCCAAATCGGATCGGTAGTTTTTGAAATACTGACCGGAATATGCTTTTGTGACTGACTAACTGACTAAGGGACGTGGGAGTTTACTGAGATACATCCTGGAATAAGCTTTTGTGACTGACTAACTGACGAAGGGACATGGCAGTTTATTGAGATACATCTTGGAATAAGCTTTTGTGGCTGACTAACTGACTAAGGGACGTGGCAGTTTATTGAGATACATCCTGGAATAAGCTTTTGTTACTGACTAAGGGACGTTGCAGTTTATTGAGATACATCCTGGAATAAGCTTTTTTGTGACTGACTAACTGACTAAGGGACGTGGCAGTTTATTGAGATACATCCTGGAATAAGCTTTTTTTGCGACTGACTAACTGACTAAGGGACGTGGCAGTTTATTGAGATACATCCTGGAATAAGCTTTTGTGACTGACTAACTGCCTAAGGGATGCCGCAGATTATTGAGATACATCCTGGAATAAGCTTTTGTGACTGACTAACTGACTAAGGGATGCCGCAGTTTATTGAGATACATCCTGGAATAAGCTTTTGTGACTGCCTAACTGACTAAGGGATGCCACAGTTTATTGAGATACATCCTGGAATAAGCTTTTGTGGCTGACTAACTGACTAAGGGATGCGGCAGTTTATTGAGATACATCCTGGAATAAGCTTTTGTGACTGACTAACTGACTAAGGGATGCGGCAGTTTATTGAGATACATCCTGGTATAAGCTTTTGTGACTGACTAACTGACTAAGGGATGCCACAGTTTATTGAGATACATCCTCGAATACGCTTTTGTGATTGACTAACTGAATAAGGGATGCGGCAGTTTATTGAGATACATCCTGGAATATGCTGTTGCGACTGACTAACTGACTAAGGGACGTGGCAGTTTATTGAGATACATCCTGGAATAAGCTTTTGTGACTGACTAACTGACTAAGGGATGCCGCAGTTTATTGAGATACATCCTGGAATAAGCTTTTGTGACTGACTAACTGACTAAGGGATGCCACAGTTTATTGAGATACATCCTGGAATAAGCTTTTGTGGCTGACTAACTGACTAAGGGATGCGGCAGTTTATTGAGATACATCCTGGAATAAGCTTTTGTGACTGACTAACTGACTAAGGGATGCGGCAGTTTATTGAGATACATCCTGGTATAAGCTTTTGTGACTGACTAACTGACCAAGGGATGCCGCCGTTTATTGAGATACATCCTCGAATACGCTTTTGTGATTGACTAACTGAATAAGGGATGCGGCAGTTTATTGAGATACATCCTGGAATATGCTGTTGCGACTGACTAACTGACTAAGGGACGTGGCAGTTTATTGAGATACTGGAATAAGCTCCTGTGACTGACTAAGGGATGCGGCAGTTTATTAAGATACATACTGGAATAAGCTCCTGCCATTGACTAACTGATTGACTGACATGGCAGTTTATTAAGATACATACTGGAATAAGCTCCTGCCATTGACTAACTGATTGACTGACATGGCAGTTTATTAAGATACATACTGGAATAAGCTCCTGCCATTGACTAACTGATTGACTGACATGGCAGTTTATTAAGATACATACTGGAATAAGCTCCTGCCATTGACTAACTGATTGACTGACATGGCAGTTTATTAAGATACATACTGGAATAAGCTCCTGCCATTGACTAACTGATTGACTGACATGGCAGTTTATTAAGATACATACTGGAATAAGCTCCTGCCATTGACTAACTGATTGACTGACATGGCAGTTTATTAAGATACATACTGGAATAAGCTCCTGCCATTGACTAACTGATTGACTGACATGGCAGTTTATTAAGATACATACTGGAATAAGCTCCTGCCATTGACTAACTGATTGACTGACATGGCAGTTTATTAAGATACATACTGGAATAAGCTCCTGCCATTGACTAACTGATTGACTGACATGGCAGTTTATTAAGATACATACTGGAATAAGCTCCTGCCATTGACTAACTGATTGACTGACATGGCAGTTTATTAAGATACATACTGGAATAAGCTCCTGCCATTGACTAACTGATTGACTGACATGGCAGTTTATTAAGATACATACTGGAATAAGCTCCTGCCATTGACTAACTGATTGACTGACATGGCAGTTTATTAAGATACATACTGAAATAAGCTCCTGCCATTGACTAACTGATTGACTGACATGGCAGTTTATTAAGATACATACTGGAATAAGCTCCTGCCATTGACTAACTGATTGACTGACATGGCAGTTTATTAAGATACATACTGGAATAAGCTCCTGCCATTGACTAACTGATTGACTGACATGGCAGTTTATTAAGATACATACTGGAATAAGCTCCTGCCATTGACTAACTGATTGACTGACATGGCAGTTTATTAAGATACATACTGGAATAAGCTCCTGCCATTGACTAACTGATTGACTGGCATGGCAGTTTATTAAGATAC
Organism: Chaetoderma sp. LZ-2023a; assembly: GCA_034401795.1. Classification (NCBI taxonomy): domain Eukaryota; kingdom Metazoa; phylum Mollusca; class Caudofoveata; order Chaetodermatida; family Chaetodermatidae; genus Chaetoderma; species Chaetoderma sp. LZ-2023a. Next base: position 23,625,375 of record CM067373.1, read on the forward strand.
ATACTGGAATAAGCTCCTGCCATTGACTAACTGATTGACTGACATGGCAGTTTATTAAGATACATACTGGAATAAGCTCCTGCCATTGACTAACTGATTGACTGACATGGCAGTTTATTAAGATACATACTGGAATAAGCTCCTGCCATTGACTAACTGATTGACTGACATGGCAGTTTATTAAGATACATACTGGAATAAGCTCCTGCCATTGACTAACTGATTGACTGACATGGCAGTTTATTAAGATACATACTGGAATAAGCTCCTGCCATTGACTAACTGATTGACTGGCATGGCATTTTATTAAGATACATACTGGAATAAGCTCCTGCCATTGACTAACTGATTGACTGACATGGCAGTTTATTAAGATACATACTGGAATAAGCTCCTGCCATTGACTAACTGATTGACTGACATGGCAGTTTATTAAGATACATACTGGAATAAGCTCCTGCCACTGACTAACTGATTGACTGACATGGCAGTTTATTAAGATACATACTGGAATAAGCTCCTGCCACTGACTAACTGATTGACTGACATGGCAGTTTATTAAGATACATACTGGAATAAGCTCCTGCCATTGACTAACTGATTGACTGACATGGCAGTTTATTAAGATACATACTGGAATAAGCTCCTGCCACTGACTAACTGATTGACTGACATGGCAGTTTATTAAGATACATACTGGAATAAGCTCCTGCCACTGACTAACTGATTGACTGACATGGCAGTTTATTAAGATACATACTGGAATAAGCTCCTGCCACTGACTAACTGATTGACTGACATGGCAGTTTATTAAGCTGTTACCAGCAGCTAAAAACAAGACTGATGAAATTGAGTGATAAAATTTAGTGAGTAGTAAAAGATAGTATCATCCGAACAAACACTGTTATTTATTGAAATTAAATTTTAACATTATTCAATTTTATGCTTTGGAAAACTTAGTCTAGGTGAGTTTGCAAAACATAAGCCTAAAGCTATTATTTTACCAGAGTTATCCTCCCTGTTTCAATGCCAAACCTGGCCAACTGGCAATAGAAAGACTGTGGCGAAGTGGATGGGGACTGACAATAGATACTGTGGCCAAGTGGGGAGTGGGGACTGACAATAGAGATACTGTGGTGAGGTGGGGAGTGGGGACTGACAATAGAGATACTGTGGTGAGGTGGTGAGTGGGGTCTGCCAATAGAGAAACTATGGCGAAGTGGGGAGTGGGGTCTGACAATAAAGATATTGTGGCGAGGTGGGGAGTGAGGACTGGCAGTAAAGACACTGTGGTGAGGTGGAGAGTGGGGACTGAGAATAATGATACTGTGGCGAGGCGGGTAGTGGCGACTGGCAATAAAGATACTGTGGCGAGGTGGGGGTAGGGGATTGCCAATAGAGATAATGTGGTGAAGTGGGGACTGGCAATAAAGATACTGTGGCAAGGTGGGGTGGGGACTGACAAGAGACAATGCGGAGAGGTGGGGAGTGGAGACCGACAATCACGATACCGTGGGGAGTGGCGACTGACAATAGCGATACCATGGGGAGTGGGGACTGGCAGTAGAGATACTTGGCGATGGGGGAGTGGGGACTTACAATAGAGATACTGTGGGGAGGGGGGGGGGCGGGAGTGGGACTTACAATAGATATACTGTGGCGAGGGGGGAGTGGGCACTGGCAGTAGAGGCACTGCGGCATGAAGAGATTATTCACAGACTCATCAGAAGTGGCTACATTTATTTTAATGTTTGAGAGAGGGTGGAGGTGGGGTGGGTGTATTTATAATTGGTAAGTGTGTGTTAAATATAGCTAGTTATTTAAACCACTCCATCATTTACATGACAGATACAACTCTCACAGCTTGACATACAGTAGCTAAAATATCTTGCTCTGAGAGCACTTTGAAAAAGATTTGGATGAAGGTTGCCGCTGCCTATGACAGCAACAACTTTAACTCATGTGTTTTCAATATATTCAGCTATTAATTTACAATGACAAGTGCATGATTACCACTCTGATGCCAAAATTTGATCTTTTACAATGTCAATAACAAATAAACTGGTGTTCATTTTCAACAAATTTGGTGGAGCAACATCTTCCACCAAATTTGTTGAAAATGAACACCAGTTGAGTTCATCTTTTAATCCAATTTGAAAAATTTAAATTTTGACATCAGAGTGGTAAGGGTTAAGTGACCAGCTGTTGACGCTACAATCAATATCTAACCCTGAGGCTGGAATAATTCAGTTTTATGGAATACTCTACCAAGTAAAGAGACACATAAGCACGCGCGCAGTGATGGCCCAGTAGATTGTTATAGTTGCAACATAGGCGGCTTTGCAAAGAATGTCAAAATTTTGACAGATAGATCGATTGATAGACCCAACTTATACTATTTGTCTGTCACGAATGTGTAGGAATTGTATGTTCTTTCATGATTTTACAATTTAATTACAATTCTTTTGACTATTCTGAAACATAGGCAGCAACAAATCCCAATCAAATTAGTTTCAAAATATTCAACAGCTTCCCTGTAAAACTACCATGAAATTGGGATTCTGGGAAGTCAGTGGTCAATGCATATATAAAATCATGAAAGCCATATAATACAATTCACACACACACACACACGCACGCACATCACACACACACACACATGGGTGAAAATAAATTTTGACATGGGCGGGCATAGCTAGACATGGGTGGGGCATAGCTAGACATGGGCGGGGCATAGCTAGAAATGGATCCCTCTATTACCTGTCATGGAGTACAGCTTTCAAGTGATGCCATTTCTCCTCCAATCTGCCAATCTTATGCTCAATATCACTGGCACGAATTTCACTGCTGGCCGCCATAAGCTGCTGTCCCATGGCAACCAGCTCTGTCTTGGCACATTCCTTGTTCTCAATCTCTTGTTGAAAGTCCTGTAAATACATCAGAAACACACATCACATGTATTAGTGAAGACAATATCAGATACTATATTACCTTTAAGAAAACCTCAAACAATATATCACCTGTATTACCCCTTTAACACTCAAGCAGGCCAACCAGGCTTCTGCAGTAGCCTTCAGCAATGTCCATTTGCACACCAAGAAGACTATTTTTGAAAATTTACCAATGGAATAACTGGCTGGATAAACGAGCCCGTCCTTCCAGAGGTTAAATTTACAAAATAACCTTCCCTTGGTCTGCAAATGGATATTTTCCGTGAGAAAATTGAACTTATCACTATAGAGAATTAACGTTTAGTGCAGACCTGGCAATCCTCATCAAGTTGAAGGTGGCCAGTACTTCGAAGAAGAAAATGGTGAAGGAGGCCAGAAACAGTTTCTGCAGTGGTCTTTTGAAATGGCCATTTGAAGGTCAGTAGATAGCTATTTTTGAAGGTCAATAGACGACTTTTTAAAGATTTATAACTGGAAAGAGAGGCTCAATAACTGAGTTAGTCATACCAGTTAGGAATTAAAAAAAATAGTCTGCTTGGCAAACAAATTGAATTTGACTAAGCAAAAAATGTCATTATCTTGACCAATCTTGACCATTAACCCTTTTACCCTTCAATTTGCTCAAGAAAATTCTAATTTTCTCTTAGAAAATGTCCATTTGCAGACCAGGAAACATATTTTTGAAAATGTATTACTGGAATGACTGGCTCTGCTATGAGTATATCATTCTGATGGTAAATTTTTAAAAATAAACCTCTCTTGATTTGCAAATGAACATTTCCCCTGCAGATTCCGGCTTGAATGTTAAAGGCTTAAAAGGCTAACAAATGGAAGATAATTAAGATAATGGCCGCTTAAATCCGCCAGAGAGTATTTATTACCATGAAGACCATTCTCCTCTCAATAAGCATCTCTGCTTCGAAATGCATCTTGTCTTGTCACAAAACTCCAACATTCACAAATTAACCCAATTAATGGTCAAGCTGGTCAACACTGGACGCTGTAAAGGTCTCCAGGAATATCCATTTGCTTGCCAAGAGGAGTATTTATCACTGGAATGCCTGGCTGGGTAACCGAGCCAGTCATTCCATTGGTAAATTTTCAAAAATTGGTCTGCAGATGTACATTCACTAAGCAGAAATGTCAATTCTCTGGACCAATTGTGATCAAGATAATTTTAATTTTCTCATGGAAAATGTCCATTTGCAAACCAAGAGAAGAATATTTTTGACCAAATACAAATGGAATGACTGTCTATGTTATTGAGCCAGTCATTCCAGGGATAAATTGTCAAAAATAGTCTTCTCTTGGCATGCAAATGGACATTCGACGAGCCCGCTTAAGAGGCCAGTTTTGACCGGCTTGAGCCTAAAATGGCAAAGATAAGTGTCAATGTCCTGCGAGATGGTCAATGACTTTACATCAGATCAAGATTGTTAAAGTGTAGGTTATGTTCCTCCCATGCCTTTATATATTCCCCAGTCAAAATTAATGCTGAATTTATCACCTATTTGTAAGACATTAAAGGCATGTCATAATATATCTTATTATGGAAACATGCTTGTTTTTACAAATGCTATAACTTAGATATGATATTGTCGTGATGTACTCACAGTTAATTAACCCTTTAATGGTCAAGCGGGCCGCTGCAGTGGTCTTATGGAATGTCTATTTGCAGGCCAAGAGAAGACTATTTTTTTTAATTTACTTGAATAACTGGCTCAATAACCGAGCCAGTCATTCCAGTGGTAAAATTTAAAAAATAGTCTTCTCTTGGCATGCAAATGGACATTCGACAAGCCCGCTTAAGAGGCCAGTTTTGACCGGCTTGAGCCTAAAATGGCAAAGATAAGTGTCAATGTCCTGCGAAATGGTCAATGACTTTACATTAGATCAAGATTGTTAAAATGTAGGTTATGTTCCTCCCATGCCTTTATATATTCCCCAGTCAAAATTAATGCTGAATTTATCACCTATTTGTAAGACATTAAAGGCATGTCATAATATATCTTATTATGGAAACATGCTTGTTTTTACAAATGCTATAACTTAGATATGATATTGTCGTGATGTACTCACAGTTAATTAACCCTTTAATGGTCAAGCGGGCCTCTGCAGTGGTCTTATGGAATGTCTATTTGCAGGCCAAGAGAAGACTTTTTTTTAAATTTACTTGAATAACTGGCTCAATAACCGAGCCAGTCGTTCCAGTGGTAAAATTTAAAAAATAGTCTTCTCTTGGCCTGCAAATGGACATTCAATAAGCAAATATTTTAATTTTTTTGACCAAATTTAAGCAATAAAGGATTAAGGGTGTAACTCTTTAATGGTCAAGATTAAGGTTTTAAAAAAATTGAAATTGTTACTCAGTGGATGTCCATTGGCAGGAATAGAGAAGATTAAACTTTACCTCTGGAATGACTGGCTCATTTATCAAGCCGAGCCACTCATTCCAGCAATAAAATCTCAAAAATTATTTCCTCTTGGCCCGCAAACGGGCACTTCACAAGATTACTACAGTGACAAGCTTTGGCCCACTTGACCATTAAAACGTTATAGGGGTTATTAAAACTACTACTGAATCCAGTTGTAAGAGAAAGGGATGAATGAAGGGATTTACGAAGGTGTATAATTATTAAAATTTAAAAAAATGTATATCCGATGCAAATATACTCAATTAAATACTTCTATACCTCCACTTTTGTATACGTGATAACACGCTGAAATTATACACACAAAGTAATTTGTCTTTATTGTTCATTGAAATTCAGATGAGATTAACCCTTTAATTGTCAAACAAGCCAAAACACGTCTCTGCAGCAGTCTTGAGGAATATTAATTTGCAATAGTAATGAGAAGACAGAGCCAGTCATTACACTGGCAAATTTTCAAAAATAGTGTTTCTTGGCCTGCAAAAGGACATTCAAAAGAAATATTATGATTTTCTTGATAAAATTGGACTATTAAAGGATTAAGTGAACTAAAAAATGACGGTCACACTGACCTATGTTTGACCTAGTCCAGAATTATCAGGCCTCCCACCGGAGACACAAAATGACGGTCACACTGACCTATGTTTGACCTAGTCCAGAATTATCAGGCCTCCCACCGGAGACACAAAATAACGGTCACACTGACCTATGTTTGACCTAGTCCAGAATTATCAGGCCTCCCACCGGAGACACAAAATGACGGTCACACTGACCTATGTTTGACCTAGTCCAGAATTATCAGGCCTCCCACCGGAGACACAAAATAACGGTCACACTGACCTATGTTTGACCTAGTCCAGAATTATCAGGCCTCCCACCGGAGACACAAAATGACGGTCACACTGACCTATGTTTGACCTAGTCCAGAATTATCAGGCCTCCCACCGGGTACACAAAATGACAGTCACACTGACCTATGTTTGACCTAGTCCAGAATTATCAGGCCTCCCACCGGGTACACAAAATGACAGTCACACTGACCTATGTTTGACCTAGTCCAGAATTATCAGGCCTCCCACCGGGTACACAAAATGACGGTCACACTGACCTATGTTTGACCTAGTCCAGAATTATCAGGCCTCCCACCGGAGACACAAAATGACGGTCACACTGACCTATGTTTGACCTAGTCCAGAATTATCAGGCCTCCCACCGGAGACACAAAATGACGGTCACACTGACCTATGTTTGACCTAGTCCAGAATTATCAGGCCTCCCACCGGAGACACAAAATGACGGTCACACTGACCTATGTTTGACATAGTCCAGAATTATCAGGCCTCCCACCGGAGACACAAAATGACGGTCACACTGACCTATGTTTGACATAGTCCAGAATTATCAGGCCTCCCACCGGAGACACAAAATGACGGTCACACTGACCTATGTTTGACATAGTCCAGAATTATCAGGCCTCCCACCGGAGACACAAAATGACGGTCACACTGACCTATGTTTGACCTAGTCCAGAATTATCAGGCCTCCCACCGGAGACACAAAATGACGGTCACACTGACCTATGTTTGACCTAGTCCAGAATTATCAGGCCTCCCACCGGAGACACAAAATGACGGTCACACTGACCTATGTTTGACCTAGTCCAGAATTATCAGGCCTCCCACCGGAGACACAAAATGACGGTCACACTGACCTATGTTTGACATAGTCCAGAATTATCAGGCCTCCCACCGGAGACACAAAATGACGGTCACACTGACCTATGTTTGACATAGTCCAGAATTATCAGGCCTCCCACCGGAGACACAAAATGACGGTCACACTGACCTATGTTTGACATAGTACAGAATTATCAGGCCTCCCACCGGGTACACAAAATGACGGTCACACTGACCTATGTTTGACATAGTACAGAATTATCAGGCCTCCCACCGGAGACACAAAATGACGGTCACACTGACCTATGTTTGACATAGTACAGAATTATCAGGCCTCCCACCGGAGACACAAAATGACGGTCACACTGACCTATGTTTGACATAGTACAGAATTATCAGGCCTCCCACCGGGTACACAAAATGACGGTCACACTGACCTATGTTTGACATAGTACAGAATTATCAGGCCTCCCACCGGGTACACAAAATGACGGTCACACTGACCTATGTTTGACATAGTACAGAATTATCAGGCCTCCCACCAGCATGCAATGCTCTGACTCCATAATCGTCCTAACTATTGAACGCCATATTAGTTGAGTCTATTGCCTACACAAGCCAGGATTCCTCAAACAAAACCGACCTGCTTGCATGTGCAAATAGTCATTTGTCCTCCAGCTCTGGAAGCATAAGCACACACATAGAGCGCATTCACAGCAGTACATTCGACAGTCTGTATTTCAATACTGTTCAGAGAAAGTGTGTCAATGTTCAGGAGAAAATAGGAGATAGCTTTTATACACCTTCACAATAATTTACGTGAAAGTTGATGCTATCAATGACAGCACTAACATTCAGTCAAATTAGTGCCAAAATAATTAGTAGGTAATGCAATTACTACCTGCTACATATTTGACAAAGATTTGAATGAAAATTGTTGCTGCAACAGCTTTCAGTCTAGCGATTCTAAAATAATCATCATGACTTTCAGTCAACACTCGCTATGGTATTGAAGAGCAATTTGACTGTAAGTTGTTGCTGACTAAGGAAGCAGTTATCAAACTGTTGTCCATAGAATCACACGACGCTCAGTATTACTATCTAAGTAGAGTGAGTATATGCCCAAAATACGCTTTGCCTGTACGAAGGAAATATTTCACCTAGCTACCACATGTACATGTCTGTTCAATCAATGCATTACAAACAAACGCCCAAATCTGTCAACGAGACTTTCATACATGCCATTTACTAATCATTCATTCTTGGCGAGAAAGCGTATATAGGCCTACGCTCACTTTACCTAACTAGTAATATATTGATTGCACGTGTGTGGATAATAATTCGACAATGTAGTTGGTGCCTTAGAAATCAACAACTTAACAGTCAAATTGATATTCAAATCAGTAGTGAGAGTCTACTAAAATTATGATGATTATTTTAGAATATATAGACTAAAAGCTGTTGTGGCAACATTTTTCATTCAAATTAGAATCAAATCTGTACCAGGTACTAATCGCATTACCTAATAATTATTTTGACAATAATTTTACTGACTGTTGTTGCTGTCATTGATAGCAATAACTTTTACTCAAATTGTCAAAATATATATAAAAGTTTTCTCTAATTTTCTGGAAATTGACACACTTGCGCTGAACAATATTGAAATGCAGGCTGTCGAATGTACTGCCGTGGATACGCCCTACGTGCATGCTTACGCCTCCAGAGCTGGAGGACAAATGACTATTTGCACGTGCAGGCGGGTTGGTTTTGTTTGAGAAATCCAGACCTATACAAACAATAGACTAAACAAATATGGCATCCAATAGTTACAATGACTATGGAGTCAGGAAATTGCATGCTGGGTAGCGTTGCATGATGGGTAGCATAGCATGCAGGGTAAACTGAACATAAATCAGCAGGGATCTCATATCTCGTGCAAAAGGGTCTATATTTAATGGGACACGAGAGCTTTAACCATAGCTGGCTAGCATTCAACTACTATTGACCTACAGACTGAGAGGTCAGTTCTATAAGGTCACCTAGCTTACATAATATCTAATCAATGGTTGTTTAATTAATACAAGACCCTACACAAGCTGGATATGAACGGGCGGCTGATAAGACATACAAGTAGATCATGATATAATATATATGTTAATTACATGGATTATTACACCTTGATAACACCATTAAACTCGTAACACTCAAAACAGCTAATGGAGTGGTCTTCAAGAGATGACCATTTGCAGACAAGAGAAGACCATTTCTGAAACTTTACCACTGAAAGGACTGGCTCGATAACTAAGCCAGTCATTCCAATGATAAGTTTTCAAAATTAATATTCCCTTGGTCTGCAAATGGACATTTTCTATGAGAAAATTGAAATTTTCTTGAACAAAATTTGAGGATTACAGGGTTGTCATCTTACCTCTGAAGTGCCACCATCTAATTCCACAGGACTGGTACATATTCCAACTTCACCGGAATAACTATCAACTAGCACAAAGTTGGATGGCTTTGAAGGAACCGTGATAGCACGAGTGGAATCCAGTGCAAATGAATCAAGAGTATTATATGCTAGCTCAGTGGAAGCATGACACGTATCAGAAATTAACACAGAATCTACATTATCATTTTTATCCAGGTGTGAGTCCAATAACTCTTTGTTTGTATCTAATGATGTCGAACTGACATGTAAACTAGACGCTGATTCTATAGTTTGGTCATCACGTTTTGAACTAGATGTTGTTTCTGCTGTTTGAACATCATGTTTTGAACTAGGTGTTGTTTCTGCTGTTTGAACATCATGTTTTGAACTAGGTGTTGTTTCTGCTGTTTGAACATCATGTTTTGAACTAGGTGTTGTTTCTGCTGTTTGACCATCATGCTTTGAACTAGGTTCTGTTCCTGCTGTTAGCTCAAGGTCTTTTGAACTAAATGTTGTTTCTGCTGTTTGCTCATGGTTCTTTGAACTAGGTGTTGTTTCTGCTGTTTGCTCATGGTGTTCAGAACTAGGTGTTGTTTCTGCTGTTTGCTCATGGTGTTCAGAACTAGGTGTTGTTTCTGCTGTTTGCTCATGGTGTTCAGAACTAGGTGTTGTTTCTGCTGTTTGCTCATGGTGTTTTGAACTAGGTGTTATTTCTGCTGTTAAATGTTCATCATGCTTTGAACTAGGTGTTGTTTCTGCTGTTTGCTGATGGTGTTTTGAATGGCCAGAATCCATTGATATCGGCACAGTGTATACATCCTCGATAATATCTTCATCAGTCTCTATATTCTCACTAATGGATTTCTTCACGGTTGTCTCAGTTTTAACTGATTCTACAGCTTCATCTACAAATTCATCTGTTTCTTCTCGCCGTGTGTAAATACTCCCAGACTTCATGTTTTCTATTTCTGTCCAACACCTATTCTCAGCCATACCATCTACTTCTTTAATGTTTCTGAACACATTTTCACTTTTGAACATTCCAGAATGTGCAGAGACATTAGTTTTTCTGTGTTTTATCGTTGGCCTTGTTTCATAATTAACAAATTGATGTGCTGCATCCTCATCAGCATCTAAAAACATCTCCGATCGATCCACAGATTGAAGTTCCGTTGAAGTTTGACCTGTATGATAAGAAACAGAGCCGAATGGATTCTGATCACACTCCTGAGAATTGAACAATTTGTCTCCATATGCTGGATCAGTACTGGAGATCTCAAGGTCAGCTGGATCAGTAGTGGAAATTCCAAGGTCACCCATTAGTATACTTATCTCATTAATTTCTGTGCTGGAATCAAGATCATGATCATCTTCAAACGCTTCATCTTCAATGATCTCCTCTTCAGACCAGTTCTGTGTTCGTGTCGTGACAATAAGTTTGTCTGTTTTGATGATCGTTACATCGTGAATCACCTCGTCAGGATCTGAAGCGCCATCGCTAAGTTCATCTGTGAGCACATTCTCTGTGGTACTACTCGTCGTTGTTGACGTAAAAACAGACTCATGAGACGTTTCTGAGAGAAACTGCTCAGACTCACCAGCAATACCATCCTGGTCTCCTTGAATATCTGATAATGGTGTATTAGTCTCCATTGTCCAAAACTTGGATGAAAGCAGTAAGGTTCTTCACAATGTTTACACAGCATATGCAAGTGGCACCCTCACTCACGTAACAGCAGTCATTTTAAATACTGTTTATATTCCCACATCACTGGCTCACAAACATCAAGTAGACATTTATAGAACCATGGTAGTTTCTTGTTCACAAACTAGCGCTTATCGAAATATCTGTACCATTTCTACCTAATCTCCACCTACTTGTTTTTACGTGTGCTGCAATTGATTTGAAACATTGAAACTTAAATTCCCAGAATATACATTTCAAAGTATCTATACATGTAAGCTGTTACATATTTTGAAACTAATATGCCTGTGAGATGTTATTGCCATTGAGGGCTGTTGCTGCCGTAGCTTCGAGTCAAATAGGTTTCAAAATATTCAATATAGATTTTGACAAAAAAGTATTAAAAGAAGTAAGATATGGTGTATGTGACTATTACTACTTGCTAGAGATATATTCATGCAATGGTTCCCAAGATTTTTTAAGGTGTCCAGATTTCTGGAGATTCTGTTAAACATCCAGATTTTTTTTCATATTTGTATTAAAATTTGTTTCCAATTTTCTGATGCATTGTGATGAAAACAAGCATATTTAGTGTTTATAAATAAATCTGTTGATTTATATTTATACCTTTGCAATTTGTAGTGGCCATGTTAGAGCTTAAAACTGCTGATTTGTATGCATTTTGTATGCATTTCTGTGCACACACCGAGCACGAGAGCGCGCTCATCCAAACTTATTTTCCAGACAAAAAATCATGACAGGCTGGTTGTCCTGATGACTGCGCTACCCTAGGTAGTCAAAACTTTGTCAAATTGCTTTCTAAACAAGAATGACAATCAGAGATTGCTAAAGTATGCTGCCCATTCCGCCAAGCATAACATCCTACCAAAAATTGGTAAAGATCCCTTCAATAGAACTCGTTTTATCATCCGGAAATACAATATTACGTCATTAATTAGGTCACTGTGGCCTTGACATGTGAGCATTTGACCTCAAAATTGATTGGGTTCTTCGGACCACCTAGGACAAGTTCCCATGCCAGATTGGTAACAATCTGTTCAATAGAACTCGTTATCATCCGGAAACGTAATATTACCTAATTAATTAGGTCACTGTTACCTCGACCTTTTGACCACAAAATCGATAGGGTTCATCGGAGCACCAGGGACAGATTGGTAATGATCCCTTCAATAGAACTCCAGTTATTATCCGGAAACGCAATATTACTTCAGTAATTAGGTGACTGTGACCTTGACCGTTGACCCCAAAATTGAGAGGGTTCTTCGGACAGGCAAGGATAAGCTCCCTCGCCAGATTGGTAATGATCCCTTCAATAGAACACAAGTTATCACCCAGAAACGCAATAAGACATCATTAATAAGTCACAATGACCATGACTGTTTAACCTCAAAATCGATAGGGTTCTTCATACAACGAAGGACAAGCTCCCACGCCATATTCGTAATGATCCCTTCAATAGATCTCAAGCTATCATCCGGAAACGCAATATTACGTCATTAATTAGGCTACAGTGACCATGACCTTTGAGCGTTTGACCCTAAAATCAATAAGGTTCTTCAGACCACCAATGACAAGCTTCCATGGCAGATTGTTAACAATCCTTTCAATAGAACTTGTTTTATCATATCAGAAACGCAATATTACATAATTAATTAGGTCACCATGGCCTTGACCCTAAAATCGATAGGGTTCTTCGGACCACTCCATGTCAGATTGATAATGTTCCCTTCAATAGAACTTGAGTTATCATCCAGAAATGCAATATTACGCCATTAAATAGGTCACCATTACCATGACCCCAAAATCATTAGGGTCCTTCGGACCACCAAGGACAAGCTGCCACGCCAGATTGTTAACGATCCCTTCAAGTTATCATCATATAATTTCCTTAATTGTGTCACCATGACCTTGACCCTAGACCTTTTGAATCCAAAATCGATAGGATTCTTCGGACCCCCAAGCACAACAACAAAGCCAAGCTGGCTAAATATCACGCCAATAGAACTCGAGTTATCATCCGGAAATGCAATATAATTTCCTTAATTCGGTCACTGTGACCGTGAGCTTTGACCCCAAAATCAAAAGGATTCCTCGGACACCCAAGCGCAACCAACCTCCCATGGTTGGTAAAAATCCCTTCAATATAACTTGAGTTATCATCCGGAAACTCAACAAAATGCCCTTACTTCTGTCATATTGGGTCACGGTGACCTTGACTGTTTGACCCAAAATCAATATGGCGCATCGAGATGACACGGGCGCCCTACCACCTGAGGTTGTTGATAATAATTGTAGTAGAACTTGAGTTATCACACCGAAATGAAAACCTGAACAGAGGACAGGGCAGATGAAAATGAAAGCCAGGACGGACAAAGCAAACGCTATATTACACCTCATATATTTACATGAGAGGCATAATAACCAAATGGTAAGAAGAACAGCCTACACACATTTCTGAAAATTCAGAATAGAAACGATTAATAGATTAATTCAATCCATTCTTAGGCTACTTTATAACCCTTTTGCTACTGAATGACAGAGATTCACAATCACAGCCAGCCAGTCTAAAATTCTGACCAACTTTTGAAATAAATTTTAATGAAATCTGTATATGATATACAAAATCAAGTCATAAAACTATTTTTGAAAATTTATCACAGGAAAACCTGGCTCAATGACAGAGGCAGTAATTCGAGAAATAAATATTCAAAAATAGACTGATCACGGACAGTAACCCTTTAACCCTCAAATTTGTTCAGGAGAATTTAAATTTTCTCACAGAAAATATCATTTTGCAGACTAAGAAGACTATTTTTGAAAATTTACCACTGGAATGACTGGCTTGGTTATCAAGCCAGTCATTCCAGTGGTAAATTTTTAAAAATTGTCTTCTCTTGGTGTGCAAATGGACATTTCTCAAGACGACGGCAGAAGCCGTGTTTGGCTGATATGAGTGTTAAAGGGTTAAAGGGCCACTATCAGCAGATGCAAGTTCCATGCAGTAAATTAAAATTATGAATAAATGTCATCTATCAAAATAAAGAATATCTGTCAGGCAGACACAAGTATATAATTTCTAATAAGCTTTTTCATGAAAATGAATCGTGTACAACAAAAAACATTAATATTTCTTCAAACTGTCAAAAAATTATGCAAGTTATTTAATTGCATATTCAAATATGAAGGACAAATTTCTTGCTAAATGCAGCTAATTAGGTAATATTCAATCTACAAGGGATCGCTGGAAAAAGATTACAATATATATTTTGAAAACGATTTGACTGGAAATTGTATTATTACACACCAGCAACTTTCATTCAAATTATTTTCAAATAATCTGCAGAATTTAATGGTAATATGAGATAATTTATGCATACCATATAGTGTTCTGAGCTAACCTTTATGACTAATACCAGTAGATATTGAGCAGATAATATGCAGTAATTTCTGAATAAAATACAGTACAACTCAGAAATAACTTAGATTGTCTCAAAAACAAAAATAACATTAAAAACTATATATTTTGAACTTAATTGGATTGGAGGCAGCAATGTCTGCCAATCAAATTATGCTCAGAGTAGTCAACAAAATATTTCTTAAATCGTGTTAAAATTTGCACGAACTTAGATGTTTCTGTTTTTGTTTTGGAAGCACAATAAGTTATTTCTGAGTTTTACTGTATATTATAAAATCTTGCTTCTTTATTATAAATCAAGCGCTTAACAAAAAAAACAATTATTATTTGTAAATTACTATCAAAAGACAAAAGAAAAAGCTTTTTCATTACCCTCCCCACTTAGCCAGAGATGCAAAAACAGAATTGCATTTAGGTCAGTCAGACAGTCATGAGTTAGCCCGCCAGCCAGATTGTCTGTCTGTCCGTTTGTCTGTCTGTCTGTCTGTCTGTCTGTCTGTAAATGTTAAACAAGCATGGATGTCCCGGGGAACTAGGATTTCCCAACCGATATGAAAAATGAAAATCCAATAAATGGTAGAAATTCTTTTTGTAATATCACCTAAAAAAATACTGCTGTTGATTTTAAAAGTAATTTGAGTAAGTTATCCTGCATTAGACAGCATTAACTTTCAGTCAAATTGTCGTCTAATTAAACACAACCTTAAGGATTTAGCTCCGTTGAAAAATGCTACCAAACATTCCGGAGAAAACTATGTCGCAAATAATGGAATATAAATGTGTAGATTTTGTTCCCTAAAAGCCATGACTGTGGTGAACCAATGCAAGCTTTATTTAATCATTTGACACTCATATCAGACAAAAATGGCTTCTAAAGTGGTCTTGTGAAAAGTCCATTTGCAGACCAAGAGAAGAAATATACCACTGGAATGGCTGGCCTGATAACCGAGCCAGTTATTCCAGTGGTAAATTTTCAAAAATAGTCTTCTCTTGGTTGGCAAATGGACATTTTATGAGAAAATTTAAATTTTCATGAACAAATTCAAATGTTAAAGGGTTAAGCCTTTAATCTTTGAAATTCCCATTTCTCAATTTTAAGACAATTATCCCAGAAAGCTGTTGACTATTTTGAAAACAATATGACTGGAACCTGCCATAGACAGCAATAGCTCCCAGTCAAATTAGTTTAAGATCAGTCAACAGAATATTCTTTAGATCATAAAGAATTTGTTGGTTTTAGTCTGTAAGTGTTATTAAGTGTTCAACGTTAAAACCGTTGTTTCTAAGAAGTTAAACTTTATCATAAAATTAGCTCATATTCCCCAGCATGTAAACAATAATTTCCCAACATCTTTTGCCCATAAAAGCAGATGGCCCCTTCTTAAAATCATCTCACATTTATTTACAATAAAGGAGTCATTCAAGCAAATCCTATCACTGTATTAAGATCTATCTGTAGTTGATATGAATATGTTACAACTCCATTAAACCATTGAATCGAAATATAAGCACACGATGAACGAAATACACCGATTGTATGAATTACATACAAATATTCACAGGTATACTAAAATCATATATATATAAACACTGCCGTGTTAAATTAACAAATCATAATTCATTCGCTACGTAAAGCTGGTTTTACAACTATGATATATTTGTTTCACCGCAAATTACTACCAGGGCTAAGCTTTCAGAGAACAGTATACTTGAAATTAGATCACTTGTGAGTGGGTCATAGCTATGGGGACGAATCAGAGAATTGTTGAATCTATAACACGCTCCTATTGTAGGCTGAGGCTGAATTTTGAAATGTGAATTCTAAAATATGAACGACATTGAGATTTTCAAATTCTGTACAATTTGAGCTAGAGTTCTCTTTGTAAACTGTTTGTTTATATTCTTTCCTTTTAGATACAAAAGCCTGCAGCTGCCCGTAACACCAGTAATAAGGTAGTCTGTGAAAACTTTAAGCAACCCAAATAACAAATTTGAAATAAGATGGTTGAATATTTTGCAAATACTATAATTGAAAGTTGCCGCTGCCTATGGCAGCAACAACTCTCATTCAAATTATTTCCAAAATAAGTTGCAGTAAATTAATGATAGTATATAAGTCACGATTCAAAATTATTTATTTTCAGATATAACTCGGTTTGTACATTTGCACAACTGGAAGCTATCTAGTGAAATGGGGTCAGCGCAGAAGCTAATTTACTGGAAGCCTGGAGAGTGAAACACTGGACAGCTGTGAAAACACTGTCATACATACAGAATCGAAAAACTGATCAACATAAAAAAGTTTTTTTGCACAAATTATACAAAACACAATAAATTTTTATATAAGTGATTAGTTGAAAATCAAACTTAATTCTTTTGCGTACATATTATTGTAAACACCCTCTATATAAGCTACAAGGAGTTCCAAGGTGAGGGGTTACTATGGAAACATCAAACCACATGTTTAACTTGTGAGCATCAGTACCACTGGCTCTATATTGCTGAGATAGAGTGAGAGTGAGTGAACACTGAGAGATAATCTTCTTCACAGAGGAGGTGTCTCTAATGTGTGGGAGAGAGAGCGAGAGTGAACGCTGAGAGATAGTTCTCTTCATGTAGTATCTCCTGGTTTGAGAACCCAATATTCAAAGCTATTATTCTAATTATAAGTAAATATTAACACAAGTTAATTAGTTATTTTATGGAAAGCGCAAGCTGCAAACATCACAGATGAACAGAACATTTTGGTTTTCTTAATTTTCTTTTTCATATAAATTTGAAATACAGTCAAACTTGCCTTATGTGACCAATAATTGAGCCAGTCATTCTAGTGGTAAATTCTCAAAAATCTGCAAATAGGCATTTTCTGAGAAAATTGAAATTTGTTTTAAAAATCAATTTCAAGAGTTAAAGGCTTAGGGTAAACACTTTAAACACTGAAATTCAAGTGTCTCAATTTTAATACAACTATACAGGAATGTTATTCAATATTTTGAAAATAATATTACTGGAAACTGTTGCTGCTATAACAGAATATTGCTTACATCATAAGTTGACATCATTCATTGTCTGTGAGGTTTAACCCTTTACCACTCAAATCGGCCAAAAACAGCTTCTGCAGCTGTCTTGGAAAATGTCTATTTGCAGGCAGAGAACTGTTTTTGAAAATTTATCATTGGAATGACTGGCTCGATAACCGAGCCAGTCATTCCTGTGATGAATTAAAAAAAATATTCTTCTCTTTGTCTGCAAATGGACATTTTTTATAAGAAAATTGAAATTTTCTTGAACAAATTTGAGACTTAAAGGGTTAAGGACGAGTAACAACACATTCTTTATAATGTAAGGAATATTTTGTTGAATACAGCACCATCAGTTCCCAGTCAAATTAGTTTCAAAATATTCATTGACATTCATGTCTAGTTGTCTTGACATTGAGTAACCATTTAACCCTCAAATTTGTGCAAGAAAATGTAAATTTTCATATGAAAAATGTCGATTTGAAGATGAAGAGATGACTATTTTTGACAATTTATCACTGGAACAACTGGCTAGTTTATCGAGCAAGCCAGCTCAATTATCGACCCAGCTATTCCAGCTTTAAATCTTCAAAAATAGCCTTCTCATAGTCTGCATATGGCCATTTCACAAGACCCCTACAGAAGACATTTTTAGCTGACTTGAGTGTTAACCCTAACCACTGCAGATTATATTCTATCTTTTACTGTGTCAATAGCAAACACACTGGTGTACATTTTCCAACAATTTTGGTGGATGATGTTGCCGTCTACGACAGCACCATCTTCCACCAAATTTGTTCAGAAATGAACACCAGTTCATCTTCAAATTTAATTTGAAAATTTACAATTTTGACATCAGAGTGGAGGAAGGATTAAATGGTTAAAGGGATATTATGAATTATTGCCCAGAGAAACACGTGTTCAAAATATGAGCCAGAAATATGTGCTTACAAAAATCATGAAATTTATATATAGCCTTATCCTACAGACTGAGACAGTAGAGAGCACATGTAGAGATGTTAAAAATAATGCTCCAAGAGCGGTCACCCCATGACAGTCAGAATCCCCGATTTATCTGAAACCAGCATTCACTCGCAGACATAATATTGATTAACCATTGTACTGGCTCAAGTGATCCTAGCATTACTTATTCCATTCCTGACAGGGTATGATAACTGGCAGTCGTAGCCTTATGTAGGCCCTATTTACAATAGTATTGCTGAAAGCTGTTGTAGCAGGGTTAAAGTTAGAGGGAAGAACAATAGAGAAAGAATAGGGAACATAAATACAGACAAAACCTGTACTAGAGCCCACCTGTCTTTGTGGACAACATATGCTACTGCTTTTAACATGGTAACCCTTACATTTCTTAAAAAAAGTTTCAATTTTCTCTGAAAAATTGTCCATTTTCATATCAAGAGAAGCCTATTTAAAAAAATGTATCACTGGAATGACTGGCTCTGTTATCGAGCCAGTCATGCTAGCATTAAATTTTCACAAATAGTCTTATCTTAGTCACTAAATGGACATTTCTCAACACCAGTGCAAAGGTCAGTTTTGGTCCTCCTGACCAGTAAATGGTTAAATATGTGGTGAGAAGACCACCTGTCTTAAAGAACCATCATATTTTGGCTCCACAAGTCATATCCTCAAGTCACTTCTTGTAAGAGACCACCTGTCTATAGTGACTAATGGAGGGATATGATCTGTCACTCAAGTAGCTCATCTCATAAGAAATTATGTCAATAAATAGCTGATGTTCACAACCATAATAGCATACTATAGCTGTCATGAAAAATTGAAAACTCTGTTGAGTGTACGAATTGTATGTCTTTGATGGATTTACAATTTAAATGTAATTAATTTAAATTAATTCATTACAAATGAATGGAGTGTTGAATATTTTGAAACTAATTTGACTGGGAGCTAACCGCCCCTGTTTCAGTTACCTTGAATTTGGGATTCTGGTAATTCACGGTTCAAGGTATATAAATTGTACAAAGCTAGAAATGAATGGAGTATAGCTAGAAATGGATGGAGTATAGCTAGAAATGAATGGAGTATAGCTAGAAATGAATGGAATATAGCTAGAAATGAATGGAGTATAGCTAGAAATGAATGGAGCATAGCTAGAAATGAATGGAGTATAGCTAGAAATGAATGGAGTATAGCTAGAAATGAATGGAGTATAGCTAGAAATGAATGGAGTATAGCTAGAAATGAATGGAGTATAGCTAGAAATGAATGGAATATAGCTAGAAATGAATGGAGTATAGCTAGAAATGAATGGAGCATAGCTAGAAATGAATGGAGTATAGCTAGAAATGAATGGAGCATAGCTAGAAATGGATGGAGTATAGCTAGAAATGAATGGAGTATAGCTAGAAATGAATGGAGTATAGCTAGAAATGAATGGAGTATAGCTAGAAATGAATGGAGTATAGCTAGAAATGAATGGAGTATATCTAGAAATGAATGGAGTATAGCTAGAAATGGATGGAGTATAGCTAGAAATGAATGGAGTATAGCTAGAAATGAATGGAGTATAGCTAGAAATGAATGGAGTATAGCTAGAAATGGATGGAGTATAGCTAGAAATGGATGGAGTATAGCTAGAAATGAATGGAGTATAGCTAGAAATGGATGGAGTATAGCTAGAAATGAATGGAGTATAGCTAGAAATGGATGGAGTATAGCTAGAAATGAATGGAGTATAGCTAGAAATGAATGGAGTATAGCTAGAAATGAATGGAGTATAGCTAGAAATGGATGGAGTATAGCTAGAAATGAATGGAGTATAGCTAGAAATGAATGGAGTATAGCTAGAAATGAATGGAGTATAGCTAGAAATGTATGGAGTATAGCTAGAAATGTATGGAGTATAGCTAGAAATGGATGGAGTATAGCTAGAAATGGATGGAGTATAGCTAGAAATGGATGGAGTATAGCTAGAAATGTATGGGGTAGAGCTAGAAATGGATGGAGTATTGCCAGAAATGTATGGAGTATAGCTAGAAATGGATGGATTATAGCTAGAAATGGATGGAGTATAGCTAGAAATGAATGGAGTATAGCTAGAAATGGATGGAGTATAGCTAGAAATGAATGGAGTATAGCTAGAAATGGATGGAGTATAGCTAGAAATGTATGGAGTATAGCTAGAAATGGATGGATTATAGCTAGAAATGGATGGAGTATAGCTAGAAATGGATGGAGTATAGCTAGAAATGAATGGAGTATAGCTAGAAATGGATGGAGTATAGCTAGAAATGGATGGCGCATAGCTAGAAATGGATGGAGTATAGCTAGAAATGGATGGAGTATAGCTAGAAATGGATGGAGTATAGCTAGAAATGGATGGAGTATAGCTAGAAATGGATGGGGCATAGCTAGAAATGAATGGGGCATAGCTAGAAATGGATGGAGCATAGCTAGAAATGAATGGGGCATAGCTAGAAATGGATGGAGCATTGCTAGAAATGGATGGAGCATTGCTAGAAATGGATGGAGCATAGCTAGAAATTGATGGAGCATAGCTAGAAATGAATGGGGCATAGCTAGAAATGAATGGGCCATAGCTAGAAATGAATGGGCCATAGCTAGAAATGGATGGAGCATAGCTAGAAATGCATGGGTCATAGCTAGAAATGAATGGGTCATAGCTAGAAATGAATGGGGTATAGCTAGAAATGAATGGGGCATAGCTAGAAATGAATGGGCATAGCTAGAAATGAATGGGGCATAGCTAGAAATGAATGGGCCATAGCTAGAAATGAATGGGGCATAGCTAGAAATGAATGGAGCATAGCTAGAAATGAATGGGGCATAGCTAGAAATGGATGGGGCATAGCTAGAAATGGATGGGGCATAGCTAGAAATGAATGGAGCATAGCTAGAAATGAATGGGGCATAGCTAGAAATGAATGGGGAATAGCTAGAAATGAATGGGACATAGCTAGAAATGGATCCTTCTATCATTGTTTGTTCACCATAAGGTGGACATTTAAGACAGAATTTACTGCAACATAACAGCTATGCCACAACAGTTGGTAATTTAAGAGAGATGGATATAGAATCATGAGGGCATTGAATGAGTGTCTATGTCAAAGTGAACAAAGCACTGGTCGGGTATATATTTAGTTTCACCATTAAGAGGTATGCATGTGCGGGTGTGCACGAATGCATGCGTACATGTATGTCTGTGTTATACTTGTCAAGCTCTACTGATGGAATTTTCACCAAACTTGTGAGGCAGGTTGTCCGTGGGGTTCCTCAGAGTTTTGGTGGCAAGAGATAAAAGACATAGAAAAAGTGAGAGCCGAGTGATACTCAGTAAATACTGAATACTTGATAATATTGATATTGAACTCTGCCAAGCCTTTGATCAAATACGTACATCCAGATGGTGTACAGATGTTCCCTAAAACAGCAATCAAATGCTATTTACATGTGAGCAGTCTGATGGACATAGTGTCTCTATAATATCTCGCACTCAGATCATTAAACATATTCATACAGTTTTGTCAATGAGTTTATAGTGTTTATGTGATGGCATTAACCCTTTAAACTTTTTAAACAATTTTTCCATACAAAATGCCAATTTTCAGACCAAGAGAAGAGTATTTTTGAAAATTTACCACTGGAATGACTGGCTGGCTTATCGAGCCAGTCATTCCAGAGGTAAATTTTCAAAAATACTCTTCTCTTGGTCTGGAAATGGACATGTTTCAAGACCACTGCAGAAGGCTTTTTTGGCTGACATGAGTGTTAAAGGGTTAAATGATCATTACCTAATTTCAACGCAATAGAGCAAATACTATCAAAATGAGTTGGCTAGAATTCGAGCTCTCGCTCAGAAACGAAAGCACTGCTAGGTTTGACCTTGTTATTTGGGATCCTAAACAAGAGGCCTAAGGCATCTGTCTAACTCACCATGTGCTGGCTAGAATTCTGGATACGGTATAGAAGTATAACAAACTGACTTCCAGACCTTGAAGAAAAAATTACTTTGCCATAAGTTTGGAAAAAGTATGGCAAATTTAAATAGCTTGAATTATTGGCCACTGGCACAAATGAACAAAACGAGATGACCACTGGAAAAATTTACCAATCTAATTTCTGTGATGGTTTTGTCATGTTTTATTAAAATTGGGCCAGTTGTTAATAAGAAGTTTTTTATATGAATTTTTTCCCAGAAATCCAAGAAGGCCGCCAAATGCTAAATTTTGATTGATCCACGACGGCCATGTTTTTTTACGCATCAACTTTCAATGGATAAATTTTAATGGCATTTCGGCCCTAATCATATCTGCCAAATTTTGGCCTGATCTGTTCAGCGGTTCTGGAGAAATGAGGTCATCCAATCTATTTGGCAAATCAAGTTCCCTCGAACAAACGTGGTTCAGTTGTTGTTCCAGATGATGTTTACTGAGTTCTGAATCGTTCCCCCAAGCGTTTTCAGAGATTTTTCTAGACGTTTAAAAAAATCACCCAAAATCAAAGATGACCACCAGCCAAATTGGTTCCCTTTGAACATACGTGGATCCCTATGGCCTAAGGATGCTTCCTGCCAAATATACTTGAAATCAGCTCAGTTCTCGAGAACACATTTTAAATTTCCCATTGCTTTAGTATTGTAGTTTATGGTGGGAAAAAGATTCAAGATGGCCACCAAATTGTTTATCCGCCATTTTCGAGTGGCAAATTTGAAATCAGAATTCCCAAAAACCTATATAAACCAATTTAGGCTTAAAAATACTCAAAATAAAAAAATCCAAATTGGCTGCCAAACACGCTACATTTCCCCTAATCCTATCATTATCTGCAAATTTTCGGCCCAATCTGTTCTGCAGTTCTGGAGATGTTTTTTCAAAACTAGGTCATCCAAGATGACTACCGAACTATTTGGCCAATCAAGTTCTCTTGAATAATCTTGGTTCAGCTCTTGACATAGACGATATTTCAATAGTTTGGAATCAATCCCCCAAGCGGTTTCGGAGATTTTAAAATACTTTTCAAAAAATCGGCAAAAATCCAAAATGGCCACTGGCTAATCGGCTTCCTTTCAACAAACACGGATCTCTATTCCCTAAGTGTTAATTGCAAGAAGGTACCTTCTCTCCTTGAAGATATGCGGCCACCCGTGTTCCAATCCCTTGTCATCCACGGTTATTATTAAGTTCATGTATATATACAATATCTACAATCGTGGCCAGTTAATACGCTCAATAATATGTACATGACCAATCGGCTTCGTTTGAACAAAATTGGATGCCTATGCCCTAAGGAAGCTTCATGACAAATATAACTGAAATCGGCCCAGTGGTTCTCCAGAAGAAAACTTTTAAATCTCCCAATGCTTTAGTATGGGAGTTTTTGGCGGGACAAAGATCCAAGATCACCAAACCGCTTATTCCACCCAAGATTCGTTGAAATTGGTCCACTAATTAAGGGGTAGCATTGGAAATGGTTCTGGAAAGTTTTCCAAAAATCCAAATTGCCCCCAAAAAACTGACCAAACAAAATTCTGAATAGAAGTTCTACAGCTTACCACTATAGAATCCTTCCAAACAAATTTGGATAAAAGCCACCAAGCAGTTATGGAGAAGATGCATTTTGACAATTTCGGGTAAATTGTTGATAAAATTTATGATTTTCACCCAAAAAATTGACCCATTAAAATTCTGCATAGAATTTTCTGGAGCCTACCGTGATAGGGTCTGTCTGGCCAACTAGGGTTGAAATCTTTCAAGCGATTAATGAGGAGTAGCGTCTAGACGATTTCCAGTAAATTTGTCTAAATCTAAGCTTTTCACCAAAGTACTTGACGAATCAAAATTCTGTATATATCTTGAAATATATCCCCATAAGGTCCTTCCAGCTAAAGTAAGTTGAAATCTGTCAAGCGCTTAATGAGGAGTAGTGTTTTAACAATTTCCGGTGAATTTTTCATAGGATTTAAGGTTTTCACCAAAAAACTTGACCAGTTAAAATTCTGTATATAAGTTCTGAAGCATACACCCATGAGGTCAAAGATTTTCATACAAATAAATTGACTAATCAAAATTCTGTATACATGTTCTGAAACCAAAAGCATTAGGGTCCTTCCAGCCAAATTAGGTTGAAATCTGCCAAGCGGTTAATGACGAGTAGTGTTTTGACAATTTCCGGTAAATTCTTCATAAAATGTAAAATTTTAACCGGAAAAATTTACCAATCAAAATTCTGTATACAAATTCTGAAGCCTACCCAATAGGGTCCATCTAGCCAAATTAGGTTGAAATCCGCCAAGCGGTTAAGTAGCGTTTTTTAACAAAGGCTGACGGATGACTGACGGTTACAATGCCTTTCAGTAACCTTGACCGTTGGACCAAACATCATTGTGTGATGCCGTGTCATTATAAGGAGGCATGGGTTCAAGTTTCGGTCCAGTATGACAAACTTGAGATATAAAGAGAAAAGTCAAGCTAAACAGTAAACGTTAATGTTGAAAAAAATAAGGTTTTTACCAAGGTCACTTTGACCATGACCTTTTGACCTCAATGTAATTGTCTGATGTTAGGTTCATTATAAGGAGGCATGTGCCCAAGTTTGGCTCCAGTATGATTAACCAAACCTAAGATACAAACAAAAAGGTTGAGCTAAACGGAAAATGCTAATGTTGAAAAACAAGGTTTTTACCAATGTCACAGTGACCTTGACCTTTTGACCCCAAGGTCATCATGAGATGTCGTATCATTATAAGGAAGCATGTGTACAAGTTTGGGTCCAGTATGATTAACCAAACCTGAGATATAAACAGAAAAGTTGAGCTAAACGCAAATTGGACGAAGACGCCAGTCCCTCCGCCCGACGTGCAGGGTATCGAAATAGCTCGTTTTACAATCGGTTTCGTTTGAACAAACTTCGATCTCTGTGCCCTAAGGATGCTTTCTGCCAAATATAATTGAGATCGTCCCAGTGGTTATCGAGAAGACATTTTTAATTTCCTATTGCTTTAGTATGGGAGCTTTTGGCGGGAAAATGATCCAAGATAATTGAAATCGTCCCAGTCATTCTTGAAGTCATTTAAAGAAAAAGTTGCCGGACGGTCGCTATGGCATAAGCTCACTTGGCCATTCTGTCCAGGTGAGCTAATAATAGCTAACATGATTTGTTAAGCAGAAAAACTTAACATGTGCAAATGAGTTGAAATATAACAGTGACCTTTGACCCCAAGGTCATATGCTATACTTTGCAAATTTTTGCACCCCCCCTTCACAAAACCGTGTTTGGCACAGAGATTGAGAGAGATTGTACTTGCAAATAGACAAACAAGTAAACAGATAGGTGAGTAAACAGAGCAGTAAAACATCCAATATAACAGAAGCTATAGAGTGAGTCAAACCGAATGCACTGACATTTTGGACAAATTTAAAGTATTTCAAGAGAGATAACTATCGTGAATCTAGGCGCATTTCACTGTTACGCAATCTCCATCGAGGGCATGCCATAGGGATTTGACAAACCAAATTTGAAATGAATCTATCCGTTATAAGTGAAGTTATTGAGCAGAAACCAAATCCACAGATGTTACCGACAAATTTTATGTAATCTAGATGCATTTCGTTGATAAGCAATCTCCACCAAGGGCATATCGTCAGAGATTCACGTCCCAAATTCGAAATGAATGCATCCATCATAAGTGAAATTATTGAGCAAAAACAAAATGCAAGGACATTTTTGACAACTTTAGTATTCCAAGGGAGACAACTGCAGAAAATCAAGACACCGTTCACCGATACACAATCATCACCGAGGGCATCTCGTCAGGATGTCACATACAAAACGTGAAATGAATCCATTTATTATAAGTGAAGTCATTGAGCGAAAAACAAACGCAGACGGACAGACAGATGCAAAAGCATGATAGACCCATTTTTTCAAAGCAGGGGGATTATTTATTGAAGTTGGTTCCAACAATACAGCCAAATTTATTCAATGATCATGGTGCACATGTGTATGTGTGCATGAGTGCCACCAATACATTGACATCACTAAAGGACAACACTGTCAGTTTATTGGGATATTATTATCAAATGCTAAATTACAAATGAATTGTGGAAGACATTCTTAAGTTACTGCACACAAATTTTCTGGATGAAACAAATTAACAGATGAAAAGATAAATCCAGACACAAGTGATGATGAGTGGTAGAGCATGTTTATATTTTAAGATTGGGGGCACTTAGAGATTCGCCATTAATTCAAATCGCTGAGATTTGGCAATATTTAACCCCTAACACTTTGATGTCAAAATGTTAAATTTTCAAATTAACTTAAAAGATGAACTGGTGTACATTTTTCAACAAATTTGGTGGAAGATGGTGCGGTCGTAGACAGCAACATCGTCCTCCAAAATTGTTGAGAAATGTACACCAGTTTCTTTGTTTGAGTGACACGGTAAAAGATCAGATCTACTCATTCCTGTGGTAAATTTCAAAGAATTTTCTTCTCTTGGCCTGTAAATGAACAATCATTTAGAAAAATAATAGACTTTTTTTTACCAATCGTGACCATTAAAGGGATAAGAAAGTAATTAAAGCGTAACTATTTCAAAGCAAACCTACCTTTTGCATTTTCAGAATAAGATCCTCCACATGGTACTCTGTTCTGGTTGCTATGACGATTAACATGTGATCAATCCATCCGCAGAGTTCTTGATAGCGCTCATTAAACCCAGACCACTGATGTAGCTTCATTGTAATCCTGTGTTGTCTAAGAGACGCCTGGCTCTGTAGTTCATCCCACTGTTTGTCGAGTAAGCGGATCCGCTCATGCAGAATAGCCAGATCTGCAGGCTCCACTGTGCCGGTCAGCTGGCGCTCTTTTGCCATCAGTGTCTGTCTTTTGTCGTCAGAATTTTCAAACGTTGTCTCGATATCCTGAAATCATAAGTACAGTGAAGCTCAGAAATAACTTAACAAACACACTGTTAAATATTTTGAACATAATTGGATTGGAAGACATTTCTGCATAAGGCAGATTCAAAGTATGTTCAACAGAACATTTGTTATATCGTGCACAAAATGGTACTAACAAACATGTTTCTTATTAAATATATATTAGTTACCTCTCTGGGATATAGAAATGGACGTTTCCACTTTATCCATACATCGTATGACTAGGCGTGCACGATTACGTGACTGGGCTTGCGCGATTAGATCGAAAATTGCGATTATTCTTTAAATCGTTAATTTACATGTATATGATTAAAAATTAAATAATCCAATAATTGTTAATAATTTCTACTGCATAAAATATTTCAAAATCTGTAGTTTAATTACTCTTTAAAGTGATCACTCCCAAACATTGTCATTTTTCTCCGTGAATGTATGTCCATTTGCATGCCACAAGAAGACTATTTTTTAAATGTATCACTGGAATGCTGGCTCGAGCCAGGCATTCCAGTGATACATTTTCAAAGATTGTCTTCTCTTGGCTTACAAATGGACATTTCTAAATACCATTACAGCTTTCGTCATTCATATATACCTTTGTTATCATGGCTCGGTAATTAGTACCCAAGTTGATTAATCGAGTAATCATGATTATTCTTAAACAAGAGGCCTGTATCGCTCACCTGGACCATAGGCATTTCAACTAGAATGGTCATTAACAATAAGTAGAAATCTAATGAGTTGAGCAGACTTGTAACAACAAAACAGAGGCCATGTTTCCTTATGTATCAACTTCTCTTGAACAAACCTTAATGGGCCTTAGTCATCAATATACTATCTCCCAAATTTCGGCCGAATCCGTTCAGCGGCTTTCATGAAAGCCTGGCCATCCAAGAGGGTCACCCACAGGTGAACAAATTCAGTTCAGCGCTTGCCCTAGATGATATTTAATGAATTCTGAATCGATCAATCAAACGGTTTCGAAGAAGAGGATTTTTAGACATTTCTAAAAATCGTCCGATATCCAAGATGGCCACCGGCTCAATTGGCTTTGTTTGAACAAACTACCCTAAGGATGCTTCCAGTCAAATATAATTGAAATCGTCCCGGCAGTTCTTGAGATATTTGAAATTTCCCATTGCTTTAGTATGGGAAATGATCCAAGATGGCCACAAAACCGTTTATCCGACAGTTTCCAAAATTGCAAATTTGAGATCAGAATACCCAAAAACATATATAAAACCAATTTCAGCCTCAAAGTCCAGCAAATAAAAAAATCCAATATGCCCACCAAACACACTATATTTTGATTGGCCCACCGTGGCCATGTATTTTTACGGATCAACTTCCCTTGAACAAACTTTAATGACCCTTAGTCCCTAATCATATCTGTCAAATTTCAACCCGATCCCTGTAGCGGTTCTGGAGAAGTCGTTTTCACTAAAACTAGGTCAACCAAAATGGCCTCCAAATCATTTGACCAATCAAGTTCCCTTGAACAAGCTTGGATCATCTCTTGCCCTAGATCATATTTCATGGGGTTTTCTTCAATCCACCAAGCGGTTTCGGAGATTTTTAAAGACCATTCTAAAAATCGTCCAAAATCCAAGATGGCCACCGGGCAAATCGACCAATTGGATTCATTTGAACAAAATTTGATCCCTATGCCCTAAGGATGCTTCCTGCCACATATAATTGAAATCGGCCCAGTGGTTCTTGAGAAGTCGTTTAAATGAAAAGTTGACGGACAGACGATGGACGGACGATGGACACACGAAGGACGGTCGCCACAGCATAAGCTCACTTGACCTTTAAGGCCAGGTGAGCTAATAATCGATCGTGATCAATCAAAGCGATAATCGTGCACGCCTACGTATGACATCATAATCAACTACACGATGTGTAGAATGACATTATAATGAATGACGTCATTATGATATCATGAATGATGTAGATAAGTACGTCACGATTGCATATTTGAAGACGGACTATGCGTTATTGTACGAATTGTATGTCTTTAATATTTAACAAATATTTTGTTGCAACTAATTTGACTGGGCTCTTTTGCTGCCATAGGCAGCAACAGCAACCAGTCAAATTAGTTGCAAAATATCCAACAGCTTACCTGCATAGTTTTCAGGAAATTGATAGTTAGGGCATTCGGGGATCGATGAATCCTAACAAGTGTGCGTGAAGCTTAGCTAGAGGTGGGCAGGGCACGACTAAAACTGTAAAGGTCAATTGTTTGAGTGTAGCTACATCCCGGAGAGGTAACTAATATTTCTTTATTATGAATCATCCTGGGATCGGGACCAACATTTTCGGAAATAACATGTTTCTGTTTTGTAGATATTAACTTATTTATGAGCCGTACGTACTGTATGCCATTTCTGGAATATGGCTTGGTACTATGAAAATCATATTTAAATATTTGGCAAATTGATTACGGTAACCCTTTAATGTTTAACCTAAACGAGCCATCCTTTTCAGCGGTCTTAAAAAATGCTCGTTTACAGGTCAAGAAGACTATTTTAAAAACGTTTACGACTGGAATGACTGACTAGATAACTGAACCAGTCGTTCCTGTGGTAAAATGTCAAAAAAGTCTTTTACTACCCTGTAAATTGAGATTCACGAAGCAAATACTCTAAATTTCTTTGACCAATCTGGGCCCATAAAGGGTTACATGTGGATATTTAATGATGCACTGAATCACAGCAGACACTCTGGTTCCATGCTAAACATCATTTTCTGGTATAAATACATACTAATGTTCCATGAACCAGTAAATGTACAACACTATTGATAGACCTCACACATTTAGATGGAGAGGCGGCAATATCCTGAGTTAGATGACCTTAAATGGAACAGTGTTGACAATACAGCCTGGACAACAATTTCTTTGATAATCAGTCAGCGGTGAAAAGTAGGTCACAGTGACCTAATTTTGATATACAACACTTTTATGCTATGTTATGTTAATACACATTTTGGTACCCTATATGAATAACTTTACGCTACATCTCAGCCAAAGTTTTTTATGATATTCAATGAACCATGAATAATAGGGAAATTAGTTTCAAAATATTCAACAGCATGTTTATTAAATAGTAGAGACATACAATTTGTACAACGTGTCGGACTATTAAGACTTAAAGACGCGCCTAGTAGAATCATTTATAACAATGATTATGATGTAATCCTACACATGGCTTAGCGGAGTATGATGTCATGACGTCAAATCATCGATGGATACTCTGGAAAGGTGAATAGTGCATTCATATGTGCTAAACTTGCTGACTATATGTGAAGTCTTGAAATTATGATTCAGGCCAAAATATCAAGGGCTGATGCATGCAAATAAAAGTGAATACTATAGATGGCCAAGCACAAAATGGTGATAATACGAAGAAAACCCTCCGATCTCAGAGGAAGAAAGCCATCAGTAATCTAACACTGGCATCCGTCAGTATTTCTAAATGTAACTGGGCAAAATTTAGCCTTTTAATCATCAAAATTGGTAAAGAAAACAAAATAATTTTTTCGGAATGAATTTTCATTTGTAGAATGAGAATATTAATTTAGAAAATTTATCACCAAAATGGTTAGTTAAAAAACTGAGCTAGGCACTATAGTGGTAAGTTGAGTACACTGCAGCTTTTGCCGACATGTATTTTCAAAGCTTACTCTGCAGTTATGAAGCTCCCTTTGTAGGCCATCGTAGGAACTAGGTAGCTCTGCATTGAGGGTGCGTCTCACATCCTTCAACCATCCAACAATGTCCTCAATATCATCTTCAGCGTCCTGCCATTGTTTGACCACACCCTCTAGTCTCTCACGCTGTCCATCAAACCGTCCAAAGGCTTGGTACCAATGTTGTTGAATCAGGGTTAAGTTGTCATTAATCTCCTTCTCGGTGGATGGTTCAGCACGTTCTAATAACATCTTGCTGACTTCATGAAGACGTTTGTAGTTATCCTCATGTCCCGTGAAGTCCTGCAATGTACTCTGTGAAACAAACACATACAGTTTTAAGTCGACTTCAGTGGTAATCCTTTAACACAGTCACTCATATCAGCTAATAAACAACTTCTGCAGTGGTCTTGAGAAATGTCCATTTGCAGACCAAGAGATGATTTTTGAAAATTTACCACTGGAATGACTGGCATTATAACTGAGCCAGTTATTCCAGTGGTAAATTTTCAAAAATAGTCTTCTCTTGGTCTGCAAATGGACATTTTCTATGAGAAAATTGAAATTGTTTTGAATAAATTTAAATGTTAAAAGGGTTAATGTTCTATGATTTTAACATTGCATTGAAATTAATATATATTTGTCTTCAAAGCTTTTAGCAAATAATGCATTTTAACTACATACACTAGATATATGCATGTCTAAAATTAATACATTTAATAAGTCCACTATGCAGCAGTTACGTAGGCTACATTTGGCAGTAGACACTTCTAAGTTCTCCTTACCCGAGCCTTCTCCAGTAAATACTTGATTCTCTGCAAAGATGATTTCTCAAAGTCATATGATTGTAAGTCATAGTCCTTGTTCCTCAGCCAGCTGTTAAGTCGATCTGATAGAGCATGGTACGTCTGCCATTGCAGCGCTAACTTGTCAATGACAGCTTTACGCAGGGTAGCTTGACGCACCTGTAAACACATACGTGTACCAGAATACAAAACTATTTTGCAAGTGAATGAGCGGGGATATAGAAACTCAGAATTACATATATATTGAATCTGCTGTCAGCCATGCATGAATAGTATGTTTCAGTGGAGATAGTTATGTGTGGGGACATTAACCCTCATTTTTGTTCAAGAAAATTTCAATAGAAAATGTCCATTTGCAGACCAAGAGAAGACTGTTTTTGAAAAATTACCACTGGAATGACTGATCGAGCCAGTTATTTCAGTGGTAAATTTTCAAAAATAGTCTTCTCTTGATCTGCAAATGGACATTTCTCAAGACCACTGCAGAAGCTATTTTTGACTGATATGAGTGTTAAAGGGTTAACCAATAGTGCAATCCATTTCTAGCTATTCCCCTCCCATTTCTAGCTAAGCCCCTCCCATTTCTAGCTATGCCCCTCCCATTTCTAGCTAAGCCCATCCCATTTCTAGCTAAGCCCCTCCCATTTCTAGCTATGACCCTCCCATTTCTAGCTAAGCCCCTCCCATTTCTAGCTATGTCCCCTCCCATTTCTAGCTAAGTCTGCCAACTTTTTATGTGTGTTAGAATCGATTTGAAATTTAGAAACTGGAATTCCCATACTATACAGGTAAACTGTTGAATATATTGAAGCTATGGTAATTTGAGTGGGGGGGGGGGGTTTGTTGCTCTTAGTCAAATTAGTTTCAAAATATTCAACATGTTTATTAAATTGCAAATGCATCGTAAAAACATCTAATTTATACACTTTGTGCCAGAGTTTTTGAATTTCCTGATGGAGCTATATGGCATTTTGATTGCATTGGCTCATATGCAATATACTTGATTATAATGTTAAATACTTGAGTGACAGATTGAATCCCTCCACTACAAAGACAAAGCTGTGGTGGCTCACATGTTAAACCGTGGATAACCAAGCTGCCTAATAGAATTGCTTCTACAGCAATCTTGAATGCTGCACATTTGGAAACCAAGAGATTACTTTAACAAAAACTCAGTATTGGACTGCCAATCATTCTAGTCACAAGTTTTACAAAATAGGCTTGTTAAGTGATGGTCAACAATGAATAGGGAGGCCATAAACACAACTATGACATACGGAATAAATCTGTGAGTAAGAATTAGTTAACTATTTATTTATAGTAATTGAAGGTTAATTTGTCAATAGTCTTAGACAATCATGATAATACATGTATATGACACAATTAACTTTCAACATACCACATTCTGCCACTGGTCAGCCAGCGTGGTCAGTTTGTGTTGAAACTCCACATGGTCAATGACTTCATCATTCTGCAGCATGCGTTGTCCATCTGTGATAATCGCCCTCAGTACCTGCTGACGACTGAACACATCGGACTGAAACAACTGGTAAAGAAAATGTTATTAAAATATTATTGCAACAATGATTAAGAAATATTCTACACAAACATCTACTCAAGACCACCTATCTTCTAGGGCCACAAGATATTGACATTGATCTGGAGCATAGACCATTATTAGGACGGGCAATGCTTAGCCTGGAGGAATAACACTTTGTATGGAGAGGCCACCCTTTGCCAACAGGAGCAAGATTTAGGCCAAATGTTTGATCCTTAGGTTGGCGTAGCAAACCATAATCAAGGAGTGACCCTCTTTCAGGTTACCTTCAGGTCGGCGGTAGAAGCATCCCTATCTATCAACCCTTTAATGGACATACCAACCAAAAGCAGTCTATGCAACAGTCTTTTGGAAATGTCCATTTGCAGGCCAACAGAAGACTACTTTTTAAAACTTATCATTTGAATGATTGACTCGATGAATGCGCCAGTCTCTCTCAGATCTGCAAATCTAAATCTACTAAAAGTACCTAAGGTCAACTCTAAAACATATGGCCATAAAACTTTCTCTTTCACTGCAGCTACCGAATGGAATAACTTACCAAATGAAATTAGAAACTCATCAACTTTAGAAAT
The DNA here is from genome assembly GCA_034401795.1 of Chaetoderma sp. LZ-2023a. NCBI lineage: Eukaryota > Metazoa > Mollusca > Caudofoveata > Chaetodermatida > Chaetodermatidae > Chaetoderma > Chaetoderma sp. LZ-2023a. Next base: position 23,659,572 of record CM067373.1, read on the forward strand.
CTTTAAATCCAATCTTAAATTCTATTTATTTCAAATAGCATATCCATAGAATACTTACGCGCGTTAGCGCTTAGAGCATGCAGTTGCATGGATTAAGCGCTCTAAAAATGTACTATTATTATTATTATTATTCCTGTGATGAATTATCAAAAGTAGTCTTCTCCTGGCCTGCAAATGCTATTCACGCAGCAAAAAAGTAAATTTATGTGACTTTAGTAAAACTTGTAGCATTTCATGAGATGTAATCATACATAATATAAGACAGTGTCACCAAACTTCAGGATTCATTCCCATAATGCAATGATCTTACAAGGCATAAAATATCAGAAAATCAGAAAATTCTATTAAAAGTATGAGAACGGCCTATGTATTTTTAAACAGTCAATTAATTTGCTGAGTGGCTGGCCAGCATAGTAAAGATTTTTCGGATGGTAGAATATTAGTTCAATAATTTGGTGGAACAGGACAAGACATGGTACAAGGCTTTATGATCCAGACAATAAGAAGTTTTGCTTTACTCACATCAGCCTTACGCTGTTGTTCTAATAGTTCCTTGTAGTCTCCAGACACTGGCTTGCTCAGGTCTGCCTCAACCTGTCTCAAGAAGCTGAGCCAGTTCTCACATTTCTGAGGGAAATCTTGTGTTAGAAGTAACAGCCCTTGCAAGCGACGTTGTTTCTCTGCCGTCGCTAAGGATTGCTGCTGCCATCTATGGTTCAGTTGGAGAAGCTTTTCCGAATAAGCTTCCGAGAGCGCCATTCTATACCCAAGATCATTCAAAGAGTCTAACTGCTGTTGGTGATTGGTGAATTCAGATGAAATATCCTTAATTTGATCTAAGCGTCTCTTAATTGAAATATCATCAGCAGATTTATCAGGATCTTTGAGAGACAGTGTATTTTCCGCATGAGCTAGGAAGTTGCTTACACTGTGCAAAGCTTCCTGGAATTTCTTATATTCATTCAAATCATCATTAAGACTTTGTATATGTTTCACCAGCAACTGCTTAAGCGATGTTAGCCGCTGGTTAATGCTGCTCTGTCGTGACGCGACAATATCAGCGAGTGGTGCGTCCAGGCTCCTACTGACCTCTTGACCCATCAGCTTTAGAGCATTAAGCTGCGATTGACAGCTATCTAACTCAAGCTGAACAACCTGTGAACAAAAATACAGTTCCTTAAGGAAAGTACATTAAAACTTACATTAGTCCTTTAATGGTCAAGAAAATGTCATTTGTACATTTATATGTCCATTTACAAGCCAAGAGAAGAATACCTAAAAAATCTTCCAATGGAATGACTGGCTCAGTTATCAAGCCAGTCATTCCATTCCAGTGGTCAAATTAGTTTCAAAATATTCAACATAATGTGTATTAAATAGTAGACACAAAGTTCGTACAACGCTTAAATAAGCGTTCATGGCATACTTATCTACGCCATTCATGACGTTATTGATTATGACGTCATCCTACACATCACATAGTTCATTATGACATCATAATATCCAACAGTTTACCTGTAGTTTTCTGGAAATTGAGATTCAGAGTACAGGGATCAATCGATCCCAATACAGGCAATGAGTGGGTGGAGCTTAGCTAGAGATGGGTGGGGAATAGCTAAAACTGGATTCCTCCATTGGATTGGAAGGCATTGCTCCCTAAGGCAACAATGTCTTCCAATCTAATTATGTCAAAAATATTCCACAGTACGTTTTATTTTGTTTTGGAAACATTTTAAGCTATTTCTGAGCGGTACTGTAGCTCATATTTACTACACATTATAGTTAATTCCTGTTGATTACGGCATAAACAAGTTAAATACACCTCACCCTTGGGAGAGGGTTTATCTAAGTTGGAAGAACTGGTACCCGATGCCATTGTACATTTTAGTGCAATAAAATATGTTTAAATCGATACACTTCACTGAAGGCAACAACAATTCTCAGTTGAATTAAAAATATTTAGCAGGTTTTATATTTACTTACGGCCAATACAAGAATCTGTGAATTTATATTTATTTATTCTATGGTATTTGCACTATTTCTGCAGCTTCAGCACATTTTACCTTGCTTTGGTCAAGACATTGTTGACGGAGATTGGGTGTGTCCTTCATCAGCATCAGCTCTGCGCTCAGTCTTTCTTTACTGTCTAGCCAAGCGCCCAGTCTCTCATACTCCTCCTGGTAGTGCTGCCATTGTTGCAAAGCCTGATCCCACTGCACATAGCGAGAATTTAACTCACCGGACAAAGCATTCCACCTGAAATAGAGGGAGTTTATCAGTCACTGAACCTTTTCAAGACGAAGCCAGCCAAAAAATGATGATTTCTGAAAATTTGGTAAATTTTAAAAAATCATCTTCTTTTGACCTGCAAATGGACATTCAAATAGCAATTATTTTAATTTTCTTCACAAAGATTTAGTCATTAAAGCGTTAAATACCTGATATGACAATCAAAATGTCACTATAGCTGATGGAGGTCCGACACAGAAAGGGCCAAAAGTCCAACTTACAGTAACCATCTGAATGGACCTTTCCAGTTTTAGCTATGTCTCGCCGATCTCTAGCTAAGTTCCACCCCCATCTCATTCATGTTGGGATTGATCGATCCCTGAACTCCCTGACTACCAATTTCCAGAAAAGTATACAAGTAAGCTATTGAATATTTTGAAACTAATTTGACTGGGTGCGGTTGCTGCCTTGTGCCTATGTCAGCAACAGCGCCCAGTCAAATTAGTTTCAAAATATTTGACAGAATGTTTATTAAATAGCAAAGACATACAATTCATACGTGTCGGATTACTAAGCGTTTAAGACAGACTAAATCAAGTCATTCATTCTGTAACTGATTACGACATCATCCTACACATCATGTAGTTGATTATGGTGTCATGATGGATGGATAAACTGGAAAGGTGTATTGTATTTTTTTTATGAATGTACAAGTCAATAAACAATTTGGTGTTATGGGAATTCAGGGTTCAGTGTCAATATTGAATCAAACATGCATACAAACTAGCGAGAAAGGGGCGGGCATAGCTAGAAATAAGAGCAGCTTATCGAGAAAATGTGCGGGCATAGCTATAAATGGATCCCTCTATTGAATGGTCTAAAAATTATTAATCAATTTTTTATTGTACACCAGTCTCATTGACATACCCGGTATATCAAACCTCTCATATTTTACACATCTTCCTCCACAGATGGCAGAAGCAAACAGTGAATATAGGCAAGACAAGGAACACAGAATTAAGAAATAATCCATAATTCAATGCCGTGAACCTGATTTTCTATGTTTCTAAAGTATGATGGCACCAACTGGTGTATATGTATTTTTATTTTATTGACGCACTGGCAACGTGCAGCTTCAATTTCCATGTGCTAACTTAGCCGACAGTCATGCACCCATTAGTTTAATTTGTTGATCACCATTTCCCGGTCGCGGGATCGAACCACCATTCTGCAACTCCACATAGCATTAGCAACCAGACATCTCTCCACTGGACCACCGCGCGAAGACAGGAAGTCAAGGTTTGGGCGACCAATTTTCACATGTCTGATATACTGACACACTGACAATTCATATGGGACTATCTGTGGATGCACCTGCCACGATTCAATCCTAGGCTCTTCACGCCTATTGTACTCTGACTCCAGCACGGCGCTGGCAGTATATGTATTTTTATTTTATTGACGCACCATAATTCAATGCCTTGAACCAGATTTTCTATGTTTCTAAAGTATGATGGCACCAACTGGTGGATATGTATTTTTATTTTATTGACACACTGGCAACGTGCGGCTTCAATTTCTATGTGCTAACTTAGCCGACAGTCATGCACCCATTAGTTTAATTTGTTGATCACCATCTCCCGTCGCGGGATCAAACCACCATTCTGTAACTCCGCATAGCATCAGCAACCAGACATCTTTCCACTGGACCACCGCGCCAAGACTATAAGTCTATGTTTAGGCGACCAGCTTTCACATGTATGATATACTGACACACTGACGAGTCATATGGGGTGTGCATGCACCTGCCACGATTCAATCCTAGGCTTTTTAGGCCTATTGTACTCTGACTCCAGCACGGCTCTGGCAGTATATGTATTTTTATTTTATTGACGCACTGGCAACATGCGGCTTCAATATATATATATATATATATATATATATATATATATATATATATATATATATATATATATATATATATATTTGTTTGACTCAGAGGGCACCACAATCACCTTTCTCTATGTAGTAGGTAGCAATTTTATTCAAAGCCTTCATATTATTTTATGCTGACATCCAAGACTGGAAATTAGGTTCAAAACATTTCTTTTCTGTTCTATATTCCCAACACCTTTACTAATCAATTTTTGGCATGAGGGGCAGACTCGGCTTCACAGACATCTTACTCCAAGACTCGCCAGCTCTGTGTGACCACGTTGTTGCGCATGGAGATTTCAAGTGACCCAAAAGTAGACTAGGCTACAACTAATATGTCTGCAAGATACTCCTCATCTTGGAGGAGGAGAAATGAACAGTGACAACTCATCTGTAAACTGTGTACTTCTCTGCTCCAAGTAACAATTATTATGAGTGAATTGGGGACTTAAATATTGCCAAAAATCAGGTTTCTGAATATAATGAAGATAGCTGAGTGATAAAAAAGCAAGAAAAAAAGCACATTTTCACCCAAAATCATGGACCTATAAGGATGAATCCTCCAAATGGCACCTCTAACCATCTTAAAGAAGCTCCCTGCTAAGTTTCATTACATTATTTTAAGCGATTCTGTATGCTATGCTGTTTACGAGAACATTGACAAAAATCGTGAGTTTTTGCATTAAAAAGCCCATTTCACCCACAATCTTGAATCTATAAAGGTGAATCCTTCTAAAGACACATCTGCGTATCGTAACTGAGGCATATCCCAAGTTTTATTCAATTATTTTAAGCGATTCTGTATGATATGGTGTTTACGACAAAATTGACAAAAATCATGATTCTTTGCATTAAAAAGCCAATTTTTACCCAAAATCTTGAACCATGAAGGTGAATCTGTATGATATGCTGCTTATGAGAATATTGACAAAATTTGTGAGTTTTTGCATTAAAAAGCCAATTTTCACACAAAGTCTTGGACCTATAAAGGTGAATCCTTAAAAAGGCACATCTACCCATCATAAAGAGGCCACCTGCCAAGTTTCATTAAATTATTATAAGTGATTTTGTATGATATGGTGGTGTTTACAAGGAAATTGACAAAAAGCGTGAGGTTTTGCGCTAAAAAGCCAATTTCACATAAAATAGTGTCCCTATAATGGTGAATTCTTCAAAAGGCACATCTGCATATCATAACTGAGGCATACACCAAGTTTGACTAAAATATTTGACATGCTTCTGTATGATATGCTGTTTACAAGATATTGTGGATGGACAGACAGACAGACGCGATGAATACAATAGGACTTCTGCTTCCTAAGGCAGCAATGGCTTCCAGTCAAATTAATTTCAAAATATTCAACAGTTTTCCTGTATAGTTGCTTTGAAAATGAGACATAGGGAATTCATAGGTGAAAAGGCTAAGACTCTAACAGCTCTCAGCTAGAGCTGGGCTAGAAATCAGCCTGCCATAACTAGAAATGGATCACTCGCTTAAACCTCAAATTTGTTCAAGATTCTTGTAGAAAATTTGCAGACCAAGCAAAATGGACATTTCTCAAGACCACCGCAAAAGTAATTTTTGGCTGATATGAGTGTTAAAGGGTTAACCTCGGGGAAAATCTTAATTGTAAGACTGAGGTGATTGAACATGGCACCGTAACTTAAGACTGAGGTGATTGAACATGGCACCGTACACTTAAGACTGAGGTGATTGAACATGGCACCGTACACTTAAGACTGAGGTGATTGAACATGGCACCGTACACTTAAGACTGAGGTGATTGAACATGGCAACGTACACTTAAGACTGAGGTGATTGAACATGGCACCGTACACTTAAGACTGCGGTGATTGAACATGGCACCGTACACTTAAGACTGAGGTGATTGAACATGGCACCATACACTTAAGACTGAGGTGATTGAACATGGCACCGTACACTTAAGACTGATGTGATTGAACATGGCACCGTACACTTAAGACTGACGTGATTGAACATGGCACTGTACACTTAAGACTGAGGTGATTGAACATGGCACTGTAACTTAAGACTGAGGTGATTGAACATGACACTGTACACTTAAGACTGCGGTGATTGAACATGGCACCGTACACTTAAGACTGAGGTGATTGAACATGGCACCATACACTTAAGACTGAGGTGATTGAACATGGCACCGTACACTTAAGACTGATGTGATTGAACATGGCACCGTACACTTAAGACTGAGGTGATTGAACATGGCACTGTACACTTAAGACTGAGGTGATTGAACATGGCACTGTAACTTAAGACTGAGGTGATTGAACATGACACTGTACACTTAAGACTGAGGTGATTGAACATGACACTCTACACTTAAGACTGAGGTGATTGAACATGGCACCATACACTTAAGACTGAGGTGATTGAACATGGCACCGTACACTTAAGACTGAGGTGATTGAACATGGCACCGTACACTTAAGACTGAGGTGATTGAACATGGCACTGTACACTTAAGACTGAGGTGATTGAACATGGCACTGTAACTTAAGACTGAGGTGATTGAACATGGCACTGTACACTTAAGACTGCGGTGATTGAACATGGCACCGTACACTTAAGACTGCGGTGATTGAACATGGCACTGTACACTTAAGACTGCAGTGATTGAACATGGCACCGTACACTTAAGACTGCGGTGATTGAACATGGCACTGTACACTTAAGACTGCAGTGATTGAACATGGCACCGTACACTTAAGACTGTGGTGATTGAACATGGCACCGTACACTTAAGACTGAGGTGATTGACCATGGCACCGTACACTTAAGACTGCGGTGATTGAACATGGCACCGTACACTTAAGACTGCGGTGATTGAACATGGTACCGTAACTTAAGACTGAGGTGATTGAACATGGTACCGTACACTTAAGACTGAGGTGATTGAACATGGTACTGTACACTTAAGACTGAGGTGATTGAGCATGGCACAGTAACTTAAGACTGAGGTGATTGAACATGGTACCATACACTTAAGACTGAGGTGATTGAACATGGCACCATACACTTAAGACTGAGGTGATTGAACATGGCACCATACACCCAAGACCGATGTGATTGAACATGGTCCCATACACTTAAGACTGAGGTGATTGAACATGGTACCGTACCCTTAAGACTGAGGTCATTGAACATGGCACCATACACTCAAGACTGAGGTGATTTAACATGGCACTGTACACTTAAGACTGAGGTGATTGAACATGGCGCTGTACAATTAAGACTGAGGTGATTGAACATGATACCGTAACTTAAGACTGAGGTGATTGAACATGGTACCGTACACTTAAGACTGAGGTGATTGAACATGGTACTGTACACTTAAGACTGAGGTGATTGAACATGGTACAGTAACTTAAGACTGAGGTGATTGAACATGGTACTGTACACTTAAGACTGAGGTGATTGAACATGGCACGCACCATACACTCAAGACTGAAGTGATTTAACATGGTATCATACACTCAAAACTGGTGATTGAACATGGCCCCGTACAATAGTTTGTACTCACTTATTCCTGATACTGGTTAGACCTTGTTGCAGTTCCTGTTTAACTGGACCGCTGCAGACCTGACTCAGCTGATTGGTCAGCGTAGCAAAGGTCTCCAATCTGCCTGTGTGCTCATCAAATTCGGTCTGCATTCTCTGGCAAAATTTAACAATATCTAAATTATACAGGTTTTTCATGAAATTAGCTTGCTTGTATGCTTGACCCATGAAACAATGAAACTCACATTTACAATTTGAATTTCCTTTCAAATGATAAGCGGTGTTAATTTTTGAAACAATGTTGCTGTACATAGTTCTTGTGACAAAGACAACAGACTCAGCAACATTGTTTCCAAAACAGTTTATTGTATTACTGAATACTGAGTACTTGAATACAAACATGTGACTTACTAGATTAGATCACACTATAGGTGGTTACGCAAACTCTAGCCGTATCGCGCTACTCTACGAGGATCCTAAACTCACTCTCATATCCGGGTTCCTAGTTTCATGCATTATATATTTACTACAATGTCATAAATAGTGACCTAATAAGTGTTGAATATCACCATTTTAGCAGTTCGGGTGTTAATTTCAAGACATCACATGAACCAGACTTTAGCCAAATTCTTTTCAAAATATTCAGCAGATCCAGAGATATTACCAACTGAAAGGATTGGCCTGTGGCTTGCAGCAGTCAGACAGTCAATGCATACAGAGCAGAAGACAAAAAGGCTGAAGTTGTTGAAACTAATTTGCCTACTGCAGGCCTACACAACCCATTTTTTTGTTCGCGCAACGGTTACGCAAATATTTTTTGCGCAACCCAATTTTGGGTTATGCAGTTTCTTTACTTTGTACATATATATATATATGTAAAAAGGTTGCGCAAGCCCAAATGGGTTAGCTAAAATAAATTTGCATAACCCAATTTGTGCAGGCCTGTACTGTTGCTGTGGCAGCAATGGGTTTCAGTCAAATTAGATTCAAAACATCACAAAATTGTCCTGTATAGTTGTCTTGAAATTGAGTCAATGGAAATTTGATGGTTAAAGTGCTCGATTAAAAAGGAGTTAATAAAATTGTACTTTACCTGCAATTTGGCAACCTGTATTTTCAACGTATTCACATCAGAACTGATTGCAACATATTTCCCGAGACAAAACTCGGTCTCACTAATCACATGGTTCAAGGCGTTTAGCTCGGTATGATATTTATCCCATTGTCCAAGAACATCTTCGAGAAGATTCTGAAGCCGAGAGAGTTGTTCCCCTTGATTAGCATACTGTTCCGTCACACTGGACACTTTGTCGTGAACATATTTGACACTCTTAGGGGAACTTTTGCTCATTTCTGTCAGCTCAGAGCCGAGACGTTTGGCTGAATCGATGTCATCTTGCTTGGTGTTCAGTGCATCTTGCAATACCTGGAAATAACAGTGACCACAAATGTTGACACTTCTGCGTAACGCTTTAACCCTCGAACTTGCTAAAAAAAAATTTCAATTTTCTCATATAAAATGTCCATTTGCAGACCAACAGAAGACTATTTTTGAAAATTTACCACTGGAATGACTGGCTCGGTTATCAAGCCAAAAAAATGGTCTTCTATAGCTGGTTCCAAATGAGACCTCACTAAACAAGCGATATGAATTTAATATGAAATGGTAATGAGTGTGAGATTCTATTTAGATTTACATAAGCTTTTACTTTGTCATTTTGCAGAGAGAGAGAGTGAGCGAATGAGCGAGAGAGAGAGAGAGAGAGAGAGAGAGAGAGAGAGAGAGAGAGAAAGAGAGAGAGAGAGGGGAGAGGGGGAGAGGGGGAGAGGAGGGAGGTAGGGAAAGATTGATTGAGGGAGGGAGGGAGAGAGAGGGGAAGATTTAGGAAGAGAGGGGGGGAGGGAGAGAGGTAGGGAAAGGGGAAGATTGAGGGAGAGGGGGGAGGGAGGTAGGGAAAGGGGAAGATTGAGGGAGAGAGAGGAAGGGAGGTAGGGAAATGGGGAAGATTGCGGTAGGGAGGGAGAGTGGGGGAGGGAGGTACGGAAAGATTGAGGGAGGGAGGTAGGGAAAGGGGAAGATTGAGGTAGAGAGGGAGGGAGGGAGAGAGAAAGGGGGAGGGAGGTAGGGAAAGGGGAAAATTTAGGGAGAGGGGGAGTGAGGGAGGGAGAGAGATAAATAACCATAACCTGGCTGTAATTGTCCGGTCATTAAGTACAGATTTAAATTTTCTAAACCATATTTGCCCTTTAACATGCAAGATGGCCAAAAATGGCTTCTGCAGTGGTCTTTGGAAATGTCTATTTGCAGACCAAGTGAGGACTATTTTTGAGAATTTGCCACTGGAATGACTGGCTTTCAACAAAGTCGATAGAATCTTAATAGCTGTGGGTGAAGCATGAAAAGTATGTCACACTGACCTAATTTTGTTACGCTACATATCTTATGCTTACAACGCGTACATACAACAAATTGGATTACTGCATACCAAAAACTCTTTAAACAGAAGCCAGGAATAAGCTAACTAAATACTAACTAACTAACTAACTAACTAACTAAAGATCATGTCTACCCACAGCTAAACTCTTCTCTTGGTCTGCAACTTGACATTTCCCAAAACACTTTATGTGAGAAAATTGAAATTTTCTTGAACAAATCTGAACATTAAAGGATCTAAATACCTTGCAGTCTTTGAGTGTCTGTTTCACATTGGCCTCATTCCCGATTAGCTGGTATTTCTTTAGGCAGTCTTCTTGCTTCTTGAACCAATCCTGGAGCCGCTTCATCGCCTTCTCATATTCATCCCATTTCTCTCGCATCATGTCAAGTTTTTTCAACTGTTCAGTAATATCACCACTACAGGACTGCCAGCGCTTGTTAAGCGAACCAAGTTTCTCAGCAAACTCTGTCTTCTCAGCGGACTGCTCACTTTGGCCGGTCGGATCCTTAGAAGCCTGTAAGACAGTCTGATTCACAAAGTCTACTGTCAGTTGTTTACTGGCCAAGTCAATCTTGTAACCCTAGAAATAAAATATTAATAAATTGTTTATCATAATGTCCAACTTACAGTAACCGTCTGAATGGACTATTCCAGTTTTAGCCATGCCCCACCCATCTCTAGCTAAGCTCCACCCACACCTCGCTCGTGTTGGGATCGATTGATCCATGAACTCCCTGACTATCAATTTCCAGAAAATTATACAGGTAAGCTGTTAAATATTTGAAACTAATCTGACTGGGTGTTGTGAAAAGACATACAATTCGTACAACATATCGGACTATTAAGCGTTAAAGATGGACTATTTCGAAGCATTCATGACATCATGTTTATGACATCATCCTACACATCACATAGTTGATTATGATGTCATATGATGGATGGATAAACTTGGAAAGGTCTATTACATTTAACAATAGAATAATGGTACAAAAAATCCATGTTGTATGATCACAAAAGAATTTTTAACAACAAACAAAAAAACCTTGGCAATAGCAACAACCTATTCCCACGTGTCTGTCTTCCTAGAATTAAGTACCTTGTAATAACCTGGGAATACTGCCAAGAAATTTTTTCCAAAAACTTAGATTTAAAACCATATCAAAATGTTGTTGCTGTCCACAGTGAGAAACAGAGGGAGTCCTTTCCTAGCTATGTCCCGCAAATTTCTAGCCAAGCTTCACACATTTTGTATATGCTTTTGAATCGATTTTAACATTTTGCATCCCAAATTCCACAGATCTCAATTTGTGGAGTGGGTGAATCTCATTCTGTGTGAATAATTCATGAATCAAAATTCTCTCATACCACAAAATTACCTGTCACCAATTTCAACGTAACAATATAGGCAAGCTGTTGAATATTTTGAAACTGAGTTGTTGGATGCAACAGCTCCCAGTCAAATTAGTTAGAAAATATTCAACAGAATGTTTATTAAATTGTAATTTCAACAAAGACATAGAATTCAGATGATTACTGTCGAACCTTTGCCGCTTTTGTCTTGAACCTTCGCTGTTTGATTGTGATGCAAGCTAACCAATGACATGCTTTGATTGTGAAGTCAGCTAACCAATGACACGCTTTGATTATGATGTCAGCTAACCAATGACATGCTTTGATTGTGATGTCAGCTAACCAATGACATGCTTTGATTGTGATGTCAGCTAACCAATTACATGCTTTGATTGTGATGTCAGCTAATCAATGACACACTTTGATCATGATGTCAGATACTTGAGTGCTGGATTGGAACCCTCCATTGTGTTTGTAACATAAGGTGGTTGCTTAAGACAGGTCTTACTGCACAATGATGAGAATTTTGAGCCTGACTAACTGCATTAAGCCGTTTAAAGACAAATCTCGGAAAAGTATATTCTTTACGATATAAAACTTATTTTGTTGAATATTTTGAAATTAATTTGTCAGGGAAGCTGTTGTTAGCAGCAACGGCTTCCAGAAAATCTAATCTCAAAATATTCAACACCTTTCTGTATGGTTGCCTTGAAAATGAGATATGAGGTATTCAATGGTTAACCTTTTAACAATCATATCAGCCAAAAACAGCTTTCGCAGTGGTCTTGACAAGTGTCCATTTGCAGACCAAGATAAGACTATATATTAAAATCTGAAATGACTGACTCAATAACTGAGCAAGTCATTACAGTGATGAATTTTCAAAAATAGTCTTCTCTTGGTATGCAAATGGACATTTTCTGAGGTTTTTTTTAACAAATTCGAGAGTTAAAGATTTCTTGTTATTTTAGCCCAGTACCTTATATTTCTTTGTTAAATCCTCAATGTCAACCATGTTTCTCATTGGTTTATCCTTATCCTCTCGAACAGCTTTCTCAATCTCGTCCAACCAGATCATGAGTTCATTCAGGGCTTGACGTGAAGGCATCAGGTCCATCTGCATCTGATGCATGTATTCCTCTGCGGTGCCGATATCGTGGAGTAACTGCCCCCATTGCTGCTCTATCTCATTCATACTTTGATGAATGGTGTCTGATTGCTGAGGAATAACTCTCATTAGCTGGTCACCGGTAACGATAGCCTTGGATTTCAAAGGTTGCTGGCTATCTACATCCTTGCGAAACTCCTGAAAAAGCAAAACAGATTTAATGGTATAGTCCAACCTGTGTTAAGAGACCGCCTTATGAAGCACCAAGCAGCGGTCATGAACAACAGACTATCTCTTAACTGTTTAACACTCAAGCCGGCCAAACATCTTCTGCAGTGGTTTGGGGCAAATGTTCATTTGCAAAGAGAAGATTATTTTTGAAATTTTACCACTAGAATGACTGGCTCAATAACCAAGCAGTGACCCTCATAAAGGTCCTTTTGACAGTATATAACACCTATGTATGCAGCTTGGGACTCGAAATTACTGGCAGTGGGTCCTATAACACACACCCACACCGAATGCGGACCCCCCAAATTTAGATGCCATGGGAAACACTGAAACTAGTCAGCCGTTTCAGCAATAAATTTTCAAATATATTCACTTGCTCTACAAAATGCACATTTTCTATGAACAAACTTGACATTTAAAAGGGACAAAGAATAGACATTTCCATTTTGAGCTATGCACTTCCCAGCTCTAAATAAGCGCCACACACATCACGCTCGTGTTGGGATCAATAGATCCCTGAACTCCCTGACTCAATTTCCATAAAACTATACAGGTAAGCTGTTGAATATTTTGAAACTAATTTGACTCAGTGCTTTTGCTACCTATGTTTATTAAATAGCAAAACATACAATTCGTACGATGTGTCAGACTATTAATTGTTTAAGACAGGCTATATCTAGTCATTCATGACATCATGCTTATGACGTCATCATACCCCATAGTTGATTATGATGTCATATGACTGATGGTATACTTGGAAAGGTGAATTGACTCATGCTAGGAACCACTTTTCTTGCACAGGTTGTCCCTTGGACAACATTGACTATAAATACTTTATGTATACATACTTTCTGCCATAGCAACCATTTAAAATGCCAATGGTTCAATTTTAAGACTAATATCCTGGTATACAGGAGAGCTGTTGAATATCTTGAGTCATTTGACTGGAACCGTTTTCTGCCATAAACAATTTGTTGTTTCTAATCTATAAGGGTTAAAATTTAATCCTACTGTCTTAACAACATGATATACTATATATCCATACTAACCAGTAGTTTGTCCACTTTAGCACGTATTGTGGCAATGCTTTGTGTGTCCTTCTCTGTCAGGTTCTTAAGACCAGCAAGTTGGACAGTGGCTGAAGTAAGCCAAGATTTCATTACAGCTGAATCACTTTCATATGTTTTCCAAAGTCTACTGATCTTCTCAGCTCTGTCAATTTATAAAGTATAATATATAAAATTGCATATATAAAGAGAATACGGCCAGTTACCAAGTGGAGCTTAGTTGAGGGATCCCATGTGTCACACAAGTATCCGACAACATACTCAAAATATATCGCTTGTTAGCTGATACGCAATCAAATGATGTAGGTGACATGACAGTGGCAAAGGTCTGATAGTAACTATCCGAATTTTATGTCATTGGTAAATTTACAATTTAATAAACATTCTGATGAATATATTGAAACTAATTTGACAGGGACTGTTATAGGCAGCAATAGCCACAAGTCAAACCAGAATGCACTCGAGGGGGATGCTGGCTATAGCTACAAGTCAAACTAGAATGCACTCGAGGGAGATGCTGAGTCACGCCTTTGTGCTCTGTCTTGACCATGCACTTAGCGACCTCTGTTACCTACTGTAGTAGTAGATAGTTGATCTGTTGACCTCAACCGTGAAGCAATCATAAACTGTCCCGATATGACACTCCAAGGTTATGGCCAAAACGTTGTATTCCGGTACGCACCTCATGATCCTGTGACGTAGATATTTGATGCTTTGCCCTGAAACTCATAGAACTTCTAGCGACCTATAATATGAAAGGGTGGGCCAAAGTTGGCGATTCTACCTCTTGCGTTCTCTATTTATGGCTAAAAATGTGTATTTCGGGATACACTCAGTGACCCCATGACCTAGATACTTGAACTTTTGATCTGAAACAAAGTTGTCGTTCTAGCCAACCACAAGATGAATGTATGTTACCGATTGGGTGATTCTACCTTTCAGTAGAGCTATTGGCGAAAATGTGTATTCCGGTATGCACTAAATGACACTGACCAAAATTTTTGACCTTTTTGACTCAAAAATTCTTCATAGCCACTGATATCAATGTATGTGCGGAAATCGGTGATTCTAACCATGTGCATTCCCGATTTATTGCTAAAAATGTGTATTCAGGGCTGCACCAAGTGACCCTGCCTCGATGTGGCATCTACATGCTGCATGCACGGAACCATGTCACATCCTGACGAGGTCTAAGAGGCAGATTCTAGGATGAGCTGAATCAGCCCCTGATGCCTCCTCTGGGATTGCAAATGTAAGATTCACTAAGCAAATACGTTAATTTTCTTGACAAATCTTTAACATTAAAAAGGATTAAAAGCTGCGATAGTTGTGTTAATCTGACAATGGGGGAATCCAGTTTTATCCCCACCAATCTCTAGCTAAGCTCCACGCATGCTTTGCCTGTGTTGGAATCAATCCATCATTGCACTCCAGAAAACTATACAGGTAAGCTGTTGAATATTTTGAAACTAATTTCACCGGGTGCAGTTAAATGAGTTTCAAAATATTCAACAACCTGTTTATTAAATAGTAAAGACATACAATTCGTACAACAACACTTAGTCCGTCATCAATTAAGCAATCGTGATGAACTTATCTATGTCATTCATGATGTCACTGACTATGATGTCATCCTACAAGTCACATAGCTGATTATGATGTCATATGGCGGATGGATAAACTAGAAGGGTCGATTATCCTAACAGCATTCATTCAAAAGCACTACCTTTAAGATCATGTTATGATTTCTGATAAACTGTCACACAAAAATATGTTTCTTCATGTCCTAATTGAAGATGTGTTGATGATTAAGTTAAGATAATCAATCAATTATTTCACATAATTACTTTTTAGCTTCTGCCGCTGCCTTTGTATTTAAGCTCATCCACTTGTCTGAAAACTCCATAATCTCACTCTCAAGAGCGGGACAGCTGACTTGATGCAAGAGTTGCTTCCCTTTCTCGACGACCTCTTGCATCTTGGTTTTCTCACTCGCGATCTGGGAACTAATATTCTGAAAAGTGAACATTTTCTCCTCGACACCATCCAAGGTATCAGTGTCCGAGACAGGCATTGGAAGCGCCCGCTCAGATTCCTGACAGAGGGCTTTCATCTCATGTAACTTCCTGTCGACTTCACTCCAGTGCTGCGCTAGACGCTCAAGCTTCTGCGCTCGCAATGACGCTTTATCTTGAAGGACGTTTGTGAGATTCATGAGTCGTGAGTACTGAGCAGCATGCTGACGCTGAGTGTTGCTGTCACACTGGCCAGCCAGACTCTCAAGCATACAGCGATGTTCTTCAAGGTCAGCAAAGTAATTCTGGAAAAACAAAGTCACATATATGGTTTGTCTGTAATGAAAAATCGAAATATTTGCCAAGTGAATGTCCATTTACAGGCCAAGCGAATACGTAAAAAAAAATTTACCACTGAAATAACTGGCTCGCTTATCAAGTGATAAAATTTCAAAAATTGTTTTATCTTGGGGTGAAAATGGACATTTCTCACGAGCACTTCTAAGGCTAGTTTTGGCCAGCTTGACCATTAAACGGTTAACATAAGTTATTGGCCACGACATATAGCTGCTTTTGGGGGAGGGGGGAATGGGGTTAAACAATGACATTTATCTGTAACAGTGACCTCTAAATAACATGAAAAATGATAATTTAGGCTTGTTGTTGTTTTTTCAGCAATAAAAGAAGTTTTTAAACAGTTTTTAATTGTGCAAATAGGTATTGAGTATAAGATTGGCATGATACTCATCCCATCCAAATTTGATTAACATGTGGCCAACACCTCACTATGATTACCACACATAAAAAGTAAATACAAACTGAATGAGTCTAGATGGAATAAGATCAACCCATATGAACAGTAAGCAAAACATTTAAACACAACCAATAGACAGGCTCTGTAAAAATATATTTTAAAGCACTCAACGAAACAATTTTGAAGTTGTTCTCTTCCATCCAAACTCACCAGACAGGCATGCGCATACACACATGTATGTGTACACGCACGCGCCACACGCACGCACGCACACACTTGTGTTACCTTATGAGCGAGTAATTGCTGATCTAGTTTTGTTTTGTCTGGTGTTGAGATGGTCTCTGATCTGAGTTTATCTTGCGCTGTCTCCAGAAACTCTGAGTAGTCATCCAGCATCTTGCTATATTGCTGCTGCGCCGCACAAAACTTCTGCAAGTCTTCTCGATTCTCGTGAACCTTTAAAGACAGTAGAAAGAAACATAAATGATTTGCTAGAAACACAACTTAGAAGATACATTTACACATACAGTCTGAGGTTGACTCTTAAGACAAGCAAGGATCCAAATACTATATAAAATAATTTGAAATATTAAATATTGGTATGAAATCTTCTCAATTTTGAAATTGATGGTGATGAACAGGAGTAACATTCAACAACATTATTTTCAAAACTATTTTCAGTCTTACAACCCGAGTCAAAATATTAAATTCAATATTATGCAATTAAAGAGTACATTTTGGTATTTGAGTTTAAAAATGAAAACAATGAGAAAACATACATTCAATAAAGTTAAACACAAAAATTTAAAAAGGAGAAAGATCCTTGCTTATTTTAAACGCAATCTCAGAAACAATTATATATATATTGTTTAAACATGATAATACTTATGCTCTGAAAACAAAAAAGGTCATTAAAGATGATGAAAAATACGTTTTTTTTTGCACATACATAGATTAATTCTACTCTCAAGGTCGTTAAGAACAGACTGTATACATACAGGTGCACTGTGTTAGTATGTAAACATGAACTTATTTCATCACAGCTTTTCCAAAGATACTGATACTACGCAATCCGTTCTTGTTAACCCTTTAACCATCAATATTTTTTTTTACTAAAATTTTAATTTTTCCTCAGTGTATCTCCATTTGAAGGCCAAGAAAATTTAAAAAATTTTTTTTTAAATTAATCACTGGAATGACTGGCTCGATAATCGAGCCTGTCGTTCTAGTGATAAATTTTCAAAAATTGTCTTCTCTTGGCCTTAAAATGGACATTCCTCAGGATGACTGCAGAGGCCGGTTTTGGCCACCTTGACCATTAAAGGGTTAACCGTCATTGTAGATGTGTTCAAAACCTAGATAATGAATTAGGCACATGAATGGTGATCAGCGGTCAATCTGAACATGATGGGAATCAATACAAGATATTTCAGTTTTAGACATCATATTCATATCATCTTAGATGAAACTTAAGAGAATCAATTTGTTCAATAAATGTTGGAACCAGAAATGTGGTTGCAATGCATACAAGTAACCACCCGTGACAGTTATTTGCAGAAGGCTAACTATTACCTTTAACGTTGAAAGGTTTATAATGACGCGGAATGCATGCATACATTGCATTTAGCGATGGTGTAATGGTATGGAGGAATAAGACACAGGTGACACTGAAGAGTTTGCCCTGACTCCTGCCAAATATCTCTAACTAAATAAGGAAAACATAACCTCAAATGACAGTCCCTACGTTGAAATTATAGGTCTGAATGGTAGAACTATATAGCTGGTTTAAACAGAATTTATTTTTGTTCAAATGGGAGCATGATAAGACATGTGTCTTATAACCGTGTCTCCCATACATATAAAGATACAATACAATAATAAATCAAGGTGACGGATTTACATTTTTAACCGTTCAACAATCAAGTCAATCAAAAACGGCTTCTGCTCCATTTTGTACTTGATTTTATACTCTCGGACCCAGTTACAGTTGCTCCTATATCTAAAGTTTGTTGACAATGGGGCTGATAGTCATGGTAGCGGAGGTAACCGCAAAACTTAACCAAGATTGAATGTTCACATATGATGCTCAGGTTATAAGCCATTTACCCTTCATAAAGGTGAGCTAAAAATGAAACCGACATGGTCTAGCAATAGAACACAAAAATTATCTTTGAACAAAAATTTATTAAGCATTTGTTGCCTATGAAAAAGGTGTGATGGAATCTCTTGATTCAGTGAAATAGAATGAATGTTATTGATATGCAAAATAAGCAGAGTGCCTATTGTTATTCAAAGCAGAAGTCTCAAACAAGATGTCAAATTCACGCATATACCTACCAATGTCTTACCTGCTTAATTTACATATGATCAACCTGAACATATTAAGAGCTTACCTGCTTAACTACCTTTCTATATGAATAAATACCTAGAAAATAACTTTTCTGACTAAAACTTTATAGCTAAGCTTGTAGCAACAACACATAATAATTAATGTTAACGCAAAGCAGTTAATTAATGAATGGTTATATTCAGATTTCCAAGAAGCAGTGTCGCAAGGCATGAATGAGTTGATGAAGTCATTATCTTACAGCTTAGTATGAACGTCGTAGTAATTCAGACCTCTAATTTATGGCACTTTGTTTCATATAACAGGTATTCGAGTTAATAGATAATTATTATTTTATCCAGATAATATTTTGAAACATTTACTAGAGGCATGACAGTAGTCTTAGCAAGCATATCAAATACATAATGCCTTTAATTGATATACTGCACATTTTCTCCTTTGATGTACACACTATACAAATCATGATCAACTCAATTCACCTTTCCAGAGTATTCATCCATCATCTGACCTCGTATGAAGTCATAATCAGCCCAGCGCGTGCAGGATAATGCCACAATCATTACGTCACAAAGGCATCCATATAGACCGTCATCAAATCTCAAATACTCTGACACGTTGTATGAATTGATTGTCTTTGTAACTGTTTGCTATTTAATAAACATACTGTTGAATATTTTGAAACTAATTTGACTGGGCAACAGCACCCAGTCAAATTGGTTTCAAAATGTTCAACAGTTTAAATGTGTATTTTTTTTGGAAATTGATAGTCAGGGTGTTCAGAGATCGGTCAATCCCAACACGAGCGAAGTGTGGGTGGAGCTTAGCTAGAGATGGGCGGGGCATAGCTAAAACCGGAAAGGTCCATTGACATTTCACCAGCATCGAAATGAAATTTACCCCCACCTACCACCCATTTCCCAAGCATATTTTTGCTTGGCCAACTGCACTGCATAGGTGTACAAATGCCTCTGCGCTGCACCATCAGCATCCACCCCACCCTCAATGGTTGTGTACAATCAATGGATGATAAAAGACATGTAAAGATGACTAAAAGGATCCATTCAAGATTGCAAACAACAACTGTTACAGAACTATATGGATCATACTCTTCAACAGAAATGGAATGATTACATTTCAAAATGTTTAATGGAAGAATGCATCAGTGATTTATTACTGAAATCTACTATCCTTTCCCCATCCATAATTTCACATTTTCAAAATGGCTGCCTGATTGCCTCATTACAAAGACAAACTATATAGAGTTGAAGTTTTCAAGATGAGCATTCTATTTTGATATTCACTAGCACAAAATAGCCACTGGAACTCACTCGCACATGTTTCGTATGTCAATCAGAAACTAGACAAATTGAAATGTACATGTGCTGTAAACTAATGTACCACGTATTAGATCGTGTATCAAGATTTATTTTGACATGGCTTCTTAGGATAGCACACTAAATTGAGTAAATTTATATCAATGTATCAAAGCTATGCAAAGTTATTGCATGGAAACAATGGATGGAGAGATGAAAAAACACATGAATGGTCAACATTTTTAAACATCTATCTCATAAATATTTATTTAATCACTTTAATATGACACCAACCCTATAAGAATGCCACCAACTGTTTCACGTTCTTGCAAATTATCGATGTACCATGGGAAGCTTTGTGTTATTTCTCTAAACTAAGGATGATGGAATTCAATGTTTATTAATAATGGTTAATTATTATTTTAGTAACATATATAGGGCAAATATGCGAGCAAATCATAAAAATATAGATCCTCTATAAGAAATAGATTTTCTCGCAACAAGAAAATACACAATACAGGTATCCGATACCAGTTGAGAAGCAAGAATACAGG
This sequence comes from Chaetoderma sp. LZ-2023a, assembly GCA_034401795.1. Classification (NCBI taxonomy): domain Eukaryota; kingdom Metazoa; phylum Mollusca; class Caudofoveata; order Chaetodermatida; family Chaetodermatidae; genus Chaetoderma; species Chaetoderma sp. LZ-2023a. Next base: position 23,680,454 of record CM067373.1, read on the forward strand.
AGTCCGATACCAGTTGAGATAAGCGCCTGCTAGAAATAGAGAAAAAGGTCATTAAACATGCAAATTATTTGACAATTAATATTGTCTATAAGCTGCAACAACATTACATTTATTAGAATTAAACAACTAAAATTAGTTTAAAAAAAATAAACAGTGATGAAAATAATAAATAAAGCACAGTGGATAAATTATGGCAGAAATTCAGGATGTGGATGGGAATGGTAGGGACAATATTTTACATGCATTACAATGACATAAACTAACAAGAATTCCACTGAACTAAATATATCACATGTCGTCAGTGTCCATAATATTCCCACATTAAGGCAGCCATTAGCATTATGATGTGTAGGGTTGATTTTTGTATGAAATCAAATAGTGTGACCTGTGATCTAAAAGAACATACATGCGATCCCAGCAGTGACATTGACTTGTGATCTTGTGACCCAAACCCCCGGAAAACTGTCAGCAATTACAGGACAATAAGCTTATAAATATTCAGTGTAATTACGCACAATAAAATTTAGCTGGGAGAAGAAAATGATCTTCGTATCAAGGTCAATGAAACCCTGACCTTTACATCCCGCATCACCTTTACTGTGCGATATGAACACATACCGCATCACCACCCGATCATTACTTTGTCATATGAACACGTATCGCATCACCACCCAACCTTTATTTTGTGATATGAACACATCCTGCATCACCACGTGACCTTTACTGTGTGATATGAACACATACCGCATCACCACCCGATCATTACTTTGTCATATGAACACATATCGCATCACCACCCGACCTTTATTATGTGATATGAACACATCCTGCATCACCACCCGACCTTTACTGTGATATGAACACATCCTGCATCACCACCAGACCGTTACTTTGTGACATGAATACATACCGCATCACCACCCGAGCTTTAATTTGTGATATGAACACATACCTCATTACCACCCATGCCATAAATAATTTCTCCCTTTAATGGCAACACATTAACATTTCACAATACCACAAAGGACTATCCACAAAAAGTGTGACAGTTCCATTTGAGCAATGGAGACAGCATTGGCCACCGATATGCTGGAGTGAAACACCTAGCACCATGCAGAGATGAATTCTTCAGAGAGGGAATGCATAATTAATCATGAGAATTTAGAGCATGCCAAAAACTGTCTAAGATTACATCAAAGAGTATCCTAAAACTAAGGTGAGCTAAACGGAAGAAAAAAATCCCACAATATTTGACAGAAGTTACGATTACCATTGTATGTATGATTACTGTATTCTGCGGCTGTAGTAGTAGAAACATCCTACAGCTGCAATCAGTCCTTCTTCGCTTTTGCCCACTGTCTTATCCTCAGCCAAAATCCTTAGCTTCCTCAGGTCCATTCTTGACTTGAGTGTACCTAATCCTGCTTTCTCGAGGTCACCTCGTAGCATGCTTAGCAGATTTATGCAATGACGTCCTCTCCTGGCTCTGTATTTGCTGGCTCCGAGTAGGGCGAATTCCAAGGCTCTCTGTGCGGGTGTGTCTTCTGGCATCTGTAGCACATGGCCAAACATGGACCATCTTTGCTGGGCGACTTTTACAGACAGTGGTAGCGTATTACACATCTTGTATAGTGCATTGTTCGAAATTATGCTCTCTGCCCATCGGTGTCCAGTGATGGTGCGTAGGTGTTTGTGGTGGCAGGCGTCAAGTTTGTCTAGAACTGCCTTTGGAGCTGCCCAGCTGTTACAGTTGTACATCATCAAGGATACGCAGATTGCATTGTATAAACATAATCCTTTTACCAAGGGCATCTTTGATCTACGAATCTATAGCTTCCAGAAGGACTGGAAAGCTATGTTCCCCATGATGCAGCGTGCAGCAATGTCAGCAGTACTGTAAAGAAGTGAGCCCAGGATTTTACTTTTCCTCCATGGTTCGCCGCCACGGAGTGGATCGGCATTTTCTTTAGTTTCATGCTTTGTAGGTATGTATATGTGGGTGAACTCTGTTTTGGATTCATTCATAAAGAGATTCTCAATTTTTAGTTTGCTTGCAGCTATTGGGAGAAGTTCGTCAACGGATTTCGAATACTATTGCATAATGTTATTGTGTGTTGTCGCCTAGATGTACAGACCCAAGCTTTGTTCCATTAAGACTAACAAAATCATAAGTGACCGCTATGTCTGACTTTCTTGTCAACAAACAACATAAACTTCATCGCAATATCGACAGCACTCATTTAAAGACTTAAGAAAAAAAATCATTTTAAATTAAATTTAATAAATGTAGTAAATTTGTTAAAACCCAGTTCTACATGAATATTAATTCTGTGTATAATATGCAGCCTGGTTGCCTATGTGCACAGGACTATTATATACCTGCAGATAATACAGATATGCGGTATTGTCTTCAAGCAGACAGACCAGGTATAAGGTAAGAAGCATTCTGAGAAATATCCTGAAAACAACGTGACAAGCACGATGCTGCCTTAATAGTCAAGAAAATCAAACTGTTTGCTAAATTGATGTTCATTTGCAGGCTAAGAGAAGACAATTTATTACTATTTACAAACCAGAAAGACTGGCTCAGTTATTGAGCCAGGCATTCCAATGGTAATTTGCCAAAGTTGTATTATCTTTAACCATTAAAGCAAAATTCAACCTCTTCTCTGCATGGTTCCCTGGAGAATGAGATTTCAGAGATGTCAAGTTCAATTTCTTGAAAAGTTTCCTTTCGTAGAATTACATGTAGTGCTGCTGGTTACAAAAGGGAACAGCGGTATCTTTATTTGGAAAATGAAATTCAAAAGTCAGCATAAAATGGTTTAAAAGGCAAGCTTTATTTGGGAAACATTCAGATTGGGCTAAATTCATTGGATAAGCCTTTGCAGTTATCATCTGGAAACACATTTTTCAGATGGCCAGTTATCGCTGAATTTTGGATAATTGTGTGCTTTCAATGCTTATGCGGGCCTAGTTCAATGGATTTTTAAACAGACTTGACAAATATTCTTAACAAAATGACTAAATGTTGAACAAATTCGCTGTTATAATTTAAAACCCTTCCAATAAGATTAATTTTAAAATAGTCAACAGTATGTTTATACATTGTCTGATATGCCTGGTTGAAAATGTTAATGGTATAGCGTGCGTTAAACATACAGAAATTCTAGCCCGTATGTTTTGAAAATAGGCACACAGTGCAAATCTATACTCTATGCCAGACATTGTCTAAAGCCTCAGGTACAATATCCAAGGCACGATAAAAGGCACAATAGAAATAACATCAAACGCCTATTGAACAATTAATACACAGTGTAATATTAATTAAGCGGATAGGTTCCTATACCAGCTTCCAATATTGATGTGAGTTCATTATATATAAAATATATCTAAAGCATTGCATTTGTTAGACAACACATACCATAAATGGCAGAAAGCGTACGAGTCGAAACTCTTACCCTCTGTTGAAGCTCAAGGAAGGATGTCTGTATGGTCAGAACTTCTAATGTCACTGTAAGATGAGGATCAAGGGCAGATAACTGCGAAGCACGATTTTTCAGAGTTTCGATTTTGACTTTACAATGACTTAGTCTCGCATTCACAATCTGTAAGTTACATAGCAATAGATTATGATTAAGTGACACACACTTGCCATAGGATATGTATTTTGATTCAAAAACAGACTTCCTGGCTTTTTTAAACATCATCTAATATAGTTAATAGAAACAAGGATATCAATACAAGATTAACCCGTTAACCCTAGAATTTGGTAAAAAGAAATTTCAATTTTCACATTGAAAATGTCCATTTGCAGACCAAGAAGACATTTTTTGAAAACTTACCACTGGAATGACTGGCTCGGTTATCGGGCCAGTCATCCTAGTGGTAAATTTTCAAGTATTCTCTTGGTCTGCAAATGGACATTTCTCAAGACCACTGTAGAAGCTGTTTTTGGCTGATATAAGTGTTAAAGGGTTAATAAAATGCTTCTCCAAACCACACTCACCCACAAACTCCACCAGTATCTCTGCAATTAGTATTCACGAACCCTATTTTGAATTCCATAACTGGCCGGATGTTAAGTCATCTTTCCAAGTTTCCCATCGATCATATGACGTCATAACCAAGTAAGTGATGTGTAGGATGATGTCATAATCATGATGTCATGAATGACTCGGTTTGCCCGTCCTGTATAGCGTTCTGGAAATTGATAGTCAGGGAGTTCACGGATCAATCGATCCTAACACGAGTGTGATGTGGGTGGAGTTTAGCTAGAGAAGGGCGGGGCATAGCTAAAACTGGATTCCTCCATTGTCCCGAATGGCAATGACTATGGTGTAGTAGGGTATCTATTTATATCATCTGGCTCAAAGTGGGTTTTAATTCCATGAATAACATCAGTTCACCTTACCTGTATTCTGTCTAGTTTCTCACTGACAGACATATCGTCGTCAGAGGGTGAAATGGTGAGTGTCTCCATCTCTCTGGTTAAATCACTCAGATCACAGCTCAACTGTTTCAACTCGATCTAAAGTTCACAGAAATAATGCTTTCCACAATAAAATCACAGCATTTGATTTATAAAATTAAACAATAGGAAAACTAACTTCTAAATATTGAGCGTAATATTTCTGACATTTGTATATATGTTGTATTTTGCCTGTAGATGAGTTGAAAGGGCTATCCCTTTAATGGTCAAGCTGGCCAAACCAGCATTTGCAGTAGTTTTGAGAAAAGATCAATTGTAGGCCAAAAGAAGACTATTTTTGAAAATTTATCAATGGAATGACTGGCTAGACGGCTGAAAATGGACATTTATTTTTAGCAAAAATGCCAATATTTTGACTGACCAATCTTGACCATTAAATGGTGAAATAGCTTGTAACTATATGGAAAGTTAGAGTGTAAAGCTGACAAATTGTACATTAGTGTAATGCAAGATATGTCAACACAATTTTGGTTAAATAGGTGATACATACACATGTGTATATATAAGTCATTATTAACTGTCTGACCACTACAAGCCACAGAACAATAATTTCAAGGGAGAACAACACTTTACATGTTGGATATTTTGAAAACAATTTGATTGAAAGTTGTTGGTGGCTTAGCCAGTATGTGAAGTGTTATCTCCCCTGATAAATGTTGTCTGAAAAAATTCAGCAGTCAGTCAATTAACAAAAAGATGTGATTCATTCCATCAGTATTTCATATTTTACTGAGAATTAAAATTAGATCAAACCTGTAAATCCTGGCTCGCCTGCTGTCTCTTGACTAGGTCTGTTTCTTTGACACGAGCCTGACCCTCTAGTGAAGTTACACGCTCTGTTAGGTGACCGATAGCTTGACCAATCAGAACAGACCTCTCACTGCTGACATTGGAGAGAAGCTGGTGAGACAGTCCAGATACAGCTGTGATTTCCGTATGAAGACCGTGCATCTCTTCCAGGAGATTCTGAGAGGACAAGAGTGTGTCGTGGATAATGAAAACAACATTTACAATTATAATAATAACAAGAGGCCCAAGGGTCTGTGGTGCTCACCTCAACCATTAGCATTTGAACCATTTGCATGGCGGATAATTTTCAGAAAATCCAAGATGTCCACCAAAAGAAATGACCAATCAAAATTCTGTATATAAGTTCTGAAGCCTACCCACCTAGGGTCCTTCCAGCTGAGTTTGATTGAAATCTGCTAAGATGTTAATGGGGGTGTAGGCTTTTAACTGATTTACCAAATATTTTGGAAAATCCAAGATGGCCACTAAAAATTTACCTATCAAATTTTGCATACAAAACCTGAAGCCTGCCACCATAGGGTCCTTCCATCAAAGGCTGGTTGAAATTGCCCATGCAGTTAATGAGTAGTGTTTTAAATGATATCCGGTAAATTTTCATAAATTTTCCTCCAAAAATTAATCAATCATTATTCTCAATAGATGTTCTAGAGCCTACCACCATTGAATCCATCTAGTCAAATTTGGATGAAATATGTCAAGCGGCTCAGGAGTAGCGTTTTACCATTTTTAGTATATCTCTCATAAAATCTAAGATTTTGACACAAAAAATTGATCAATCAAAATTCTGAATAGAAGATCTAGAACCTACCACCATCGAATCAGTCAAGCCAAATATATGTCAAGTAGCTAAGAAGGAGAAGCATTTTGACAATTTCCGGTAAATTTTTCATAAAATCTAAGATTTTCACCCAAAATAATTGAACAATCAAAATTCTGAAAAAAGTCTGGAGGTACCAGCATAGACACCATCCACCCAAATTTGGTTGAAATCGGTCAAACCATTAAGGAGAAAAAGCAATTTGATGGATGGACGGCCAGCTGCCATGGCATAAGCTCACTTGGCCTTTCCGGCCAGCTGAGCTAACAACATGTATGATACAGGTATATTTTCATTTTGCAGCCTAATGGATAAGAAGAAGCTTGTATGAGCTAAGGTCCCGAATGATCCACAACATGCAGAGGTTTTAAACTTGGAGGATGAGCAAGCCGTGCGAAAACCCTCCAGACTCAGACTATAATAGTGAAGTCTATACAAAAATATAGATCTTATGTCAGAAACCCAGACAAACATTCACATGACTATCAATAGCAGGTCAATATGCTAATGCAGTGACACAGGACTAACAAGAGGACAACATGCCACTAAGTGACAGGCATCCAGCAAGAGCATGTCAACATGCCACTAAGTGGCAGGCAACCAGCAAGAGCATGTCAACATGTCACTAAGTGACAGGCAACCAGCAAGAGCATATCAACATGCCACTAAGTGACAGGCATCCAGCAAGAGCAGGTCAACATGCCACTAAGTGACAGGCACCCATCAAGAGCATATCAACATGCCACTACGTGATAGGCAACCAGCAAGAGCGTGTAAACATGCCACTAAATGACAGGCAACCAGCAAGAGCATGTCAACATGCCACTAAGTGACAGGCAACCAGCAAGAGCAGGTCAACATGCCACTAAGTGGCAGCCAACCAGCAAGAGCATGTCAACATGCCACTAAGTGACAGGCAACTAGCAAGAGCATGTCAACATGTCACTAAGTGACAGGCACCCAGCAAGAGCATATCAACATGCCACTAAGTGACAGGCAACCAGCAAAAGCATGTCAATATGCCACTAAGTGACAGGCAACCAGCAAGAGCATATCAACATGTCACTAAGTGACAGGCAACCAGCAAGAGCATATCAACATGTCACTAAGTGACAGGCTTCCAGCAAGAGCATGTCAACATGCCACTAAGTGACAGGCAACTAGCAAGAGCATGTCAACATGTCACTAAGTGACAGGCAACCAGCAAGAGCATATCAACATGTCACTAAGTGACAGGCAACTAGCAAGAGAATGTCAACATGGCACTAAGTGACAGGCAACCAGCAAGAGCAGGTCAATATGCCACTAAGTGATAGACAACCAGCAAGAGCAGGTCAATATGCCACTAAGTGACAGGCAACCAGCAAAAGCATGCCAATATGCCACTAAGTGACAGGCAACCAGCAAGAGCATGACAACATGCCACTAAGTGACAGGCACCCAGCAAGAGCATATCAACATGGCACTACGTGATAACCAACCAGCAAGAGCATGTAAACATGCCACTAAATGACAGGCAACCAGCAAGAGCAGGTCAACATGCCACTAAGTGACAGCCAACCAGCAAGAGCATGTCAACATGCCACTAAGTGACAGGCAACTAGCAAGAGCATGTCAACATGTCACTAAGTGACAGGCACCCAGCAAGAGCATATCAACATGCCACTAAGTGACAGGCAAACAGCAAGAGCATGTCAAAATGTCACTAAGTGACAGGCTTCCAGCAAGAGCATGTCAACAGGCCACTAAGTGACAGGCAACTAGCAAGAGCATGTCAACATGTCACTAAGTGACAGGCAACCAGCAAGAGCATATCAACATGTCACTAAGTGACAGGCAACCAGCAAGAGCATGTCAACATGTCACTAAGTGACAGGCAACCAACAAGAGCATATCAACATGCCACTAAGTGACAGGCACCCAACAAGAGCAGGTCAACATGCCACTAAGTGGCAGCCAACCAGCAAGAGCATGTCAACATGCCACTAAGTGACAGGCAACTAGCAAGAGCATGTCAACATGCCACTAAGTGACAGGCACCCAACAAAAGCATATCAACATGCCACTAAGTGACAGGCAACCAGCAAAAGCATGCCAATATGCCACTAAGTGACAGGCAACCAGCAAGAGCATATCAACATGTCACTAAGTAACAGGCAAACAGCAAGAGCATGTCAACATGTCACTAAGTGACAGGCAACCAGCAAGAGAATGTCAACATGTCACTAAGTGACAGGCAACCAGCAGGAGCATATCAACATGTCACTAAGTGACAGGCAACCAGCAAGAGCATATCAACATGTCACTAAGTGACAGGCAACCAGCAAGAGCATATCAACATGTCACTAAGTGACAGGCAACTAGCAAGAGCATATCAACATGTCACTAAGTGACAGGCAACCAGCAAGAGCATATCAACATGTCACTAAGTGACAGGCAACTAGCAAGAGAATGTCAACATGTCACTAAGTGACAGGCAACCAGCAGGAGCATATCAACATGTCACTAAGTGACAGGCAACTAGCAAGAGAATGTCAACATGTCACTAAGTGACAGGCAACCAGCAAGAGCATGTCAACATGTCACTAAGTAACAGGCAACTAGCAAGAGGATGCGATTCATGAGGTGGTCTATTTTCGGTCCCAGGGTGCAAATGTGATTATTAAACAAGCTACAAGCACAATACTAACAAAAATTACATTGAAATAAGTAGAAAGCAGGCTACTTTAATGTTAGATTTCTCTGTGCTCACATTTTTCACGTTAAAATGAACTTTCAAACTGATTATTTATAAAATACTTACAGGATTAACAGCCAATATATTGGGCAACAACATACTGCAACTAAGATCACTTAAGCATCTTTCAGCAGTAGAAATTTAAAAGCAGAAATAAAATATGCTGTAGGCGAAAAAGTAGCTTACAACAACACTAATTCTACCTTATACATAAGCCTCCACTGTGTACTCATTTCACAAAGTAAAAGGTGGGTTACGGCTATTTATATTTAACTGATCAAAATTTGAGAAAAGAATTTAAAATTACTCTTAATAAGCTTCTTTCCAATAATTTGGTGGACTATTAAACAGGCATATAGGTCGCGATTCACAAAGTAGTCTATTTTCGAAAATGCACATAGGTGTCATGTTCTAATTGCTATACATGTAACTACATTAGTTTAAGAGGTATCATGACATGTGAGGTGTCAAATGAAAGACTGATGAAAACTATGTAATAATATTTATTATATGTGGGGGCAAACGTGTCTAATTCTTCTGAGTGTTATAGATAACATGGTGAAATATGTATAATGTCTCTGAAAAACATGTGTTACATTTTGCTCTCACTAAAGTGCAGCATGCATGAACCTATTCCTTGAAGACTTAGACATAACATATGGATATGGTCCTAAAGGTTAACTCATGAACATTTCAAAAAGTACCTTTTCAAAACTAAAATTATATTGTATTTATGTGCATGACTTTTGAAGATAAATTTCGGGTGTTACATTTTGTTCTCACCTGGTTAATGATGTGAGAGTCTCAAGATACAAAGAGTGCAACATTACATCTTTATGTTTTCTTAAACTACGATTTATGAGCATTCTAAAAATGTTTAGTTTTTATATATAGTTTCTCAACTTGGTGTGCAATTTTATCACATTTTTTGAAACTACTCCCTTAACCGGAAGCCAAGGTTACAGTATTACCAACTCTTGTTTAAATGATTACTAGGAACAGTTATAAGTTTTATCTGATGGAATTTTGTGCTGTTATTACATCTCAGATAATGTACGATGAAATGCATATATCATATCCTGAATATATGACAGCAGTGAGCAACATGCTAAAAAAGATTAATAAAAACCAGTTTGAAGCGGAACTGGTTAACTACATCTATATTTCACCCTGTTATCTATAACACTCAGAATTAGAAAAGTTTGCCTCCACATATAATAAATATTCTTACATAGTTTTAATCATCATTTCTTCTTTCATTTGACACCTCACATGTCATGATACCTCTTAAACTGATGTAGTCATAGCAAAATAGAAGATGACCATCATGTACATTTTCGAAAATAGACCACTTTGTGAATCGCGACCAAGAGCAGGTCAATATGCCACTAAGAGACAGGCAACCAGCAAGAGCATGTCAACATGCCAGTTGTTGTACAAATTGGAGCTTTCCATTTTTAGCTATGCCCTTCCATAGTATCCATCCGACGTCATTTGACATCATAATCAGCTAAGCGGCGTGTAGGATGATGTCATAATCATTACGTCATGAATGATTCTATTTGGCCTGTCTTTAACTCTTAATAGTCTGACACGTTGTATGAATTGTATGTCTTTACTATTTAATAAACATACTGTTGAATATTTTGTAACTAATTTGACTGGGTGCTATTGTTGCCATAGGCAGCAACAGCGCCCAGTCAAATTAGTTTCAAAATATTCAACAGCTTACCTGTATAGTTTTCTGAAAATTGAGTCCACGGATCGATCGGTCCCAACTCGAGCGTGATGTGGGTGGAGCTTATCTAGAGATAGGTGAATTGGTGTATTTGAATGGCAATACTTGTGGCCGTATTAAATTCTATGGCTTCTTCCCCTCTGCCATTTCTACACTGTCATTATCAGTCTTCTGATAGACAACTTAAATATAACTAGATAGTCAATATCACAGAATTCTAAGCCCAAAATCAACAGAGACCTATTAGCAATTTGAAAGTTAGCGAGCTTGGCGAGAATTATTTGAGTAAAACTCACATTATTCACTAGAAAGTAAATTTCAATAATTTGGTCAATGATAACCTAAGTCCTATTCATCGGCAAAGTAAGCAGGATCAAGGACAATCTGCTGGCAAAGTTTAGTAAAGAATTCTGTCACATGAATTTTAGTTAGTGTTCTGTAACTGAGGGACCATGACATTTAATCCTCTCATGGTGAATTCAGCCCAATCCAGCCTCTGCAGTGGTCTTGAGGAATGTCCATTTGCAGGCCAATAGTCTATTTTTGACAGTTTAATAACCGAGCCCGTCATTCCATTGGTAAATTTTCAAAAATAGTCTTCTCTTGGCCTACAAATGAACATTAAATAAGCTTATAGTTTAATTTTCTAGACCAAATTTAACCATTAAATGGTTAACATGACCAACTTAAATGGGAGTATAATAACTCTAAAAAACAATGACATGACGAAACACTGACCTCAGTATCCTGATACTTCTGCTCTGGTGATTTATCAGTATCTTGTGAGATAAGACGATTTTCTGCTGTATCCATCCACGATGACACTGACATGAGTGTGTCATGCAAACGTCGTTGAAACTCTGCTGTTTCTGTCAGCTTTATATCACGATCATCAACATCAGCCTGCAGGCGTTCCCAGCAGTGTTTCAATTCCGCCAGATTCTGTTGAATGTCTGCTAGATGTGGAGTGGCTTGTGATAATTCTGATGGTGGCTGAGTCGTCATAGTCACTACTGATGACATTAGCGGTCTAGTTAGCATTTGATTGGCTGGTTTGTACTGTATAGTTGTTGCCCATACAGGTGTGCCATCAAGGTGAGCGAGCAGCTGTGGATTAATAGCAGATATAATCTCTAAATCATGCATAACATAAATCAGACAAAATACAGCAGGAATATGTCAAACACATTAAAGTTAAAAAATTCAAATAATAACCTGCTCAATAGTCAGACAAGAAAAATTACTTCTGCATTATTCTTGAGACATGTCAATTTTCAGACCAAGAGAATATTTGAGAAAGCATATTACTGGTATGACTGGCACTGCAACCATGCCAGTCAGTTATTTGCAGAGCCAGGTAATACAGCAATTATTAACCTTTTGTTGACAAATCTTGACAATTACAGGATTAACGTTTTAATGGTCATACCGGCCACAACCGGCCTCTGCTATGGTCTTGTGGAATGTCTATTTACAGGCCGAGAGAATTTAATTTTAGAAAATTTACCACTGGAATGACTGGCTCGATATTCGAGTCCATCATTCCAGTGATAAATTTTCAAAAATTGTATTCTCTCGGCCTGTACCTGGACATTCAATAAGAAAATATCTAAATTTTCTTGACCAAATTTGACCATTAAAGGGCTAAACCTGTGTTAAATGAGTAGATTGAGGGCTATACAGGATGGTAAACATGACAGGGTTTGACGGTAAATGGCAAAACCTCTAAATAACTATATATAAATGGTATTCATACCTGTCCAGCCACTTCCCCAGCATTAGCAGTTTCCTGAGATGTCATAGTTCTTTGTGCAAGATCATTTGATAAGACCCTCCACTGACCCTCCAAGTCCTGTTCACGATTATTAGCGTCTTGCGGCTGCTGAGGGTCTTTAGCGGGACTCAATGATGGTGCTATAATATGAGGACTGGAAGTCAAAGACTGGATGAGGCGCTGATGATCCGCGATTTCATTTTTTAGTTTCTAGCAAATACACAAGACAAAGCATTCAAAGCAGGACCAATCAGAGATTGCAGACCCTCATACTCAAGTTTTCAAACATTTTCAAGATCCTAGTGTACTGTCACATCCTTTCTTGTGTTAACATTTGAGGCAAATTGTAGAGTTTCTGAGATATCCAGACACAGAATCTGATCCGATCAAGACCCAGATTTTTTGGCCAGATCTTGTCCAACATTGTGGAATCCTAGTGTATTGGTACACACTTTCTTGTGTAAAAATTTGAACAGAGTTTCCAAGATATCCAGAGACATGCAGACAGACAGACAGACAGACACACACATGTACAGACCTGAAAGCAATACTCTCTTCCTCTTATGGGTTTGGAGAATAAAATTCCACAAATGTTTATGTTATATGCATGTCTCTTCAACATTTAATTTATGGTCTTCATCTTGAGGTTTGACCCTAAACATAATTAGATTATTAATCATACCAACTGAGTGTGCCACATGACTACAATGCTTACTTGCTGAATTTGTTGCTGTTCATGTGATACTCTCAATGTCGACTCTGTTGCTCCTGGTGATAAGGTCAAGGTCAACCGCTTTGTATCCTGTAACCATTCTTGAAGCTTTTTAACACTTCCTTCATATTCATCCATTTCTTTCTGTCTTTTTTCACTTTCTTTAAGGGCACCTGAAAAAAGATTATCCGTAGCAATAAGACAACCATAATGCTGAACACTGCTTCAATACTATATGGCTAGACTGACCCGTCTTCACTCTTATGCTGCTATATTTAAATGCTAAATTTTGTAAAATCTGATAGAAAAAAGATTGGTCTGCTTGAAGATGGGTTTGCTGGAACCTGTTGTTACCAGCATCACTAGACACACAGGTTGATGCCAGCATGGAGTGCTTCTTCTTCTAAACTTGAGTGGAAGCTTGCATATGGGGTCCCAAAGAAACATCCACATTTTGGAGTCAAAACTAAAATGCAATGGCAACATTTTTTTTCCAAAATGGACACATTTGACACATTTTTTCATAACTCTGGCATCATAATTATTAGCTTTTTAACATCATAATAACATTAAACCGTGGTCGTTGCCATTATGTCTCCTTGAGTGAGTGCATGGCATCATATAGGTGCAGATAAAACCCATTCATTATTATGTAATAATTATCAAGTTGAATATTTTGAAACTGATATAACTGGAAGCTGTTGCTGCCTAAGGCAGCAAAAGCTTCCAGTTAAATTAGTTTCAAGCTACTCAACAGCTTTACTGTATGGCTGGTTGTACAACACAATGTCAATCTATAGATGGCAACTCTATGATTGAGCAGATTATACAAAGGCAACCAGTCTAGCTTCTTCTGATTGGATGAGTCAAATCATGGCATTCTTTATAGACTGGAGAAATGTATCAACGCTTAGTTACTAAAGCCGGTCATGACGAAGCTGGCCGAAATTGGCCTCTGCAGTTATCTTGAGGAATGTTCATTTGCAGGCTAAGCAAAGACTTTGAAAATTTACTAAGACAGAATATATTTCTTTGACTGCATGCTAAAAAACTAATAAATATTGTGCATGAAGTTTTTGTGTGGAATACTGTAATAACTGAATGGATAACCTAAGATGAGATGAGTTTTCCTTTAATGACCACCCATTTTCATGCTAAATGACAATTAAGTGATCATTCAGCAGCAAATCTGTTAACCCTTTAACCCTCAAAGTTGTTCAGGAAATCCTCAATTTTATAATGCCCATTTGCAGACCTAGAGAAGATCATTTTTGAAACTTAATCACTGAAATGACTGGCTCGGTTATCGAGCCAGTCATTCCAGTGATAAATTTTCAGAAATTGTCATCTCTTGGTCTGCCAATAGACATTTATCAAGACTACTGCAGAGGCTGTTTTCGTCTGTCTTAAGTATTAATGGTTAAGAAAGGATAAAAAAGTCTGGTGAACGGAAGAAATATGAATTGATAAAGACTACCTTTAAGCATGTTTTGATTAGCCATAGCCGAGAGTTTAAAGTCGGCCAGAGATGTTTGAATGTCCGCGAGTTCTTGTCTGAGTTTATTCGCCGAAGGCCCACTCTCCAGTTCACATAAGCTGTCACACTGTACAGCAATATCAGATAACTCGAGCAATTTCTCCGTCACACCCTGCTGTATATCCTGCAAAGGAAGTCATATCAAACAATTATGTAAATATATTGTCAATGGAAAACCATCCATTTCAAGCAAATCACATATCATTACAGTAAAAACTACCTTAAGTGACCAATTTATGGAGCCACATCAAAACCTGTCTTAAGTGACCACGTTAAGGAGCCACAGTGAAACCTGTCTTAAGTGACCACCTTATGGCGTCACAGTAAAACCTGTCTTAATTGACCACGCTATAGAGCCACAGTAAATTATGTCTGAATTGACCACCTTATGGAGCCACATCAAAACCTGTCTTAAGTGACCACGTTAAGGAGCCACAGTGAAACCTGTCTTAAGTGACCACCTTATGGCGTCCCAGTAAAACCTGTCTTAATTGACCACGCTATAGAGCCACAGTAAATTATGTCTGAATTGACCACCTTATGGAGCCACAGCAAAACCTGTCTTAAGTGACCACCTGGAGCCACAGTGAAACCTGTCTTAATTGACCACCTTATGGAGCCACAGTAAAACCTGTCTTAATTGACCACCTTTGGAGCCACAGTAAAACCTGTCCTAAGTGACCACCCTATGGAGCCACAGTGAAACCTGTCTTAAGTGACCACCTTATGGAGCCACAGTGAAACCAGGAACGGCAAAAAAACCAGGATCCAGATCGGATAAAAGTTTGGATCTATGGATAGTTCAGAAACTACTGGTCTGATTTGGCTCACAGTGTTATTGGATAAAGCTTGGAAATCCTCTTTCCTGGTAACATTTCATGGTAAGATGCATTATTATGTTAAAATTTGATCCAAATCTAATCAAAGTTTTTTAGACACACAGAGATATGCACAGACAGAGACCGGGATACAATACCCTCTTCCGCATATGTGGCAATGGTAATAATTAACAAGGTGCTAATGACAATCTTACATTATTCGCCTGCATTTGACGATGTAATGCTTCTACAGAGTCTGAGGCCAGTGCAGTCACAGCATGCTCGAGTCGGCTTACTTCTAGCCAATCAGAAAGCTCCTGAACACGTTTCTGATATGCAGTCAATTCAATGTTGTGTTTTTCCCGATCTTTCATACTAGACTGAAACAGAATGATGGCAGACAAAATCCGAATAAATTCATATCACATCAGTACTACAGTAGTCATGACAACCTTGCATTGCCATGGAAACAGCAACATCTCTTTGTTTATAAAGATAACTGGGTTCAAAATGTGATACGTTTTAAGAAGATGAGCTGATAAAACAGATTTATATGCGAAAGCTTGTCGAAAAATAATACAGTTAGTATTACAAGGTATCACCTTTTTCATCCTGTTATCACTATCAACAGACTAAGATGATTACCACAACTTTTAATTTGATTATAAATTAACCCATAAACCTTTAATGTCTAAATTAAGTCAAGAGAATCTGTGTATAGTCTTATTGAATGCCAATCTGCAGGCCAAGAGAAGACTATTTTTGAAAATCTATGACTAGAATAATTGCCTCGGTTATCGAGCCAGTCATTCCAGTGGTAAATTAAAAAAAAAAAGTATTCTCTTGGCCTGCAAACTGGCATTCCCCGAGACCACTATACTTCTCTTGGCCTGTAAATGGACATTACTCAAGACCACTGCAGAGGCCAGTTTTGGCCGGCTTGACCATTAAAGGGTTAACGCTTACCTGAAGTTGTTTACCCTTTTCCTCAGCTACTGCTTCAAGGGAAGTAACTCTCTCCTGAACCATACTTAGAGTAGTTTGGAATGACTGAGCAGTTTCAGGATCAGAGATATCACTGATCTGACGGCCTCGCTCCTTCATTCTAACTATTTCTTCTTTGACTGACTGTAAGTCTTGTAAAGCATCCTGAACAAAATGAGAGATAAAACACAGATGATAATTACAGACTAATAATAAGTGCAACAACCTCGCTATGTCCTCTCAATTTCCACATTATCCGGTTCATTCGACAATCTCTATAATTGGGTCACCATGTCACCGTGACAGGTTCAATTCAAAACAATTATGCTTCTTCGGAATATCAAGGGCGAATGTCCAAGACAAATTTATTGAAAATCTTTTCAGTAGAACTTGAACTTGACGTATCAGCTAGATGAATAATCGAATGTCAAAATGACTTGATATTTTGACTCAAAATTCAATACGGGAAAGGGAAAGCTGTGTGCCAAGAGATGTTAAGATCCGTTGAGTGATCATATGATTCGGAAATACAATTTATGTAATTGACCACGGACACTAAACTTAATAGGGCTATTTAGAACACAAAAACTAACCTGACAGCCAACTCTGATCAACATTCTTAACACTTTAACACTCATAGCAGCCAAACACGGCTTCTGCAGTGGTCGTAAGAAATGTTCATTTGTAGACCAAGAAGACTATCTTTGAAAATTTACCTCTGGAATGACTGGCTCGATAACTGATCCAGTCATACCGCTGGTAAATTTTCAAAAATAGTCTTCTCTTCGTCTGCAAATATACATTTTCTAAGAGAAAATTAAAATTTTCTTGAAGAAATCTGAGGTTAAAGGGTTAACCATTAATCTGTGTATGTAGTTAGTGAGATAAATATAAAGTACCTTATAGTCTACAAACTGCTGCTCCAAGTCACTGGATGTAGCTCTCACAGGGGCAGATAACTTTGCTTGTGCAGTTTCCAGTTTGTGGGTGACATTCTGTAGTGCTGACTGATACCGTTCCTGTTTCTGCAGAGCATGCTGTAATTCTCGCTCTTTACTACCCAACTACAACAAAAACACTCATGGTCCTTACTAGCTACCCAAGTAAAATAAGAAAATTCATTTAATGCAAAACGATACAATTTCTTAGATTAATCAAATCTGGAAAATATGGGTCATTAAAGTTTTTATGTCACATCTTGAAATGAATATTGCAGATAATGGAGGGATGTGAACTGTGGCTCAAACATCTGACGTCATAATCATGATACGTCACTTGTTAGATGATATCACAATCAAATGACGTAGGTGACAAACGTCTGTCATAAAACTGTCTGAATTGCATGTCTTTGGTGAATTTACAATTTAATAGACCCTCTGTAGAATATTTTGAAAGTAATTTGACTGGAAGCTGTTGCTACATATAGCAACAACCCCTATTCGACAGCTTACCTGTATAGTTACCTTCAAATTGAGATTCTGGGAATACAGTGTAAAAACATATTCAAATACAAAGTGAGCAAATCTTAGTTCGAAATGTGTGTGATGTAATTGATCCCGCAATTCATGCATCAATCTGTCAATCAAGCTTAAACTTCAACTAACATAACAAAAGCAGCGTTTTTGAAGAAACTCACATTCACTCGCAATGTAATAGAATTGAAACAATTAATAAGAAAATTGTATTGTATTTTTCTTATCATTGGAACAAATTTTATTTCAACATCAAATAGGAAATTGTTGAGCATAATTATATTATTTATATGTTTCTATGTTTATCAACAGAAGCGAGACAATTTTTTTAGTCGGAACATAATAGATTTTCTTTTTTTGTTTCTGCTGTTACTTATAACATATAGATGCTTACTTGTACATAATGCTTGATTTTTAAGATATATAGGATAAAACAATATCAGCGATATAATGATGTAACTGACATTGTTATGTGAATTCACCTTTCTAGAGTATCCATCTTTTATCTGACGTCATATGACATCATAATCAGCTAAGCGGCGTGTATGATGATGTCATAATCATTATGTCATAGATGATTCTATTTGGCCCGTCTTTAACTTTTAATAGTCCGACACATTGTACGACTTGTATGTCTCTACTATTTAATAAACATGCTGTTGAATATTTTGAAACTAATTTGACTGGACGCTGTTGCTGCCATAGGCAGCAACAGTGCCCAGTCACATTAGTTCCAAAATATTCAATAGCTTACCTGTATAGTTTTCTGGAAATTTATATTCCCAAGGAAATCGGGAGTTCAGTGATCGATTGATCCCAACACGAGCGAGGTGTGGCTGGAGCTTAGCTAGAGATGGGCGGGGGCATAGCTAAAACTGGAAAAGCCCATAACAGTGACATTATCAATACAGAATTTGTACAATAGACTCCTTTCTCATTCCTTACCTGTTGCTGGAGTGTATTCCATGACTGGTTCAGTTCTATCAGCTTCGCATCCTGACTGAGTAAGCGACCAGCGACAGGGGTGTGAGAAGAGGACATTCCAAATGAACTAGTACGATATCTACTAGGCTCAACTGCCTCCACCAAATTAGGTTCACTCATGGTGGTCGTCTACATAATAGCAAATAAGACATTATGTTTTTGTAAAAGGAAAGTTATCACAGCGCAGATGACAGTGATTGCATATGCTCTAAAGCATACTCTATTTTTGTTACTATGTAATTTTGAAAGGTATCAAGGTAGCAAACATTAGCAAAGGCTTAATGAATAAAACATACACAATCTTATGTTTATGGAAACTTTAACTGATATCTGTAAATGTTTTCTTGTTCTAACACACACTTCACCGTAATATAATGACACATCTCTTGTACCGGTAAGCTTTATAAATCATTGATGTTCATTAGCAATGGCTCTAGTGACATACTGTAATGAAGTTCACATTCCCTATTACAATTTAATATAAGTTGATGATGCCTAAAGTTGAGAAGAGAAAATGATATATTGAATTTATAACCAGGATCCCTATTCTATGTAATGTAACATGAAAGATGCCCATTCTACCCCAAACACACGACTATTATGTAAGAAGAGTTCCGCAAACGGTGCATAATACCCCACTATGATAACAACCCAATGAATGAGAGCTATTAGAAAAGTGATTTCTTCCTCAGACCTAGACCAGTCATCCCAGGAAGTTTCAGTGATTCACTAAACGCTCATAGAGTTATTGTCCGGAAATCAATTTTCAAGATGGCTCCCAGTTGCTGTAGGCCATCTTGAATTTCGGATCATTGTCAATTTCCATAGGTTTCTTCCCGCAACCTAGTTCAACCACCTATGAAGTTTCAAAGTATTCTGATAATTGGTCGCGGAGTTATCGTGCAGAAACTAACTTTCAAGATGGCTGCCGGCCACATTGGATTTTGGATCATTGTCGATTTCAATCGGTTTATTCCTCAGATCAATTCCAACCACCCTATGAAGTTTCAAAGCCATCCGATAAATTGGTAGCAGAGTAATCGTGCGGAAACCAATTTTCAAGGTGGCCGCTGGTGGCTGGCGGCCATCTCAGATTTCAGATCATCGTTGATTTCGATAGGTTTCTTCCTCAGACCTAGTCCAATCATCCTATGAAGTTTCAAAGCAATCCGATAACTGCTAGCAGATTTATGGTGTGGAAACCACTCTGTCAGCCGCACGCATACTGGTAAACGCCAACACATAATACTCTGCTAATTCTTTGGCGTGGTATAAAAAGTACCATGAAAGATCCTCATTCTACCCCAAACACATTGACATGTCAAAAGAAACATGAAAAATCAACATTGTACCCCAAAATGAAATATCTTCATTCTAACCCGAACACACTCCTGTCATATCAAAAGTAACTTGAAAGATCCCCATTCTACACACAAAATGAAAGATCCCGATTCTACCCCAAATCAAATATCTCCATTCTGCCACAATATGAAAGGTCTCCGTTCCACCCCCAAACACACGTCTATCATTTGATAACTTCTATCATTGTCAAAAGTAATATTAGAGTCCATTCTACACCAAACAGACTTCTATGATGTCAAACATAACATGAGAGCCTCATTCTTTCTGCAACATGTTCCAGTCAAACTAGTTTCAAGATAATCAACAACTTTCTAGTACAGTTGTCAATATTTAATGGGGTAAGTATATAGGGGATAGTGATCACCATCTCCATGCTATAGTAATGAATGAAAGTTCACAGAAACAAATACTGCTCATAAAGGAAAAATAGAACCATGCTATGTACAAATGCATTAGGTAAAACATCACAGCATGCAACAGGTAAGAACACAAAATCACATATTGCATACAGGTAAGACATCAAAGCGTGTATTGATTATGCACAATAAATTCTTTATGCACATTAGATAAAACATGTAAAAACATCGAAGCGTACAACACGCAAATGCATCAAAGCATAGAAAACAGGTAAAAACATCAAAGCATGTAATAGGTAACATCAAATCTGTGTGAACATGTATGTGTGCATAAAGGCTCGCTAGTATTTATGCAGTGGTTTTAAGAAAAATTCCTCTTGAAAGTAAGTCTTAAACTAGCAGATGAGTTTAAAGTTTTAAAGCATGTTCAATACCAAGGAACACACATTTTTTTTCCCAGCCATTAGCTCCTTCAACATGGTAGAGTAGAGATTAAATGTTGTGTTGAAAATTTTGAAAATAAATGAACAGAAGCTGTTACGAGATAGTTACAGTCCAAATATTCAATCAAAGCCAAATGATATAAAGACAGGAATGTTGGTAATCTTTAAGAAAATTAAAAAATTATAATACAGTAACAATAACAGCTATATGATGGTAATTTTCATGTAGAAAGCAAGAGACAAGAATACAGATGTAAAAAGAGATGTTTAATTCTTTAAAGGTCAAGCTAGCCAATATTGGCTAGTGCAGTCATCTTGATATTTTAGAAACTTACCACTGGAAGCACTGTCTCACTAACCGAGCTTCACTAACTGAGCTAGTCATTCCAGTGGTAACGTTCTCAAATAATCATTTAATTTATAAATGGTAATTTTATTGGGAAAATTTAAATTTTCATGACCAAATTTGAGCATTAACCCTTTAACCCTTGAATTTGTTCAAGAAAATTTCAATTTTTTCATAGAAAATGTCCATTTGCAGACCAAGAGAAGACTATTTTTGATAATTTACCACTGGAATGACTGGCTCGGTTATCGAGCCAGTCATTCCAGTGATAAATTTTCAAAAATAGTCTTCTCTTGGTCTGCAAATGGACATATCTCAAGACCACTGTTGAAGCCATTTTTTGGCTGATATGAGGGCTAAAGGGTTAAGGGTTAAAGTTGAAGCCAGTAGATGTTAACACAAACCCATTTGCAAACAAAAGCATAATTTACCATAGCCAGATGAGGAAGTGTTTTAGTTAGATGTTGTGTGGGTGCGCCGGGGCGATTGCTCCCTGTACCCCACTCTCTCGGTGTACCAGGATGGCTGCCACTTGCACCCCACTCTCTTTCCTGAGATGCAGTTGTTGATGTTGGCCTCTTCGTTAGCACAGACCATTGCGGGGTTCTTGATGACAATGTCGGAGAAAACAGCTTTTCTTCACTACCGTCCGTTCTAAATATTGTCAGAGAAGGTTTTAGTAATGACTTTGAACGTGGACTAGCTGATCGACTTCGCAAACTAACTCCTGGAATAGACGGTGCCATTCCACATGGTTCTGTGGATCTCTTAATATTTTCCTGCCTAGAAATTGAACTCGTATGCTTTGATACAGGAATGCTACTGGTCCTTGGGCTATCAATCTCATCACTATGCACTACAGCTTGCCAGTCCATACTTGGATGTAAATTTGATTTTGAATTGTGTAAATTCCCGCTCAAGGTCAATGAATTATCCCATAGAAAGCTACGATCAGTTTCTGAGAACAGATGCGAACTGATGTCCGACATAGTCGAAGACGTCATCATCATAACCCCGCTATCCATTTTACCCGAAGTAGTATCATTGAGGCCAACTATGAATAAATTCTTTTGCGATGAGGAACGAGAGCTTTGTTTCTCTGGTTGGAAAGATGAAGGACCAATGTCTAAACTGGCCATGCTACTGGAATTGGACAGATCTCGATTGCGGAGCAATAAAGCTGTGTGAAGCTCTAATTGTTGACTTCTGTCGTTTAACCCTCTTACTTTCTCCTGATATGCGTGAATCTCTCCCGTTAAAACCTGTAATATAGTCATGGAGCGAGCACAAGGCTGTTAGTACATACACCAAAAGCAACATGTACCACGGATAGATGCATAATAATCATAATATTAATAATAAAAATAACCAAAATAAATAATAGAAAATTTACAAAAATTTACCAAGCAACATCTGTTTAAGTAAAGTTGATTATGACTGGTACAATAATGGTTAGTGAGGGAATTTGACTGAGGTTTTAATTGGAGATAAAGATGACACATTTTAAGTTGATTTCATTGAAACACTACAAAATGAGAGGGTTTTGTCATGGCATAATTAAGTTTAAATTTTGATGAATTTCTGAAGACAATCCAAATCTATCACGCTTAAAGATCTTAGATAATTAAGATGGCCAAAAAAAGGACTCGATAAATATGCATTTGCAGAACAAGACTATCTCAGAAAATTTACCACTGGAATGACTGGCATGATAACCAATCCAGTCATTCCTGTGGTAAATCTTCAAAAATCATCTCTTGGTCTGCAACTGAATACTTAAGAAGTTTCAGAAGAACACAAAATATACTATGCAATCCTATCTTGACATATTCATATAGCACATTCAATGTGATTCTAGTAATCAGTTCTTGTTATAGGCACCTTTTGGTGAGAAACTTTGATGATTGACATATCCATTTATACAGAAGAAAAGATTTCTGTGATCTTGTTGATGGGGGAGTGGAATGGTGGGAGAGGAACAAAGCTCATTTACAATCATATGACGACAGAGTGGGGGTGGGTGGGTGGTGAGTATATGTGACTTGAGGGCAACATTAGTCATTTAGACCTGATTACAATAAACAGTGAAAGTTAAAATTAGAACTGACAGTTTAAAAGGCAACTTATAAAATAAAATTTGAAAGCATTTAACATAACCATGCAGATGTAGTGAATGAAATTTGTATCTCTATCTACTCAGAATATTGCAGAATACTGAAGCTGACCAGTAGTAACACAGGACAGAAGAAGAGACATGATCATATGCTAACCACCAATTAACAATTTAACTTTTGAATTTGTTTTTAAAAAATTTCAATTTTCTCTTAGAAAATGTCTATTTGCAGACCAAGAGAGCACTATTTTTTTTAATTTATCACTGGAATGACTGGCTCGGTTATCGAGCCAGTCATTGCAGTGGTAAATTTAAAAAAAAATTGTCTTCTTTGTCGCCAAATGAACATTTCTTAAGACTACTGCAGAATCCGTTTCTGGCTGATATGAGTGTTAAAGGGTTAACCACAGTCTTTCTAATGCTGGATTCAGTCACAGCTTGTAGCAACTGATGCTCAAAAGATAAACTGTGTTGTTTTACACATAAACTTTTACACGATGCCAGAACCAACCACTGCAGTGGTCTTGAGGAATGTACATTTGCATGCCAAGAGGGTATTCTGTGAAAATTTACCCCTGGAATACTTGGCATCATAACCAGTCATTCCAGCAGTGAAATTTCTCTTGACCTCACATGGACATTTAATTAGGAAATATTGAGATTTTCTTGACCAAATTTGACCAGTAAAGGTTTAAGCTGGCCTAAAGCGGCCTCTGCATGGCTCTTCAAATATGTCCATTTGCTAGCCACTAGAAGAACATTTTGAAAAATTTACCAGTAGAATGCGTGGCTCGAAAACAAAGCCAGTCATTGCACTGGTAAGTGTCCAAAAATAGGCTTCTCTTGGCCTGCAAATGGAGACTCACTAAGCAAATATTTTAATTTTATTGACAAATCCTGACAAAGTAAGGGTTAATAGAATTTTATAACGATTGTGTTAGTACATCAGTATTCATCATAATTCAGTTACCACAAAGTGACACATAAACGCAACATTTCTCCTTACATTGTGCTCCGAGATCTGATGTTTCAAGTCATTCAGGTTACCCGCGGCGACGGTAGATGAAGCGATCCTGTCATGTGCCTCAGTAATGGCCTGTGTAAGCTGCTTAATATCTGCTTCATACTGCTCTTGTTGAGTGACAGCATCACGTAAAATCTCTGCTTGTTTATGTGCCGTGTCCAACATCTGACCAATCTCCACTGTCATGTTTGACGATATAGGCAACACAGTCAAGCCAGGGGCACATAACTCTGGATGTTTCTCAAAAATCCTAGTGGCTTGCTCTCTTCGCTGCTCAATTTCAAGAATTAATGCCTGGCAGAAAAACAAAGCGAAACAACAACTATAGCGATAGAATGATGTCATCATTGTCACAGATAATCATGAGCCGAGCCAATCGAGACTTCCATCTCACTCAACATATTTATACGACTTCCAGCTACTATGATTAACTCGACTAAGTGGTTTTACATAAAAGCTTGTTGGTATCACAAGAATTCCACGAAATTCAAATTAAGTCTTGCCTGTCCTGCACATTACTGATAAGCATCAAAGCTGAGTGACCATGCCCTTTGACCGTGACCTCAATATTGCCACACTGATTCATAACATCATAGACAGCCATCTATCTAAGCTTAGTTTCAATAGGGTCAACCAATTCTGAGATATAGGTTGAGGCTTGCTAAATGCAAAACCCTATCACTGAAAAACAATTTTGTACCAAATTCAGTGACCTTGAATGTTGACCCTGTGAATTTAATGTTATCATGCAGATTGCTAATATTATAGTCAACCATGTAGCTAAGTTTAGTTAGGATATGCTGAACCATGCCTAAAATATATGGCAAAGCGATTAAAAAAAGCATCCGCTTTTGTTTCTACGAGAATTCTTAATACTTACCAGATGTACTATTATGATAATGCCTATTATCTAGTCTAGCTCAAAATAAACAATTAAAACTCTGCACTCTCCTGGTCCTGCCCATACTGTGTCCGGGAATTACAATAGCCGCAGGTACCGAGTCAATTCCCAATCACAGTCAGATTCGTCTTATATTTGCCTTGGCAAACAGCGAAAGCAGCTCAGCCTCACCTCAGCGGGGCGGCTGAGGAAGGGCCATAGTACATCTGGTAAGTATTAAGAATTCTCGTAGAAACAAAAGCGGATGCTTTTTTGATTCTACTTCGAATAATACTTACCAGATGTACTATTATGATAAACTCTGGATTTCGACAGCCAGGAAACGCTGTAGGGAGGAGGTGAGGCTCGAACCAGCACTCATCTACCATCCAACAGAGAAGGTTGTGAAGAGACTAGAACCCTGCTGGCATACGCTTGGGTTCTGCCATCTGACTCATAGAGTGCTAAACTTCCATGGTCTAGACCGCGCTCCCCCACTCTTTTGTCCGCACAAAATGCAGAGGGTTGTCAATGGGGATGCAACACCCACCAGACCCGTGTCAGCCCCAAGTCTCGGCTAGGGCAGTCCAGTAGAGTGCAAAGAAGCTACTACAACTTCTAATTTTGAAAAAACATCAGTATATCGATTAGATTTTCAAATTGGAATGAGTCTAATGTCTGTTTGAGAGGATAAGTATACTCTTGTATCAGACTATTTACCTAAGCAGTCTGGTATTTCGACTGTAAGTAAACATATTTATAGTCACTTAATTAATGTAAACACTCACCATTTTGAGTGCTTGATCTTTTCTTGATCATCACAGGAGCTCGGCCCAATCCACGGTCGTACTCAGTCATGTGCATAGCACTTGTTCAGTGTAGGTGGAAGACTTTGTGATGTGTGCGAAGTAGTGGTCGGAAGTGGCTTAGGTTAGATTCGACAAATTGGCGACGGCTACCGGATTAAGTGCGCTGGAGATGTCGCGGAGGTAGAAATCAGTGAATGACGACTCGGCATGCCATTGTGCTACAGACATCACCTCCTCTAATGAGACACCCTTATAAAGGGCCGATGATGCTGCAAGTGCTCGGACCTGATGGGCATTCGCACGATCAATCTGCTTTCCTGTAGCGATTGTGTGCGACATCTGAATAGCGTCAACTATCCAACGAGAAATAGTATCTTTCAAGGCACGTAAATGCGGAGCTTTGAGATATAACCACAGAGATTTCGGGTCATCTCTCCACTCATCAGTACGTTTCTTATACATTTTCAGACATCTGACAGGACACCAAGCAGAAGAGTTTGGGTCATGTCTAGTTAAACTTGGCAAATTGATCGGCTGTCCTGGATATTTAAGTGACTGATTCTTTTCCAGGAAACAAAGACGTGGAAGTAGTCTTAAACCTTCACCCGTGACGACAAAACGGTCTTGTTCGGCAGAAAGCGCATGAATTGCGCTTCTCCTTCTCGCCGATGCTGCTGCAACCAAGAAAACTGATTTAATAGTTAACAGTTTAATGTCAATAGATCTAATCGGTTCAAAGGGAGCATGCCCTAAAACCTGTAGAACAAGATATAGATTCCATGCTGGGATAGGAATTGGCTGTCTAGGTCGCAGATTGCTCATTCCTTTAATAACTTCATTCAAGGTGTCATTCTCCACTCCTTCAATGGCCAGACTGGGAATGACTGAAGCTAATGCAGACTTATATGCTGCTAGGGTAGAAGGTACAAGTTTGTCAACTTCGTATAAATGACAGATAAAATCTGCTACGTGTTGAACAGATGCAGAAAAGGGATTAATATCTCTTCTCTCACACCACTGTGCGAATTTGTTGATTCTATAATTATATGTCTTTGTGGTTGAAACTCTTCTGGCCGAAGCAACAAACTTCGCTGCTTGCTCAGAAAAGCCACCCTCAATTGCACGCTGCATGATAACATCCATGCCGTCAATTTGAACATTTTTGGTCTGTCGTGAAGGTACAGACCCTTGTTCTGAGAGATTAGATCTCTTCTGTCTGGCAGAGGGATTGGATTGCAGACCAGAAGGTCCAGTAGATCCGTAAACCATGATCGGCCTGGCCAATGAGGGGCGATCAGCAGTACTTGGCACAAATCCCTCTCTTATCTTTGCCAGAACTTTCGGGATGAGAATTGTTGGAGGATACGCATACCCGTACATTCCTTCCCAACTTATCACCAGTGCGTCTACCGCTAGTGCTAGTGGGTCCGGGATCGGTGACACGTACGTGACCATCTTTGCGTTTTGATTCATCGCAAACAGGTCAACATTTGGCTTGCCCCATTGTTTGAATAGAACCTCCGCTACCGATTGGTTGAGCTGCCATTCCGTCGGACGACAAATCGTCCTTCGACTGAGAGCATCCGCTAGGATGTTCAATCTTCCTGGAATGTGTGCTGCCCGAAGAATAATATTCCTCTCTTGGCACCACAGCAGAGGTTCCAAACCATCATACACAACTCTGGTGATCTCGTCCCGCCCTGGCGGTTCAAATAAGACACCACTGTTGAGTTGTCTGTCCTTATTAGGACAATTTTGTCTTGAATTAGACTTTCAAACTTTCGAAGTGCAAATACCACCGCTAATAGTTCGAGTACATTGATATGTTTCTGCGCATTGGTCCAATCCCATTCCCCTGACTGATCGTCCAATACCGCTCCCCAACCCATCAACGATGCATCCGTGAAGATGGACATCTGAGGTTGAGGAGGTTGTAGAGGAACACCTCGCAGGAGATTCTGTTCCAATAACCACCACTGAAGGTGGAATATCAATGGTTCTTTTACTGGTATCATCAGAGATAACGGATCTGTTCTCTGAGACCAGAATGACATTAGATACATCTGAATCGGCCTGCGCCTGAGTGCCGCATACAGAACCACCTTCTCCAGAGATACTAGTAAACCCAGTATCCTGAGAAATTGGCGCGCCGTCAGATAGGCTCCTAGAGAAACCGACTCCAAACTGCAATCAGGCTTTTGACTCTGCTCTCCGCAGGAAAAGCTACGCCGTCCCTGAGATTGAAAAATATTCCCAGATAAACAAACTCCTGGGATGGTTTCTCTAGATTCACAATCCATCCTAGATCCTTTAATAAGGCTAGGACTACCTGAAGATTGCTGCGCAGAGTGACTGGATTCCCCGCCTTTAGCAGCCAGTCATCTATGTACGTGTGAACAGCTATGTTTCTCCTGCGAAGTAAAGAAGTCATGGCGAGAACCACCTTGGTGAAGACCCTCGGAGCTGTGGTCAGGCCGAATGGAAGCGCATTGAATTCCCAAACATTGTCTTGGAATGCAAAGCGAAGGTATTTCTGAAAAGGAATTGACATTGGAATATGAAAATATGCATCCTTCAGATCTATCGACACTGCCCACATGCCTTTCCTCAGCCCTGTCATTACCGCTGCAACAGTCTCCATCTGAAACTTGGGAGAAAGAATAAATTTGTTCAACGGTTTGAGATTGAGAATTGGTCTCCATCCTCCGGTACGCTTCGGAACGAGGAACATGATCGAATAGAAGCCCGGAGAAGACTGACTGCAGACTAGATGAATCGCATTCTTCTGACGAAGAGATTCTATTTCTGAGCAAATGGCGTCTAGACGATCTGATTCCCTTGGAACAGGAGTCCATATTGGAGTCGATGTTAACGGAACTAACGATTGATGGATGAGCCAGTCCGGATCGTAGCCGTTTCTTATTCACTGACAGACTAAACAATCGCGCACGACCTGTTCCCATTGGCTTAGGAACAGTTGAAGCCTGCCTCCGACGGAAGGAATCTGCACACAGCTGTCGGTCAAGATTGCACGAGAAGACGCTAAATCGCTTGGGTGAAGATTCTCGACTCCATTCGTTCCTAACGTCACCGGATCTGGTTCCGCCGGAAACCCGTCAGGAACGACCTCCACGGCCGCCCCGCGGCTTCTTGTAATACGACGGTCCGGAACCGCCGCCACGGCTATCCTTACGGTAGCCGCCGCGGCCCGAACCGCCACCCTTCTTGTTATCCTCATACGGCCTCTTATTAGAGGACTTGTATGAGGACGAACGGCCAGGTCCTTGTGATCCGGATGGCCTATGGGCATCACGGCCAGAAGGGCGATCTTGGACGCTGCCTCTGCTGCTCCTGACGATGTTGGCGGTAGGACTGCTGCGGCTGTGTCCTTTTAGTCGACTTCCACGACTTGCCGACCACTTCTTGCTCCGCAACCATTGACGCAACCTTAGCGAGAGCTTGCCGTGCCGAGCCGCCGAACAAGCCTGGACCGATGAAAGGCGAAGAAGACAATGCAGCCCTCATCTCCGGTCCTGGTTCTACACAATCGAGAACCATTCTCCGTCGCTCTGCCAATGTCCTTGTGATCACCCTGGCCAGGCAATCTTGAGACAGGTGCATGGTGTCCCGAATAACTCCGAGAGCAGCCTCTGGCACCTGTCCACCTTCCGCCGTGCAGGCCAGCATACCCTGCAGGACGGTACACCCATGCGAGAGCGCAGCCATGGCTGCCCTCGCCGCCTCCTCAATGAGCGTGAGCTCATTGAACGGGTCTTTATTGGTCTGCGAAACCAAAGGACGAGACCGCCCCTTAGCCTTCCCAGCCAACGGCCTATTCAGCGCCTCTCGTTCCCCGACGGAAAGCCGTGGAACCCGGGCATACTGATGGTAGGCCAGCTCCGGAAAACGGACCCTACTCCTTATCCCCTTCGGGGCCTTGGGCAATGCATACTCCGGCTGAACCAGACGGTATGCCGCAACTTCCAGCATGTCGGAAGTCTGCGTGTCCAAAGGGAGTGTTGGCAGAAGAGCCACTTGACAGAGCGCTAGCCGCTCACTCTGACATCCGCTCCATCGCCGGATCGCGCTGAGATCCCAGATCAGATGCCAACCCGAGACGATCGGTCATCCATCCAAGGACCTGCACCCATTCAGCCTCGGTGCAGAAAATGGACTCGTCCGTTAAAGAACTCCCGTTTTCATCCTCCCTCTCTCCCTTAGATGAGAGGGCCACCGACGATCCATGCTGAGCGCTATGAGACACCCCTCTGCCAGGACAGAACGCATCCATAGCGTGACTACCAGCGGCACCGGTGTCCAACGAATCGCCAGACCCGGATTCTCCGCAGTCCATCGGCTCCAGCATGGGAGTCCGGACCACGACCGCCTTACCTACGGCAGGTGACGGCACTCCGATAGGAGCCGTACCCAAAGCCGCCGGGATACCGGCAGGAACCGCAAAACACGCCTCCGCCGACCCCTCCGGTTGCACAAACAGCGGATGGAAAATACCCGACGGAACGTCGATATCACCATCCGCCTGGCAAACCCGTACAAATCCCGAGGGAGACCCCTGGGAAGTACTAGGCATTGCCGTCATCGAAATATCCAGCATGCCGGAATCTTCCATAAGAAGATCTTCCTCCTTTATCGTCGGCTCTTGAGCCAAGGACAGAGAAGGGGCAGGTGCTTGACCCTCCGTAGAACTAGCCGGATCACCTAAGGGTTGTCCTGCACTAGCTTGCATCGACGGGACCGTGGACTGCAATGAGTCGAACATCGCCTTGAACTGGGCCGTCCATATGCCCAGAGCTGAATCCATGCGGTCATTCAGACGACTTTCCAGTTCCTTCAGAGACGCCTGGTCCAGCTTCGCCGCCTTGTCCCTCGCGATCCTCTCCAGACGCGCATGTCAATCCCTATCAAACTCTGCCACCATTGCCGACGACCACTTGGCGCACACATCACATGGGCTTCCAACCTTACACTTCGCGCACGCTACACAGTGATGTCCTGAGTACTTGGGCTTCATGAACCTGTTGCATTTCTGACACAAGGTGTCCAGGTTCTTTGGTTTCTGCGAACACAGAGAAAAATTAAAACGCTGCACATGACAAACGATGACGAGCAATACGCACAATCGACTTGATAGTTAAAAGAATTTCTTAGAACACATTAACTTTCTCTTAAATTAATGATAATCAAGCCTTTAGGCAGGAAATATTTGAAACTTTAAAAAACACAACTTAGCAGTTAACTAACGTTAAACAACCAAGAACACAACGCTGATCGCTACAAACACCCTCGACAATGAAGCGAGAGCTAAAAATCGGCAAAATCAGAGTGCCTAGACACGCCAAGCCAAGCAAGACATAATTCCTGGGCGCTGCCATCTTGGCTAAGGACGCATTCATCTTTAGAGGAACCGAGTCGCAAGAGAAATTAACCGAGTACCCGAATTAAAACTAAAAGTTAACGGGTACAGAAACGACTCCAACAATGGCTAACATTTTAAAACAATGTGCCAATTTAAGGAAATTTCAAACAGTCATTATGGCACAAATGTATAAATTCTAGATTGATACAACCTGCCCCTGTGATGATTTTCCCAGTTCCTCCATGAAGCCACCGATAGAATTGTATTAAACAACCGATAACCGCTTAAATTAACGAAAATTTGAGCACACTAAAATTGCGACTTGACAAAAGCGCAAAATAGACGAATCTGACTGTGATTGGGAATTGACTCGGTACCCGCGACTATGGTAATTCCCGGACACAGTATGGGCAGGACCAGGAGAGTGCGGAGTTTTAATTGTTTATTTTGAGCTAGACTAGATAATAGGCATTATCATAATAGTACATCTGGTAAGTATTATTCGAAGTAGAATTGCTAATCGCAAAACTCAACATTGCCACCGCCCTCAGTCTCACTTCTACTTCGCTGGTGAGATTTCTGCTTCGCTGGTGAGATAAAAATATAGAAGGAACTTGTATAAAGAAAATCATAGTAAATGTATTGAATCTTTAGCTAACAGAATTCAAATAATTGAAAAAGGTTTAAAAACCTTTATATATGACACATAAATTAATTAAAATGTAGGAAGTTAATAACTCATCTTATTTTAACTGGTTGATACTTGAAAGACAAGCATAATCAACCCTGCTGGAAAGACCACCTGTCATAAAGAGTGACCATCTTTTGGCTTAAGAAGGCATATAATATAACAAGTCACCATCATTTTATAGTGACAAGGTAACTATTCATTATCAACATCATCATTATGAACATGATAATGATGATGATGATGATGAACATGATAATGATGATGGTGATATTCAGATAATGATAATGATGATGGTGATATATGATATCATAACAACATACCTCATGAGAAGTCAACTGTTTCTTCAGACCAAGCTCTGCCTCCTCTGGAGGGTTCATTAATTCAGAATGGGCTTGTTCCATCCAGTCTCCAATCTCTGCCAAGGCACGTTCATAGTTAATAATCTCATTCTCCACAGTTTCCAATGCACTTAATCTACCTGTTAACTGTTTCTGTACATTGATAACGTTCTGCTTATAGCCGAGGAGTGTGTCACGGGGCGTGATTGTGTCACACAACTTCGCAAGTTCTTCTGACTTTGTCAACAAATTATGAAGCTGTCTATGAATTTGCTCAGCTTCAAAACTCAATGCCTGAGGAGCAAATAATGAAATTAAAACATATTTATTTATTTATCATGCATGCTACTAACTAAACAGGGTAAGAATTACCAAGACCAAGAAGGCACAGATATGCTATTCAATACTGCTTAGTAGACACTGTACTATACATTATTTATCCAACAAAGACTAAGGTGCCATATGTTCAAATGGAAGAGAAAACAAGCTGCTTATAAATGTAATGTGAAGTGGAGTTGCTCATAAATACAATTACAATTTTAGCACAAATGCATGCACATGCACACACACACACACACACATGCAGACACGCATACACACGCACATGCATGCACGCACACACACAAGTGATACACTACTTGTACATACTCGATGTTCCTGTAGTTGCTGCTTAGCAATACTGAAATCAAGCACATTCACATCGACATTGATGGAAGCATCAGCCCGCAATATCCACTCATATATTTCACTGCTGCCAAGCTTGATAGTATCCCACAATGCCATGGATTCATGCAGTTCCTGTAATTTCTGTGAGCTCTGATTCTGTAGCGTGGTCCAGTCACGCAGTACTTTGGACATGACTTGTTGAGTTTGATCCTTTTCACCAGCGTTGGGGGAACTGTCTAAGATAGCCTTACCCTTAGTCTGCAGTAAGCTTATTTTCTGCTTAATCGCCGTAAACTCTCCGAGCAGTGCCTGAAATCAGAAGATAAATGATTATTTTTTCGCAGAGTTATCTCCTATTTTGTACAACATTAGGGCCTTTATTTTGTCCCGAGTTATGTCCATTATTTGCTACAATGTTCATTGATCTAAATATAGCTAAGTCGGCCACCGCCTAACAGAACACAGGGAAAATGTCAGTTGTTGAGATTTTTTATGTCACGCAACCACTTGACACCACCATCATCATTAAATTTTGTTATATTGAAACAGATTATCTCATGTCACGTTATGGATTCCCTAGTGAGAATCAAACTAGAACATTATCTTATATGAGCAGATGCCAATACCGGAATTACCATCGCACTCGGTCATTTGGTGTAAGCATCTCATATGCAGTGCTCAGTCAAGACAATTACAAAGCAGCCTCCACTTCATAGACCAGGTCGGGATTAAAATTTGCCTTAGCCCTTTCACCGATATATTCCCAGTATCTCAATCTTGTGGTAAACAAACAGGAAAGCTGTTGAATATTTTTTAATTAATGTGACTGGAAGCCATTGATGCCTTAGGCAGCAACGGCTTCCAGTTATATTAATTTCAAAATATTCAACAGAATATGTTATATAGTGTAAAAAATGTACGTGGTCACAGTTTGACATTGAAAGGGATAATAGTATTGTCAACAGCAAGCATTTAGCGTAATAAAGAAAATGTGGCATAATACTACAATGACATCATATCATAAAATCACAGCCATCTACACAGCCAGGATTTACAGACTCTTACAGGATAATATGGGAAGTCTGTGTAACAGACCACGGTCAATGCAGCCATATCTAAATAATGGATGGATCAGATCCGTCACTCACATATTTGCCGTTATACACAAAACATGTCACATGTTAGCTGCCATCCCAATCAGATGATGTAGGTCTGAGACAAAAGGGGCAAAGATTTGACAGTAACCATCTGAATTGTATGCTTTTGGTGAACTTACAATTTAATAAATAATCTGTTGAATATGTAGAAAGTAATTTCAATGGAGGCTCTTCAACTTACCTGTATAGTTACCTTGAAATTGAGATTATGAGAATCGAGAGTTCAAAATGTTAAAATTGATTTAAAAGCGCATACAAATTAGGTGGAGCTTAGGTAGAAATGGGTGGAGATTAGCTAGATATCAACTCTTATTTTGGAACAAGAAATTATCGTCTTTTTAATGTATGCGATGGAAATATTATCCCGTTATCCTACTAACACAGGTTTTCCCGTTGAGTATATCATGTGCAACAATAGTACCTTATGTCTGACAAAGGCCTCATCCAGGTTGATGATTGGCTCTCTGAGCTGAGTAAAGGACTGCTCCAGCCACACCTGCACCTGTACATGCATGTCAGAAAATACATCGCGATCCTGACGTAAATGGCTTAACTCCTCTTCCCGTTCTTTCATACTCTCCTTCAGCTTGCTTTCCACACTTTCTAACTGCTTCAACTGAATACTAATCTCTTTTGGAAGTTCTTTACCCTGTGCCGCATATTTTGCTTGTTGCGTGAGCGCTATGCGATGAAGATGTTGCATGCGGATAGCAACATCCTGCTCTCGGAGCTGGAAAAGCCAACACAGTATAAGGATTGTATTCATTGGCATTGACTGTCTGCCTACTGAATTTCTGCACACTACATTTTCCATGGAGTTTAACTCTGGATATGCTGAATATTTTGAAAACGATTTGACTGTGGCTAGGCCACCAACAACTACCAGTAAAATTATTTACAAAATATTCAGCTGGTCCAGATCAAGTATTAGCATTATATTACAGTACAAATGAAAATGAAACTAGAAAAGACATTATTTTAAAACATCCAGCAGTTGTAAATGACCTTTAACACTCAACAACTGCAAAGGTCATCTTCAGTAACTGTAATCATGACCTACAATAGATGTAACTGTGATCTTCAACAGTTGTAACCCTGACCTACTATAGATGTAACCATGATCTCTGATATTGATCAGCTTTGAGCACGATCTCTAGCAGATGTGAGTTTCAATAGCTGTAGCCATGACCTTTAGCTGATTTGAATCTCAATAGCTATAGTTATGACCTTGAGTAGATGGGCCTGTGACCTTCAACAGCTGTAATTGTGACCTTCATCAACTGTAACCATAATCCTCAATAGCTGTAACTTCAACGGCTATAATCATGTCTTCAACATATGTTACTATGGCATTTACCAGCTTTAAGCCTGACCACTGTGAAGTCAATATTCTATCTTTTACTGTGTCAATAGCAAAGAAACCGGTATATAAATGTCAAAAGTTTTCTTTGGCACTGTTGCTTTCTATGACAGCAACATCTCCCACCAAATTTGTTGAAAAATGAATACCAGATCTTGACATTAGAGCGATAGGAGTTAGCAGTGATCTTCAACATTTCTAACAATCACTCAATACATAACACATTCATAATTCCTCAGATGTATGACTACAATATATCTACCACAAAAGACAAAACATTAATCATTTAATCACTAGAATTTGTTACAGAAAAATTCAAATTTTCTAATAGAAAGTGTCCATTTGCAAACGAAGAGATCATTTTTGAGGATTTATCACTGAAATGAGTGGCTTGTTATTGAGCCAGTTATTCCAGTTGTAATTTTTAAAATAATAGTCTTATATTGGTCTGCAAATGGACATTTCTTAAGACCACTTCAGAAGATGTTTTGGTCGGCTTGAATGTAAAAGGGTTAAAATAATGATCGCTCAAAAATAATAAATCTTTGCGTAATTTTAGCTACCTTATGTTGTTCAATACTCTCCCGAGCAGGAGGTACTGCACCATCAGTAACATCCTCGGACAACAACTCAGCTCGCATCTCTTGTAACCACACCTCTGTCTCTGCTAGCTCGGTCAGCAGACCAGACTGGTCATCAAATGCATCCTGCAACTCTTGGACATGCTCTTGACCAGTCTCACATAATCTGGTTAACAAATTATAAAATGGAAAATAAGAAACTGTTTTGTTTGCAGAACACATATGACGCAGCTAAAGTTTGCCTCAACATTTTAATTGAATTTGAAGTCATAATTTAAAACAAAAACTGAAGCATCATCATCATTGTAATGAGTTCATTTAATTAGAATATTACTGTTTTAATTTCCATTATGTAGCTCTAGCAGGGTTCATAGAGGTTTGGCAAAATGAAATTCAAGCACATATTTGAGCAATTGTCAAGGGCCATGAACATTTTTAGGACTACATTTGTTATGATTTTAGAATATAATGATTAAATTCTCCCAACATTGTGTAATAACCTTGTAACTCCCGGCCAGACGCCGAGATGAAGCCTTGTGCTTCTTGTCCTGGAATTCATGCACCCCACGCGATACTGGATGCATCTGTAACCATTTGAATATCTATCTGATTTCCGGATAAAACCATGCCGTTCGATTTTGAAAGAGAATCACCCCACCAGTTCAAGTCTATTCTGGAAGATTCATAAATAATTAACGTGTCCCGCCAATGTCTTTTAGTATTGAGTAAACGATACAAATTTCTTAGTAGTAATTTAGCGGACAAAATACATTTGTACATCGATACAAATTGACCCGCTCGCTATCCATGCCAAAACTCTAGCTGATATAACACCCTTATTTAATGCGTGTTTAATGTCTACATTGATCCGGATCCAAAGACGATATCAAAATTAATTGTCCAGCCTAAAGTAGCTAAGACATCAAGTAAGTATATAACGCGCAATTCAATTTTACTTTTGACCGAAAACAATATAAAATCATCTACATAGAGGACAATCATAAGTCCATTCGCTCTAAAAAATGTAAAAATAGGTCGCAATAATTTTGTGAAAATATATGGGCTATAGTTGTCCGAATGGCAACACAGCCCATCTATAGTAAACAGACTTATAGTTAAAGTTTAAAAGTGTTCTGTGCTCTATATGTATGACGAAACCCGTTTTTAAGATCAGCGGTAATCATAGTCTTTTGGTTGTACCAAATTAATTACAGTGTCTATATCATCATATTTAAAGCTAGGTGGACTACAGAAATTATTGACATGTCGCAAGTCGCACACTAACCTGAGTTCTCCAGATTTGTTTGGCACGCATGAAATCCTAAATCGGTTTTGTACTGCATAGTTCAATATGTCCATTTAGCACCAAATTAACAATTTCTTTATCTAAAAAGCGAATCTCTTTAACTGAAAACTTATTATTTTCCTCCTCAAAACTATTAGTGTCATCAATTACGCGGAATTTTATGCCTTGTTGAAACCAATCAATTACTTTATGTGACGCATTTTTAGTTTTCCATATGTCAAGCTTAGGAGAGGATTTTTCATTATCATTAAATGAACAACCAACAACGAAATATAGAAAAATTTGTTCCAAAATATCATATTATTATATACTACAAACTTGTCTGTGTGCTAAGGGATGCTTTAATCCTCCTGATCTCTTATCGGCCCCGGGTATTGAGGGTGAAATCTTGGTACGTTAGTATTTCTCATGCTATGGAACACATCCTGAGAACCGCGACCATGATAACTTCCAGAAAATGTATAATTGTAATTAGGCCGTACATTTTGTGGCTGTTGTGGTCTACCTATGCTCGATAACTCAGCTGCGATCCGAACGTTTTGCAAACTTTGAGAGTCAAATCCAGAATTATGACACAGTGACCTAAATAATTGTGACGTAGACACGTTAAAATGACCTTTCACTAGCAATGCCGCGAACTCATCCTGTAAATACCGAATGTTCGCAGATAACACAGTCATTAATGGGTGGACATCAACATTTTCACTCTCATCAAACTCGCCTATAACTTTTATAGCTGTTTCCACATACCGCCCGCATTTCGTAATAACATTTAATGATCTTCTTTCTTTATTCCTGACTGGGTGTCATGTAGTTTTAGCGATGGCGGTAAAAGCACTTTGTCTACAGATGATTTAATAATATTTAATTGTTCCTGAATCTCACCAAATTCATCGACACCGGCTGTGCCCCTATTAAAGTCAGAGACAGGACCGAGTGCGCCTGCTTGGCCGCAGAAATCCAATGGATTTTCACGATGTGCCTGGTCTGGCAATTTGTTGCAATCAGCGACTGGCCTCACGTAGCCGAACACGTGGTGTGACCTACTTCTATTTTTTCTTATTTCTAAGCATTCTATGCGATTAACAAGCTTATTTAATGTTGTAGTTGTCAACTTCTCATTTCTAACTTCACTGACACTACTATCAACTAATTCGACTCTGTCACTTGACCTTTTAACTTTATTGTCTTCTGTCGACATTCTGACCCTTTCTTGTGAGTGCACATAGAAAGAATGATATTAATGCGCACTACACTTAGTGCGCATACATCCTAAAATAGTTCGCATAATTATGAATGTTGGGAGAATTTAATTATTAGCAGAAGAAGATAGACTGCTAACGGTTACTTGGTCAGTTTTGAGAATAAATGGGATAAAAACTGCAAACAGATTTCCAGTTTCAGCTATGCCCCACTCATCTCTATCAAAGCTCCACCCACACCTTGCTCGTGTTGGGATTGATCGATCTCCGAACTCCCTGACTATCAATTTCCAGAACTACATAGTAAGCTGTTGCATATTTTGAAACTAATTTGACTGGGTGCTGTTGCAGCAACAGCGCCCATTCATAAGTTTCAAAATATTCAACAGCATGTTTCTAACATAACACAAACATACAATTTGTACGTGTCAGACTATTAAGCGTTAAAGACGGGCTTAATCGAATCATTCATGATGTCATGATTATGACATCAATCATGAAGTCAGCATACACGTCGCGTAGATGATTATGACATCATATGACATGAAAGGTAGAAAGTGAAAAAGTTAAACTGGTATCAATTTTTACGACAACTGTGATGCACAAAAGTTGCAACTTATGTGACTTTATCAGAAATATCAAATATTTGCCCAACTGATCATAATCGTAGTTGCAACTTAAACAATGTTTTAGAATTAAACTACAATTTCTTGGCAATTTTTGTTGGCTCACTCTGGTATAAATTTCCCACCAAAACCAGCAGAGCAATATGAAAGGTTCAATTGCAAAGTAGAAGTGTAAACACCCTGTCTAATACAATTAAAATTAAAGATATCTTCTGAGCAGGGCAGGTTGGGGACCCAGACATTGTCATTTCACAGCTATATTGTCATGGCCAATGATAAATTGATAATCATGATAAATTTTCAAAAACACTCTTCTCTTGGTCTGCAACTGGACATTTTTCTAGACCACTACAAATGCTGTTTTTGGCCAGCTTGAGTGTTAAAGGGTTAATTAAATGAAGCAGAATTATTACTGAATAAAGTAATGCTATAACACCGCTTTGAGATCATCTTATTTACCTGTTATATGCTTCAATGATATTCATCATTCTCTCCTGTACATGTACCTTCACCTCAGCACCAGGAAGTTTTCTTATCAACTGCTGAGCTTGTTTCCGTAGCTCTGTCACCTCGGGTTCATTCAGCTGTAGATTCTCAACCAACACCTGGCAATGATTAGTACAGACAGCTCACGAAAAAGTGGAGGCTTACATCATATATGTTAACATGTGTGATGCAGAATGTCAGATATTTGACAAATAAATTGACCGACTGACCAACTTATACTACCTGCGAGTCACAAGTAAAAGGTAAGTATCTTATCTGATCCTCATAATCCTTACTCAGCCTAATTCAATATTTGTTGCATTTTTTTCCATCAAATTCCCAACACCAAGCATCAATCCATTATATTTCAACATCCTCGGTTGCTTTCACTGGAAGAATGCATGCCTCCATACACACCCCTCCAACACGCTCCTCCATACACGCTCCCCAATACACACTCCTCCATACATGCCCCTCCATACACGCTCCTCCATACACACCCCTCCATACACGCTCATTCCATACACGGCCCTCCCATACATGCCCCTTCATACATGCTCCCCCACACACGTCCCTCCTTCCTCCATACATGCCCCTCCAATCATGTCCCTCCATACACACCCCTCCATTCACGCTACTCCATACATGCTCCCCCCCATACACGCTCCCCCATACACGCTCCTCCATACACACCCCTCCATACACGCTCCCCCATACACACTCCTCCACACATGCCCCTCCATACATGTCCCTCCATACATACTCCTCCATACATGCTCCTCCATACATGCTCCTCCATACATGTCCCTCCATACATGCTCCTCCATACATGCCCCTCCATACATGTCCCTCCATACATGCTCCTCCATACATGTCCCTCCATACATTCTCCTCCATACATGCCCCTCCATACATGTCCCTCCATACATGTCCCTCCATACATGCCCCTCCATACATGTCCCTCCATACATGTCCCTCCATACATGTCCCTCCATACATGCTCCTCCATACATGTCCCTCCATACATGTCCCTCCATACATGTCCCTCCATACATACTCCTCCATACATGCTCCTCTATACATGCTCCTCCATACATGCTCCCACAAACACGCTCCCCCATACATGCCCCTAACTAACATAACAAATTTGGTTGAATTCCGTCAACTTGGACTTACAGCCCATCCCTACTCTCCTCCCACCATCGGGTCGGGTTGGGGAAGAGCCTAATTAAAATGCTGTCTTGCAGTCTCAAATAATATGGGTAACTCACATAACAAATTTAATTGAATTCCACCAAATGCTTTGAGGGGATAGCTGGACAGACAGACAGACAGATGGACTGAAGTGATTGCAATATCACCTCCATATTTTCAAACCATGTGGGGAAAATGATACTGCTGGATAATTTCTAAGAAAACCTTGATCAATGCCATCAGAAAATATATTCACAAGACTGTAGGTTTCTGCAACAAAACTGTCATTTATACGTGGTTATTCAGCATGACAAGCGATTAACAACCAATTATCTTAAGATTTATTATGTCTCCGCATTTCTACATTCTGCCATACAGGAGCGTAATTGTTATACCTACCTTTCTGTCATCTAGGAGCTGTGATATTTCCATGGAAGCTTCAGGTACTGTTGTCACGGATAGCAGATTCTCTGCTTCTGATATGAACGCTTCCATTTTATCTGATACAACTTGGTAGTTAATGAAGTCATGATCCAGCTCCTACAGAACAATTCAGACACACATTAACCCTTTCACCGACAAATCCCGGAAAAAGTAAATTCTTTACGACATAAAACGTATTCTATTGAATAATTTGAAAGGCAGCAACGGCTTCCTGACTGGAAGCAGTTAGCAGTTGCTGCCTAAGGCAGCAATGGCTTCCAGTCAAATTGTATTTGTAGTGTTGAAAATGATATGGGGAATTCGTCGGTGAAAGGTTTAAGAGGGATCCATTTCTAGTTATGCCGCGCCAATTTCTAGCTAGGCCCGCCCATTTCTATCTAGGCCAGCCCATTTCTAGCTAGGCCCACCCATTTCTAGCTATGACACACCCATTTCTAGCCATGCCACGCCCATTTCTAGCTATGCCGCGGCCCATTTCTAGCAAGGCCCGCTCATTTCTAGCTATGCCACACCCATTTTTCGCTAGGCCCGCCCCTTTCTAGCTATGCCGCGCCAATTTCTAGCTATGTCCCACCAATTTCTAGCTATGCCACGCCAATTTCTAGCTATGTCCCACCTATTTCTAGCTATAACCACCCATTTCTAGCTAGGCCCTGCCCATTTCGAGCTATGCCCCACCCATTTCTAGCTATGCCGTGCCCATTTCAAGCTATGCCCACCCATTTCTAGCTATGCCCGCCTCTTTCTAGCTAGGCCGCGCCCATTTCTAGCCATACCCACCCATTTCTAGCTATGCCCCACCCATTTCTAACTATGCCCCTCCCATTCACAGCTTTGCCTTGCCCATTTCTAACTATGCCCCTCCCATTCACAGCTTTGCCTTGCCCATTTCTAACTATGCCCCTCCCATTCACAGCTTTGCCGTGCCAATTTCTAACTATGCCCCTCCCATTCACAGCTTTGCCTTGCCCATTTCTAACTATGCCCCTCCCATTCACAGCTTTGCCGTGCCCATTTCTAACTATGCCCCTCCCATTCACAGCTTTGCCATGCCCATTTCTAGCTATGCCCCACCCATTTCTAGCTATGTCCCGCCCATTTCTAACTATGCCCTTCCCATTGACAGCTTTGCCGCGCCCATTTCTAGTTAAGCTTTGCTCACTTTTTACGTGTGTTGGAATCAATTTATATGCTTTGAATCCTGAATTCGCAGAAGTAACAATACAGATAAGCTGTTGAATACATTGTAACT
This sequence comes from Chaetoderma sp. LZ-2023a, assembly GCA_034401795.1. NCBI lineage: Eukaryota > Metazoa > Mollusca > Caudofoveata > Chaetodermatida > Chaetodermatidae > Chaetoderma > Chaetoderma sp. LZ-2023a. The sequence continues at coordinate 23,723,342 of CM067373.1, forward strand.
AATTTGACTGGGTGATGTTTCTAGCTATGGCAGCATCAGCACCCAGTCAAATTAGTTACAAAATATTCAACAGAAAGCTTATTAAATTGTAAATTCAACAAAGACATACAATACCGACTAACTCTTTGATGACAGATTTAGATACATCATGATTGTGACATCAGCTAATATGTGATGCAATTGCTTACGACATCTGATACTTGAGTGACAGATCATATCCCTCCATTAATCAAGTCAAGCCTAATTCCCAGACAACTATATTTAATCTTTTAATACTTAGATTTTTCAGGAAAATTTAGATTTTTCTCATAGTAAATGTTAAGAAATTATTAACTGTGGGTAGCTGCTCAATAATCAGTCATGTGACTCAATCAGGTGGTCGATCAGTCAGTCAGTCACAAAACCTTATTCCGAGTTGTTGTTTCGATTCATAAGTATTCATTAATCAAAATTGGTGCATACGTTCACTGTAGGCTTAAGGTATGCAATGTAACAAAGGTGGGTCAGTGTAACCTCAGTGCGACCTACTTTTCACATTTCACCCACAGACAATGAAATTCTATTTCCCTGAAAAAGTAAATTGTTTACGATGCATAGCATAATCTGTTGAATATTTTGAAATTAATATGACTGGAAGCCATTTCTGCCTAAGGCAGCAATGGCTTTCAGACATATTAATTTCAAAATATTCAACAGCTTTCGTGAAAGGGTTAATATAGCACTGGAATAGTAATTCATGCCACACTTTATAACAGCATGCTACCTGTAATGATTTCAGCTTATTTTCCGCCTGGTTTGCCACATCATTCCATCGTTCATTCAAATTCGCAATAGTATGTGCGATCAAGTTACGACTGGCGACATTACCAAATCGGTCCAGGTCACGAGATTGCTCATTAAGGGAGTTTATTTCTGGTCGATGTTGTTCTAAGCGCTGTAAGAAAGTCTGAAAATAGAGAATAAGAAACAGAAAATGATGAGTGGGTGTTCGCCTTGCATCGGCGCTATGTTCCATGAAACATTTTTCTTATTACCCTTTTAATGGTCATACCGGCCAAAACCGCACTCTGCTATGGTCTTATGGCATGTCCATTTACAGGGAAAGAGAACACCATTTTTGAAAATTTACCACTGGAATGACTGGATCGATAACCGAGTCAGGCATTCCAGTGATAAATTTTCAAAAACTATATTCTCTTGGCTTATAAATTGACATTCAATGAGAAAATATTAAAATTTTCTTGACCAGATTTGACCAGTAAAGGGTTAAAGGAGCTTTAATGAATGTGCCTAGGAAATATATAGACGTTTGTAATGACCTTTGAAGGATTGAAATGGTGGCTTGCATTACTAATTTCCATACATACAGACAGAATGAAACCAGTATGACAAGCAGCTGGAATTCACATTGAAAATTAGTTTGATGAAGGAAATATAAGAAAATCTGTGGGTTGACAAGGAAGATGTTCAGTCATCAATCTTTGCTACTTGTTTCTGTATTTTATAACGGAAGCCTGCATATGCATAATTCACCTTTCCAGTTTTTGTTAAGCCTCGCCCACCTCTAGCTAAGCTCCACCCACTTCTCACTTGTGTTGGGATCGATCGATCTTTGAACTCCCTCACTATCAATTTCCAGAAAACTATACAGATAAGCTGTTCAATATTTTGAGACTAATTTAACTGGGTGCTGAACATTGCTGCCTATGGCAGAAACAGCGCCCAGTCAAATTAGTTTCAAAATATTTAACAGAATATTTATTAAATAGTAAAGCCATACAATTCGTACACCAATATATAGTCTGTCTTCAATTATGTGTTTGTGACGTACTTATCTACATCATTCATGATGTCATTGATAATGATGTCATTCTACACGTCATGTGATGGATAGATAAAGTGGAATGGTCTATTGTAATATTTCCACTCTATATGCAGCAGCTGTGAGAAGTCTACACTAGGAATCTGAGCATAGGAAAGCTTGAATATCAAGGATATTGGTACAGCAATTAGGATCACGCCATGAAAGGATGTAGCTGGTTATGAAACGTGGTAAATATATCTTATGTTGAAAATAATACCTTTGCCACAGTTCACTGAATGTAGCTGTATTGCTTTGTAGTGGTGTGGATAAGAGTGTAATAACAACATGTTAATACAACCCTTGATAGGTTAGGTTTTCTATTGTGTAAAACTTTGTTTACACATCTTGTACATGAGGAACAAACCCTACAATGATCAATCAACACTTGCTCTCTTCTATAATAAAACACAATAGGTCTGACAATGGAGCATCTAAGTTACATAATTAGGTTTAGAACAAAATTTATCTTACATCTCAGAAAGTACGGTATGTGAATCTTACCAGTGTGTCCTTTATTTGTTGACGAGCGTCTTCGTGGTTCTTAATTACACTGCTATCCAGATTCTGCCACTGATCAAAGATTTCTTGTACTGTTAAGTTCATGGAATGTAGAGACTCCTGGAAGACAGTTCATGCATAATTGAATTACAAATCAAGGCCTTACTTTCAATGAAGGATTCCAGTTTATCCATCAATCATATGGCGGCATAATCAACTACGTGACATGTAGGCTGATGTAATAATCAATTCAATTACGTCATGAATGATGCGGCAAATGTTCCTCACAAATGCATAATTATTAATAAACATTCTGTTGAATATTTTGAAACTAATTTGACATAGGCAGCAACAGTACCCAGTCAAATTAGGTTCAAAATATTCAACAGCTTACCTGTATAGTTTTCTGGAAAATGAGATTCAGAGAATTCAGGGATTGATTGATCCCAACACGGTCACAGCATGGGTGGGCTTAGCTAGAGATGGGCGGGGCATAGCTAAAACTGGATCCCTCCATTAATTGGAAATAACACTGGAGATATGCATTGCGAAGCATTTCACCCTTACAGACCAGACACCACTAATTATTTATGATGCAAGGAATATTCTGTTGAATATTTTGAAAATAAATCTATTTTCAAAATAATCATCAGGTTACTATTTGGATTTTTTGATACCAGACAGTTATCTAACCTCGTAATTGTGCCATTCATCTGCTTTCTTCTCAAGAAGCTCCTGTCTTTTCTGTGCATTCTTCATCACACTTTCCACGTTACTGTGAATCGTGTTCAGCGACTGTTCTAATGTCTCATGGTCATTGATGTCCAGTGTGGGATTCAGCCGGTCAGATAACTCCATCAGCTGTTCTACCTCATCCTGACACAAACTGCCCTCGATGAAGTATTCCTAGATTTTAACAAACACATACAGTATAGCTCAGAAATAACTCAAAATGTGTCCATAATAAAAACAGAAACATGTTAGTTAGTAAGAAATGAACATTCAGCAATGTCTTCCAATCCAATTATGTTTAAAACATTTTGGAAACATTTAAAATTATATCCGAGCTGTACTGTACCTTAGATTCATGTTCGGACAATACACAAAACCTGTTACAGTGACCACCTGTATATGAGTACCAAATGATGATGATGACAAAATCAGTTGTTATAACCCAAATTTAGCCAAGAAAAACAAAATAGTTCCTTATAGAAAGTCCATTTGCAGACCAAGAGAAAACCATTTAAAAAATTTTTTACCACTGAAATGACTGGCTTGGCTATCAAACCAGTCACAAATTAAAAAAACAAAACTTCTCTTGGCTTGCAAATGGGCATTCCTCAAGACCACTGCAGGGGTCAGGTTTCACTGGCTTGACTGTTAAAGGGTTCACAGCTCCTTTATTAACCCTTTCACTGACCAATCTCGGAAAAAAATATATTCTTTACGATATGAAACTTATTCTGTTGAATATTTTAAAATTAATTTAACTGGAAGATGTTGCTGCCTAACGTCTTCCAGTTAAATTAATTTCAAAATATTCAACACTTTTCGTGTATGGTTGCCTTGAAAATGAGATAAGGTGAATTCATCGGTGAAAGGGTTAATATTGCTCAGAGCAATTGTATTCATTGGTCTGATCATGAAGTGTTACAAGGCAATTGTAATGAACCTGTCTGTCTATCTTTCTGTCTGTCCATCTGCCTCTCATAGTATGTTTGTCTGTCTGTTTGGCTAGATGTGTATGTGCGCACATGTCTAGTGCGCTAGCTCAGATTCTACATGCAAGATCTTAAAGAAACTTTGGTTGGAAGTTCCTCGTGTGGGTTCAAAGGGTAAGGGTATCGAAAAGGGGATGGCTGGAAGAGACATGGAATTCACTGAATCTATGGCATCATAGATCTAGTTTATAAGCAGACCTTGTGTTCATGGTGTATGTGTTAGCATAGATATAATTAATAAGCAAACCTTGTGTTCGTCGAGTTGTGTCTGAACATTCTCATAATCTAGGCCATCTTGAGCTAGTTCCATCAGCTCCTCAGCACCTTGCAACCAATCAGTGATCTGCCTCAGGGACGTCTCAAACTGGATGCGGTCAGTCTTTGCTTCGGATAAGTACTTATCCTTTTCAAGTATTGTGGCCTGAAAAAAACACAATGGCTACAATTAACATACCAATTCATTCACACCATGGGGGGGGGGGGCTGGGCAGCATCACCATCACCACCACAAATCCACATGATTATTTTGTTATAATGTACATTTCCAGTTTGTTTTAACTATGTGCCGCCCATCTCTAGCTAAGCTCCACCCACACCTCGCTCATGTTGTGGTCTATCAATCCATGAACCACCTGACTATCAATTTCTAGAAAACTATAGAGATAAGCCATTGGATATTTTTAAACCAATTTGACTGTGTTGCAACAGCGCCCAGTCAAATTAGTTTCAAAATATTCAACAGCATGTTTATTAACTAGTAGTAAAGACATACAATTCAAACAACCTGACGGACTATTAAGCATTTAAGATGGACTAAATGGAGGCATTCATGACGTAACAATTTATTTAAATTTATTTGTTCGCTTTCACAATTTAACAATTTACTGTTGGCTACTGAAATGAGTCTTCACCTGATGGAAGCATTTAAAGCTAGTTTGCTGGAATAAGCCATCTTTGATTTATGTAGCCAACACAATACATACACAGTTGCTTCAACTTGAGAAGATGCAAAACAGTCAAATAACAATCCCAGTCTAATTAGTTTCAAAATATTCAACAGAATGTTTATTAAATTATAAATTCACTAAAGACATACAATTCAGACGATTACTGTCAGACCTTTGCCCCTTCATGTCAGTTCTACGTCATTTGATTGTGGCATCAGCTAATATGCGACATATTTTGATTATGACATTAGACACTTGAGTGACAGATCAGATCCCTCCATTGTTATGTCATGATGACCTCTCTCTCCCCCCCCCTCCCTCCCTCTCTCTCCATGCTCTGTACATACATGCACTCTTCCTTGTAGGTTCTCGAGAGATGCGATACGCTGAGTCAGTTTTAATGGAAGAGCCTCATTCATTTGCAGGCATTGCGCTTTCTCCGCTTCCAGTTTCAATCTCGTCTCTGTTACTGTTCGTAAAACCTCTTCTGCCAATGACTGAAGAATAATAACACACTCTTTGATGAATCATTTGTAATACATGCTGTATATGTGCATGTCTGTGTGTGCATCAACTTCATTAAAAACCAAAAGATATTTGTAGAATTTGCTATGAAATTTAAATAAGAAATTTTAATATTAATGTTATAATATCATTACCCCCCACCCCCCTCCCCTGTACGGTCGAAATCTCCAGTAAAAGTTGACAGAAACAGCTGAAACTCGAACTTGCTCTATACCATCTTATATCAAAGCAATGTACATTTCAGTTGAATATGTTGAAGGAGAACGAAAAAAGGTTTGGAAAGCGGATATTTTTTATTTCTTAAGTCAAAAGGGATAACTCATGACACTGATGAAAACTCGAACTTGATTTGTGAGTTCTCATAACAAAGCGATGTACCAATTTTCAGTTGAATATCTTGAAGGAGTATGACAAAAAGTGCGGGAAAACTGATATTTTTCGTATTTTATACATCAAAAGAGGGGCATAACTCCATCAGAAATTGACAAAAATGTATGAAACTCGAACTTACTAGTTGTAACTGCTTATAACAAAGCAATGTAATGATTTTCCATTGAATATCTTGGAGTGTGAAAGTGCAGAAAACTGCTATTTTTCGTATTTCATAAGCTGAAAGGTGTGCGGAGGGGGGGGGGGGCAGGGGGGGGGAAGTACCTTCAACTTGCTTTGTAATTCCTTATTATAAAGCGATGTAGCAATTTTTAGTAAAATATCTTGGAGTGCAAAAAAGTGTGGAAAAACAATTGTGACAGACAGACACACAGATGGACACATTGAAAGCAAACTTATAATCTGCCGGATTTTACCAGTAGGGGACTAATGAACAGCTACCAGTTAAATTAGTTTCAAAATATTCAACAGCTTACTTGCATAATTACTTAAAAATTTATATTTTGAGAATTTCAAAGTGTCAAATCGATTTGAACACGCATAAAAAAGTGGGGAGAGCTGAGATAGAAATGGGCGGGGCATAGCTAGAAATGGGCGGGGCATAGCTAGAAATAGAGCCCTCCATTAACCCTTACCATTCTGTCAAAATTTTTAAATTTCAATTTAATTTAAATGATGAACCTGTGTTCATTTTTCAACGAATTTGGTGGAAGATGTTGCTGTAGTAGACAGCAGCATCGTCCACCAAAATTGTTGAAAAATGTACACAAGTTTCTTAGCTATTGACACAGTAAAAGATAGAATATTGACAACAGTATGGTATGGGTTCACTTACCCTGTGCTTCTGTATACTAATATCAACTCGGTCAGGATCCATATCAAGCGAAGCTTTGTAATCCAGTGATGCCAGTTTTCGTTCTAACCATTCTGTTGTTCTAACTATATTTGTATCTACATCGTCATGGTGACGCTGAAGTCTCTCACACTGTAACAACTCATTGCTCGCAGTGCGCCTCAGTTCTGCGAGCTCGGATTCAAGTGAGCGTATCTCCTGTTTAAGCATCGTAGTTGCCTCAGGTGATGACCGCATGGACATCTGCTCGACATGGTCCTGGAGCGATACTAGCTGTCTTGCTGCTTGATCTAGTCTTGTAGAAATAGCCTGAAATATATAGATGATCAAATACACTGGAGAATTGGAATGTAAAACTAGATATATAATGTAAGGCTGATTGGTCGTATCATAGGACTGCTTGCATTTATTAACACCACCCTGGAGGGCAAAAAGGGTATTGTATTTTTGTATGTCTTTCAGCATGCTTGTCCACTGACCTTTTTCAAAAGCTCTTTATCCAAATATATTCCAATTTTAAACAAAAGAAATAGTGTTCAAAGGAGTGAAGGTATGCAATCTGTGATTGATCATATTGAACTGCAAGCTACTAACATCGAAGAGAAGGTTCAATTTCTAGCCATTCTCTGCCCATTTCTAGCTATGCTCTGCCCATTTCTAGCTGTGCTCTGTTCATTTCTAGCTATGCTCCGCCAATTTCTACCTACGCTACACCCATTTCTAGCTATACTTTGCCAATTTCTAGCTAAGCTCCGCCCATTTCTAGCAAAGTTTCACACACTTTATACATGCATTTAAATCTATTTTAACACTTTAAGCACAGAATTCCCCAAATCCCAATAGGCAGCAACAGATTCCAATCAAATCAGTTTCAAAATATTCAATAGAATAGTTACTAAATTTTAAATGAGTATTTGAACGCAGGCTTCAATTTCAAAAGGTCAATGGTTTGAATCCTGTTATCATGGAAATGTTAACATACCTTGTATTTATCCATTTTGTTTTCTACACTGACATCAGCTTGAGCTTGTACCGCACACAGCTCATCTCCACAGTCCTTCAGAACAGTAGCTACAACAGACTTCTGATCAACAAAGCTGTTATGGAGGCTGACGATCTGCTCACATCTCTGAACCTGCGCCTCAGCTTGGTCTATCAGCATTTCATGTTGTGATGTTACACGCAAGATCTCATCAGCATCAGCTCTGTTGCCAGATGATCTCAGTGTTTCCACTGATTGTCCGAGCGCCACTATTTGGCCACGTTGCTTTAGAACATTCTGTTTCAATTCCTAGATCAAAGAAATTTGAGAACTTTGTTTAGCAGCCAAACAATTAGCGAATTAAAACACCTGTCAACAATTGTATGTTTTTCTAAATCAGTCGTAATTATAGTAGCTTAAAATTATTTTCATCACTGGCTTCATTTACTGTCATTCCAACCCACTGACTGTACCCAATTAGTAGTAGTACTTGTAGCAGTACCTGTTACAGCAAGAGTAGTCTCATAATTATGCCTTGCTACTAAAAAACTACACAAGCTACAGAATATTTCTATATTACAGTATTTTTACCTGACATTTCACAAGCGCATCTTTGGCCTCTTCCGCTGTTCCAGACACTGGCTTGGACAGTGTCCGCAATTCTTCCTGGACAGTGCCTAACCAGTCTTCCATCTCATTCACTTGATCACTAATCTGAGTTCTTGTGTCCAAGCTATGCTCCAAGATACTCACATTGTCTTTCAATAAATTAGCAAGACTGAAAACAACAAAAAATATATAAAACAGGTCAGACCACCAGTGCAAGTTTTAAAGTTATCCAGTGGACACTAGACTTGTGATGATGTTTAAGCTGCTCAGTGAGATAGCTATGACTAATTTTAATGAGCCGCATTCATGCGCGGCATCATGGTCACAGGCTATAATGTATTGAATTTGAAATGAATCCATGCAGAATTTCTACAGTTATGCTCAAAGAATGAGTCAAGATGTACAATCTATAGATTGGTCTAATTGTTAAGGGAACAAAAAGCTATAAATCCATTGTCATCCAGGACCTTAAGTAATTTGCAGAAACCAATCAAATTGAAATATGGGGTAGTCATCGATGAAAGGGTGAATATATAGTTCTGTACATAGTGCTATATATATAAATATGTATAAAATGTAATATAGCGTGCCTGCGTGCATGTATCTGTGTGTACTTCTGTGTGTCCGCTCTTTTCTATGTACATACTCTACTCTGGGAGGGCCTCAGGAAGATCAGTTTTTTATTGATGATGTACCCTCATTAAATAAAGATTATTATTATTCTTATTAAATGAAACTCGCTAGACATGTTGACAATGATATAGCTCGCTCTCTTAGTAGCACCATGTGACTGCCAGTTAGTATGTAGGAGCTATGCGTAACAACACTTCAGCCTAGCTTCTTAATCTAGTGGAGACTTTGACATGGGGACACACATGCATCCTCCCACCCACCCCTCCATGCATGCAGACACACACAATAGTACCATCCAGAGGCTGTATTCAGGAAGGTATGTAGCCTATACCACCACCTAAAACTATGCCCTTATGTAGATGACCCGGCTTCATATCATTCATAATGAGGTGCATAGATACTGTCTACCTGGAGTGAATACGGACACATTTTTCTACTTACGCTCTATATTGGCGGTACATTTTGGGAATCTTGATATTTACCAAACAAAATATATACACAATACCTAAAATACCTTTCTAACAAAATCTCTTCTGCATTTCTGAAAAGCATACTTGACTTCTGCATTACCTGTTCCGTCTCTCCTTCAATCCGAGTAATTGTTGCTTCAGAACGATCTGATCACCCTCATCCAGTCCCGGCAAGATGACGGCTAAATGCTCATCCACATGAGACACAACTGTCTCAAACTCTTTAGACTCTCTACTTAATACCTAGAGAGGTGGAAGAGACAATAAGTAATAATAAAATCTAACTGTTACGTGCTGTTCACGTACAACTCTCGTCAATATCACTATAATATTGACTCCGTCAATTCTACACACCAGACATAACCAATTTGTTGCAATTCAAAAATATTTGTTTCAATATTGAAAAGCTAATTTGGTTGGAACCTGTTCCATTATATTCAACAGCTCACCCGTATGAGTGGAATTAAACAGTGATACTGACACGACTGACAATTCTGGGGTAATGGAACTTTCAAGTTTATCCACCCATCATATGATGTCATAATCAATTATGTGATGTGTAGGATGATGTCATAATTAATGACATCATGAATGACGTAGATAAGTATGTCACGAAGGCATAATTGGTGACAGACTAAGCTTTGTTGTACAAATTGTGTCTTTACTATTTAATAAAGATACTGTTGAATATTTTGAAACTAAGTTGGCATGGGACTGTTGCTGCCCTAGGCAGCAACAGCACCCAGTCAAATTAGTTTCAAAATATTCAACAGCTTAGCTGTATAGTTTTCCAGAAATTGATAGTCAGGGAGTTCAATGATCGATCGATTCCAACATGAGTGAGGTGTGGGTGGAGCTTAGCTAGAGATGGGCGGGGCACAGCTAAAACTGGAAGGGTCCATTACAGAGCAGGGGCCGTATTCACGAAGAGGGCTCGCGCACTAGAAAAGGCGTAACTAGGGCGTAAATATGGTAGAGAGATACATCATTGCCTGGCAACAAGCGCGCGTGAATGGCCTGAATGACGAGCTGTGCTCTAGGATAAATATAGCTAGCCTGTTCAGTATTCCATGTTGTAGTGAAGGCTACAAATTTTGACAGCTGTTGACGCGTATGGGACTATGCCAATAAGCGCCCTATGTGACCGACGAATTCTGGCCTACATGCATTACAGTGACGCATTTATTTATGCCATTCTTCGTGAATACGGCGTAACTCTATGGCATAAGTTACGCCCTCTTTGTGAATACGGCCCCAGTAGTTTCTGACTATCAATCAACCGTAGATCACAATCACGCTACACTGAAGACAAATTACATTTCCCAGGAACCATAACTACTATCAATGAGTGATTGATCCAGTAAATTGACCAATTTGATCGTTCGACCAACCAGCAGGTATTTATATGGCATGATTAGTCAACATGTTCATTAAGTCGGGAGTAAATACAGGTAAATATGCTAAATCAGTATACAAGAGCCATTCTGCTTTGAGGACAACATAATTCTGATTACTTAAGCAGGCCACATGAAAGGAAAGAAATAATCATTCTCCTTGAGGCTACCTGAAGGCAAAACAACGCGGAAGGATTTTTAGTTCACCATAATGCTGAATGACCAACCTATGTTATTAAAGTTTTTTATATTTAGCCGTTTCAGCAATACAAAACTGATAGAAGAGATTCTTTTTCTAGAATATTTTGAAAATAATTTGACTGGAAGGCATTGCTGCCTAAATTTTCAAACATTTCTTGTATTATTGGTTTTAAAAAGATAACGGATACCAGTCAGTAACATCTAAGATATTATCGTTTACCTTGGATGAAATCCAGGTAGCCTGCTTGTAGGTTACTCAAATTTTTGTAATTTTGGGCCCTGCTTAAATAGTAGATTTGGACATAGAAAGCCACTTTCTTCAATTTACATGAATATCACATGAATGATTGTTGTGGCATGACATCATCGTGTGAATGATTGTTATGGTATGACATCATCATGTGAATGAGTGTTGTGGTATGACATCATCGTGTGAATGATTGTTGTGGTATGACATCATCGTGTGAATGATTGTTGTGGCATGACATCATCGTGTAAATGATTGTTGTGGTATGATATCATCATGTGAATGATTGTTGCGGCATGACATCATCATGTGAATGATTGTTGTGGTATGACATCATCGTGTGAATGATTGTTGTGGTATGACATCATCGTGTGAATGATTGTTGTGGTATGACATCATCGTGTGAATGATTGTTGTGGTATGACATCATCATCGACATGTGAATGACTGTTGTGGTATGACATCATCGTGTGAATGATTGTTGTGGTATGACATCATTGTGTGAATGATTGTTGTGTTATGACATCATCGTGTGAATGATTGTTGTGGTATGACATCATCGTCGACGTGTGAATGATTGTTGTGGTATGACATCATCGTGTGAATGATTGTTGTGGTATGACATCATCGTGCGAATGATTGTTGTGTTATGACATCGTGTGAATGATTGTTGTGGTATGACATCATCGTGCGAATGATTGTTGTGTTATGACATCGTGTGAATGATTGTTGTGGTATGACATCATCATGTGAATGATATTTTGTTGTTGATGATTGATAGCTCAGAACAGGTCCTTTAGAAAACTCCATATTAATGAGATGCAGGTTAAACTTAACCTACTGAAAAACATCATAAACTTTAAACCAGAATCTAAGCAGAAACCGTAACCCTTTAACCCTCAAATTTATTTAAGAAAATTTCAATTTTTTCATAAAAAATGTCCATTTGCAGATCAGGAGAAGACTATTTTTGAGGATTTACCACTGGAATGACTGGCTATTATCGAGCCAGTCATTCAAGTGGTAAATTTTCAAAAATAGTCTTCTCTTGGTCTGCAAATGGACATTTCTCAAGCCCACTGCAGAAGCTGTTTTTGGGTGATATGAGTATGGGTTAATAAGTTAGAACTTGAATAGGTGCTGATGTAACTAATGTGCCAGTTTCTGCTACTCTGAAAACATGTGTTGTAATCTGAAACCACATGTTTGATGAGTCACATGATGATGTTATATTAGGTGGATTTTATGGTCTTTCAAAATCGATGATTGATGGTTTTAACCAAAGTTTTAATATTGATAGAGGTAGTGGAAGATTTGTCAAATTTTGTTTGCTAAAAATACAATAAAACTGTTTTTGATTTTCTCATTTGTGATCTTTAACAATTTCGTGATGAAACGGGCCAAAACCAGCCTCTGTACTGGTTTCGAGTAATGGCCATTTACAGGCCAAGAGATTTTTTTTTAAAATTTATCACTGAAATGCCTGCCTCGGTAACCGAGCCAGTCACCAGTGGTAAATTTTCAAAAACAGTCTTCTCTTGGCCTGCAAATTCAATAAGTAAATATTTAAATTTTTTGAACAAATTTAGTCATTAATGGGTTAAGGTATGTTGTCTAACGTCACCCATCTTAAAATGATGTCATCATTTCATCCTAAAATCAATTTATCATAGCAACTGAGTTGCTTAGAGTGACCGCCTGTCAGAAGCGAGACAATTTTCATGTTCTATACTGCGACAGTTATCGATAGCTTTATTGACATTCCATACTGCGGCTGTTATAGAGTTCTATCTGTATTGTAATATATCTACCTGATACTGATTGTGGAGCGACTTGAGTGTCTCGATACTACAGTCCAGTTTTAAAGGTGTTACTGTTTTTATTTGAGTATCACGGATCCACATCTCCGTCTTCATCAAATCTGACTCCACCGATTTACAAGTAACCAACCACTCAGGTAAGGTCTTGCTTAATCGACTCGCCTCATCTTGTAGTTGTGCATACCGATCTTCTACATCTGCGAGGGAAACACAACATCAAATAACTACAGGTTAGTATTCAATGATTAATCACACTAATAATTATTAATCAACAGGTATTGCATTAGGCATTTTGGAAAATAAAACACAACATGTTACAAGAAATGCAAAGATAAAATGTAATGTCCTGAACCACAGCGAACACAAGCTCTAATAGACCTTTCCACTTTATCAACCCATCCTATGATGTCAATCAGCTACGCGACGTGTAGAATGACATCATAATGAATGACGTCGATAAGTACGCCACGAACGCATATTTGAAGATTGACTGCGTTGTACGAATTGTATGCCTTTACTATTTAATAAATATTCTGTTGAATATTTTGAAACTAATTTGACTGGGTGCTGTTGCTATCATAGGCAGCGACAGCACCAAGGCAAATTAGTTACAAAATATTTAACAGCTTACATGCATAGTTTTCAGGAAATTGACAGTTAGGACATTCAGGGATTGACCAATCCCAACACGGCAAAATGTGGGTGGAGCTTAGATAGAAATGGGTGGGGCATAGCTAAAACTGGAACGCTCCATTGAAACAGCAACATTCTACAGCAAAATTATCGTCAGAATTACAGTTGTTATTATACGAAAGGAGATTGAGGAAAACTGAAAATGTAAATGCCTATAAGTAACCGAGGACTCTGCCTAGCAAGGGAGAGTACATAAGTACTAAGGCTAGCAGAATGTACTGGACACTGGCTCTGCAGGAGTGATTTTCTTCTGGTTAATATCAAGCGATGGTTGGTTGATTGACCAATGGTGTTATTGGCTGTCAAAGCTGTCAGTAATGATGCTTAATAACACATAATTTAGTCAAATACACCATTCAGTCAAATAAAATATGCAGTCGAATAAACTATTCAATCAAATACACTATTCAATCAAACACACCATTCAGTCAAATACACTATTCCGTCAAACACCATTCCGTCAAATACAATATGCAGTCAAATAAACTATTATATCAAACTGAAGGGAGGCAACAGTATCAATATGAATGATCAATCATTTCCTCTTCTGTGGGTCTGCCATAAGAAAATAGACATCATTTACCTGACACAAGGGCAGTAAGTTCTGTACTGGCCTCAGGGGTGCAGGATGCATGGATACCCTGGCTTAATGATGTCATCTTGTCTATTTGAGGCTTGAATGATGTTAGCTCCTTCAGTAGGTTCTGAAACATATGCACAGTAAGATTCAACATCAATATGCTGTACACATCATCATAGCAATGTACTGAACACAATTTAGGTACAGAAAGATATATACATGTAGATATACATAGATGGACAATATTCAATGGATAGGGCCCTGTTTGAGATAGATAGATAGATAGATAGATAGATTTTTAATTCCAACAAACACTAAGTCGATCTGTTGGTAAGTTTGTCTGTCTGTCTGTCTGTTAAACTTTTGACATTTCTGAGAAAGGCGCCTTAGTCGCAACAAGAGCGCGTTCGCACATATTACATTATAATAATACAGACCTTATTGATGTCCATTTGTTTCTCAATATCTACTGAGTGAAACTTCTCTGGGTGTAATTTCTCCTGTAAAATCTTAGTCTTCTTTTCAAGCCATTTATTGATCTTCCTCAGAGTTTCCTCAAACTGATCACGCTCCACAACACATTTCTCTAAATGCTCTTCTTTCTGACGTGCATTCTCACTGACTTTACTGTGTTCTGATTGGATGGTTTGTATCCATTCATCAACCAATCCCTGCTCTTGTTTCGAGAGGTCCATAGATAAACTCTCTGCTTTCTGCACCACTCCATCGAGGGAAGACTGTTTGCTTTCAAGGTCTCGACAAAGTCCCTTAAAAACAGAGTTGTAATTATGGATCTTGTATCTTCTTCACTCAAATTGACAAATCTTGCCATTTGCTACATCATAGTTCATAATTAAGTTTACATGTTTTCAAAACAAAAACAGAAATGGTCCAAATATACTGTTACCTCGCTCCGGATTCATAATTAGACATCTTTAAATGACTTGACTTGGCTTTGAGTTGCTTAAAAATGGGTAATAACAACGTACTGGGCGTGTCCGCCTATTGTTCGCGAGTTGGCCCAGGGAAATGGGTGGTCCTACCCTGCTAGATTAATGCCTATTGGCTCCATGGTGTGGAGCTGGTGTATCTAGTGGCATTCTTTTTGTCTCCTCCATTTTGTGGAAGTTTCATCTTCAGGGTCATGGCTTTTTGTGGCAGAATGTTCTCATCATCTTTCTGTTGTACATCTAGTCGCCATTTACTGAAACACGCCTCTCCCTGTGGCTGGATGGGAAGGATGGCTTCGCAGACTTCTGCCAGGACGTTATCCATTGCCAGGTGGTCCTCTTCACTACACAAGTCGTTAGCGTTTTGCCCGTTCTTGAGTTTGGGTATGATATAGCCAGTCAGTTTTGTGGGAAAAAGGGCAGTCACTCTGGTCGGGAGTACCCATGTATTGTTTGGTTTTGCACTCGTTTTCTGCAGTTTTTTGTAGTTATACTTATCACATTTCCGCAGTTTGACCAGAAGCTGCCCTGGGTCCACGATCAGAACTCCCTCTATGATTTTGTCATTTCTCAATAGTTTGGTGACTGCTGTTGGTGTCAACCCGTGTCTATTCAGGGGACCTTTCATATATTCTGCCCTCTTGATGGGCACTAGGCACTACCCGCAACTTGCTTGTGTGCAAAGAGTCACACTTTTCGCAATAAAATACGGATATTATACTCTATAATTGAAAGAAAGAATGACAGTGGCCAGTGTTGTTAATGACGATGATTATGACATCATTTTTGCGACGTCATATGGCGACCATGGTGACGTCATACAGGGAGGGTTGGTTTGGTGTATTCTGATTGAAAGAATGAGCCAGGGGGGTCACCTCTTTAATAAAAGGGTAATAACAATGTACTGGGCGTGTCCGCCTATTGTTCGCGAGTTGGCCCAGGGAAATGGGTGGCCCTTACCCTGCTAGATTAATGCCTATTGGCTCCATGGTGGGAGCTGGTGTATCCAGTGGCATTCTTTTTGTCTCCTCCATCTTCAGGGTCTGATGACAAGACCTGGATAATTCTGAAGTTCATGTCATTCCTAGAATGCCTAGGTCTGTTGAAAGGTCTGGATACTGGGGTATCGTATATCTCGTTTTTGTAGATTCGTGATAGAACGTAAGTGTTCTAGGATGTGGACTTTGAAAGAGCGTAGTGTCTCTCCCACATATTGTTTGTTGCATCTGTCACAGGTTAGAAGGTATACTATGTTTCTAGTTTGACAGTTGCCTATTATCTTGGACCTGTAGGATAGCTTTGTGTAGTCCTAGCTAGAGAAGAATCTGTCCTGCATTTTGAGGCATATGTTGCAGTTTTTTGTTTTGCAAGGGAGTTTCTGTGGGGGAGGGTCTTGGTCATCGAAGGCAGCTTTGCTCTTACTATGGAGTTTTTGATGGTTTTGGTTCTCCTGTAACCGAAAAGCGGCGGTTCCGGGAATGCTATTCTGCACTCGTGGCTGGCTTCTAGATTAGGTCAATATTTTTTTATGGTTCTTTTGAGGAATATACCGGTTCTGTTGAAGTCACATACAAAGACAGGTTTCTGTTGGGAAATGTCAATAGGTGTCTTTGTTGAGCGTATCTACACAATCCCTAAGCATTTATAGCATTTGACATCTATACAATTCGAGATGCTTGGTAGTTGACATTAAGAATGACAGGTAAAAGGCACATTTTTGTGAAATTACACACCACCACGGGCCTCTGATGAGTTCTGCACTAGGAATGAAATGCCATAAGTCTGAATCAATCACTTGGTAATGATGACCACAGAGTCTATCCCCACACATAGCCCCACCCCCTGACCCCAAACCCACCCACACATTTCCACCCGACTCCCCAGGGCCCACTCACCCATCACAATCCCCCAGAACAGACTAAAACGGTCTACATACTGTAGAAATTTCTGAGGCACAAAAACACCGCCGGTAACAGTAACATAGATCAGCAAGAAACTTGGCAAAGTCACATAAAACAGGTCATGAAATCACATTGTACCAGGTTTTTAGCGACCACAACCGGTCAAAATGACCACACAGCCGGCATGAACAAAAACCGGTAAAGAATTCCTCACCATGAAATTCCAAGATAGCGGCCACAACCGTTGACATTACAACCGGTAAAAACTCAAACCAACTGCCATGACAAGTACAACCGGTAAAAAAGGCTACAACCAGTAAAAAAAACTTTAACACCCCCCGCCCCCCAACCACCAACCTCTGACCAACCGGTAAAATCTATAACCAGTAACACTTTAACACCCCCAACCGCCAACCTCTGACCAACCGGTAAAATCTAACCGGTAAAAATTTAAACCCCCCCAACCGCCAATCTCTCACCAAACCGCCATGGCACTTGAACCGGTAAAACACACAACCGGTAAAAACCAACATAACCAGTAAAAAAAGAGACCCCAACGACAGGCAATCCCCACCCCATATGCCCATATTTGACCACAATCAGTCAATCCTCAGACTAAACCCAGGAGGGTATAAAAGGGGCTGAAAAATCAGCTTTAGACCATTCAGACTTCTGGATTTACAACCGATTCCAAGCGTCAGGTTTTTTTACTTCAACCATTCTTGGTTTGCTGTCAAATTCTGATTACGTTGTTATCAGTCGCTAATTATGAATCCGGAGCTAGATAACAATATATTTGGACTTATTCTATGTCAACATGGAAGGGATGTTCTCAACACGATCAGAAAGTGTGAAAGAATTAAAAAGCATTGCCTTAATCACAACTATTTCAATTTATGGCCATAGCAACTAAACACCAACTAACCTCAAATTACATTCAAACGTAAAGGTGAAAGGAACTGCCACAACTAATATCCTTCATCAAGCAGAGAAGAAATTACTACAAGTGAGAATCGAAAACTGTTTCTTTACGATCAGGAAACCAGAAGATGAAATTAAATAAGTGATAATGTCATTCGTACCCAACTATCACCTCAAATGTAGGACCAACTCCATCAAGAGCTCGACAAAACAATATCGCAAACTTTTAACAAATATCAACATCAACGTGGGAAATTTTACGATCTATTGCATAAGAACACCGAACATAGAACTCCACAGGCTGGTGAGTACATAGATATCAACAAATTAGGGGTGGGTATGATATATTGTGATACAGGAAGATTGTATCACAACACGTATCATGATATATTGTTCACTTCAAAGGAAACATTCTGTCCATTATTTATCATTAATTTCTAGTCATCCTCCTCATAGATAGATTCATGGTAACCATTTGATGGAGGCTTTTTGAACAGAGAACAGTTTTCACAAACATAGAACATATTCTGTTACTCAGAATTACTCTAACAAGTAGTATTACTTTGCATCTTCTTCAGGCGATACGTATCGGTTTGGGAGGAATGTATCGTGATACGTACTGTTAATGGCATTGTATTGCGATACAGCTACGTATTGATAATACCTCCCAACTCTACAACAAATGGGTAGTAAACCTCTCAGACAGTGAACTATCAGAACCAGAAACATCAGTTCTCAAGAAAGGTTTTAATTTCTATGTCATTTTTCCTAAGATACCAGTTTCCGAAACAGTCGCTTCCACAGAGACAACAGCCTATCAAATCTGTGACAAGAGTATTAGCATTAGTTAAGAAGTGGTGGTTCATATTTTGAAGAAGAGTAAGCAACACACGGGGACCGTCCCCCCACCCCACCCCCGCCAACTACGATGAGAGAGAAGCTATTAACACCTTGGCTAATGATGCAAGCATCGTTGTCTTGCCCGCTGATAAAGGCCACGCATCTGTTATTTTAGATCATGATAGTTATGTCGAGAAAAGTCTACACATTACTCAGTGACAGCAACACCTCTGAAATAGTGAAAGCAGACCCAGCAGCGAATATTAAGACTAAACTTATCAATCTTTTGAAAGGCTGGAAGAAAGATAAACAGATATCCGAGAAATTATTTTACTGGCTTTATCCAACATTATCCAAAATTTCTACGGCCTACCAAAGATCAACAAGAAAGATTCTCCTTTCAGACCGATAGTAGCCAGAACTGGCTTAGTGTTGTACAATTCTTCACAATTTCTAGCTAACACAAATCAGGCCCATTAGTAGGACACTCAGAACACCACATCAAGAACAGTGGCGACCTGGTGGACAAAGTTTATGAATTGGAAGCGCCGTCATCACAAAAACTCATCTCATATGATGTTACAGCCTTGTTCACTAGTATACCTAAAAAGGTAGCGATTCCCATCATTCAAGTTAGATTAGAGACGGACAACACACTCAAAGACAGATGTGAACACAAGGTACCACAGCTTGTAGAACTACTAGAATTATGTCTCAGCAGGACATTTTCTATACAATGGGCAATTCTACAGAATCAAAAAAAGCATCCGCTTTTGTTTCTACGAGAATTGATAATACTTACCAGATGTACTATTATGATGTCTATTATCTAGTCTAGCTGAAAATAAACAATTAAAAATCTGGACTCTCCATGGTCCTGCCCATACTGTGTCCGGGAATTACCATAGCCTCCAGGTACCGAGTCAATTCCCAACAACAGTCAGATTCGTCTTATATTTGTCTTGACAAACAGCAAAAGCAGCTCAGTCTCACCTCAGTGGGGCGGCTGAGGAAGCCATAGTACATCTGGTAAGTATTATCGATTCTAGTAGAAACAAAAGCGGATGTTTTCTTATTCAACTTCGAATAATACTTACCAGATGTACTATTATGATAAACTCCGGATTTCGATAGCCAAGACACTCCGGTGGGAGGTGAGGCTCGAAATAGCTCTCATCTACCATCTGACAGAGAAGGTTGCGAAGAGACTGGAACCCCAGCATACGCTAGGGTCCCGCTATCTGACTCATAGAGTGCTAAACTTCCATGGGCTAGACCGCGCTACCCCCACCCTTTTTTTGTCCGCACAAATTCCAGAGGGCTGTCAAAAAGTGGAGGCTACACCCACCAAACCCGTGTCAGCCCCAAGTCTCAGCTAAAGCAGTCCAGGAGAGTGCAAAGAATCTACTACAACTACTAATTTAGAAAAAAATATCAGTATATTGATTAGATTTTCAAATTTGAATGAGTCTATTGTGTGTTGCAATGAATAAGATACTCTTGAACCAGACTTTTACCTAATCAGTCTGGGAATTCGACTGTAAGTAAATTAATATTAGTCACTTAAACTAAGAAAACACTCACCATTCTGAGTGCTTGGTCCTTCTTGATCATCGCAGGAGCGTCACCCAATCCACGGTCGTTTACAGATCATGTGCATGACCAGTGTCAGTGCCTGTGGAAGAACCCTATGATGCATGCGTAAACAGTGGTCAGACGTGGCTTTAAGTGAATTTTGATAAATTGGCGATGGCTACCGGATTAAGTGCACTGGAAATATCGTGAAGGTAGAAATCAGTAAATGACGACTCGACATGCCATTGTGCTACAGACATAACCTCCTCTAAAGAGACACCCTTATAAAGGGCCGATGCTGCTGCTAGTGCTCGGATTTGATGGCCGTTCACACCATCAATCTGCTTTCCTGTTGCGATTTTATGCGACATCTGAATAGCATCGACTACCCAATGAGAAATGGTGTCTTTCGAGGCGTGAAGATGAGGAGCTTTGAGACATAACTACAGAGATTTCGGGTCATCACCCCACTCCTCAGTACGTTTCTTATACATCTTCAGACATCTGACAGGACACCAAGCAGAAGAGCTTGGGTCATGTCTAATTAAACTCGGCAAATTGATCAGCTGTCCTGGATATTAAGTGACTGATTCTTTGCCAGGAAACAAAGACATGGTAATAGTCTTAAACCTTCACCTGTAACGACAAAATGGTCTTGTTCGGCAGAAAGCGCATGAATTTCGCTTCTCCTTCTCACCGATGCTGCTGCAACCAAGAAAACTGATTTAATAGTTAACAGTTTAATATCTATAGATCTAATTGGTTCAAAGGGAGCATGCCCTAAAACCTGTAGAACAAGCGATAGATTCCATGCTGAGAATTGGCTGTCTAGGTCGCAGATTGCTCATTCCTTTAATAACTTCATTTAAAGTGTCGTTCTCCACTTCTACAGCGGCCAGACTGGGAACGACTGAAGCTAATGCAGACTTATAAGCTGCTAGGGTTGAAGGTACAAGTTTGTCAACCTTGTATAAATGACATAAAATCTGCTACGTGTTGAACAGATGCAGAAAAGGGGATTAATATCTCTTCCCTTACCCCACTGCAAATTTGTTGATTCTATAATTATATGTTCTGGTGGTTGACCCCCTTCTGGCTGAAGCGACAAACTTCGCTGCTTGCTCAGAAAAGCCACCCTCAATTGCTCGCTGCTTGATAACATCCATGCAGTCAATTGGAACATCTCCGGTCTGTCGTGGAGACACAGACCTTCGTTCTGAAAAATCAGATCCCTTCTGTCTGGAAGAGGAATTGGATTGCAAAACCAGAATGTCCAGCAGATCGGTAAACCATGATCGGCCTGGCCAATGAGGGGCGATCAGTAGTACTTGGCATATTCCCTCTTATTTTTGCCAGAACTTTTGGGATGAGAACCGCTGGAGGATACGCGTACGTGTACATTCCTTTCCAACTAATCGCCAGTGCTTCTACTGTTAGAGCTAGAGTGTCCGGGATCGGTGACACATATGTGACCATCTTTGCGTTTCCTTTCATCGCAAATAGATCCACATTTGGCTTGCCTCCATGTTTGAATAGAACCTCCGCTACCTATTGGTTGAGCTGCCATTCCGTCGGACGACAAACCGTCCTTCAACTGAGAGCATCTGCTAGGATGTTCAATCTTCCTGGAATGTGTGCTGCCCGAAGAATAACATTCCTCTCTTTGCACCACAGCAGAAGGTTCCATATCATCATACACAACTCTGGTGATCTCTTGTCCCACCTTAGCGGTTCAGATAAGACACCACTGTAGAGCTGTCTGTCCTTATTAGGACAATCTTGTCTCGGATTAAGCTCTAAAATTTTTGAAGTGATAATGGCATCGCTAATAATTTGAGAACATTTATATGTTTCTGCGCATTGGTCCCATCCCATTCCCCTGACACTGACAGATCGTCCAATACTGCTCCCCAACCCGTCGTCGATGCATCTGTGAAGATGGACATCTGCGGTTGAGGAGGTTGTAGAGGAACACCTCGCAGGAGTTTCTGTTCTGGTAACCACCACTGAAGATGGAATATCAATGGTTCTTTTACTGGAATCCTCAGAGATAACGGATCCGTTATCTGAGACCAGAATGACATTAAGTACATCTGAATTGGCCTGCACCTGAGTGCCGCATAAGGAACCACCTTCTCCAGAGACACTAGTAAACCCAGTATTCTGAGAATGTGACGTGCCGACAGATAGGCTCCTAGAGAAATTGACCCCTGAAATCAAGCTCTTGACTCTGCTCTCCGCCGGAAAAGTCCGAGATTGAAAAGAATTCCCCGATACACAAACTCCTGGGATGGAGTCAATTCTGATTTCTCGAGATTCACAATCCATCCTAGGTCCTTTAGTAAGGCCAGGACTACCTGAAGATTGTTGCACAGAGTGACTGGATTCCCCGCGTTCAGCAGCCAGTCGTCTATGTAAGCATGAACAGCTATATTTCTCCTGCGAAGATAAGAAGTCATGGCGAGAACCACTTTGGTGAAGACCCTTGGGGCTGTGGTCAGACTGAAGGGTAGCGCATTGAACTCCCAGACATTGTCTTGGAACGCAAAGTGAGGGTATTTCTGAAAAGAAATTGTCATTGGAATATGAAAATATGCAGCCTTCAGATCAATTGATATTGCCCACATGCCTTTTCTCATCCCTGTCATCACTGCTGCCACAGTCTCCATCTGAAATTTTGGTGAAAGAATGAATTTGTTCAGCGGTTTGAGGTTGAGAATCGGTCTCCAACCTCCGGTGAGTTTCGGAATGAGGGAAATTATCGAATAGAAGCCCATGGAGGACTGATTGCGGACTAAATGAATCGCATACCTTTCGTTGAAGATCTTTGATTTCTGAGCAAATGACATCTAGACAATCGGATTCCCTTGGAACCGGAGTCCATACGGGAGTCGACGTTAACGGAACTAATGATTGACGGATGAGCAAGTCCGGTTCGTAGACGTTTCTTAGCCAATTGCAGACTAAACAGTCTTGCACGACCTGTTACCACTGGTTTGAGAACAGCTGAAGTCTGCCTCCGACGGAAGGAATCTGCACACAGCTCGCAGTTGATTTTTGCGCGACAAGACGTTAATTAGTTTTGGTGAAGATCCTCGACTCCCTGCATTCCTGGCGCCACCGGTACGGGTCTCGCCGGAAGCCCGTCAGGACCATTCCCCATGGCCACCTCGCGGCTTCTTGGAATATGACAGCCTGGAACCGCTACCACGGCTATCCTTACGGTAGCCGCCGCGTCCCAAGCCGCCACCCTTCCTGTCGTCTTCATACGGCCTCTTATTAGAGGCCCTATATGATGACGAACAGCCAGGTCCCTGAGAACCGGATGCCCGATGGCCAACACGGGTCGGGAATCACGGCCAGATGGACGGAACGGTGATCTTTGTCATTGCCTCTGCTGCTCCTGACGGTGCTGCTTATAGGACTGCTGTGGCTGAGTAATTTTCGTCGACTTCCAAGACTTGCCGACGACCTCCTGCTCTGCAACCATGGACGCAACCTTGGAGAGAGCTTGTCTTACTGAGCCGCCAAAGAAGCCCAATAAAAGGCGCAGAAGACAATGCAGCCCTCATCTCTGGTCCTGGTTATACACAATCGAGAACCATTCCCCTCCACTCCGCCAATGATCCGGTGATCACCCTGGCCAGGCAATCTTGGGATAAGCGCATGGTGTCCCGGATAACTCCGTGAGCAGCCTCTGGCATTTCCCCATCTTCCGCCATACAGGTTAGCATCCCTGGCAAGACGATACAGCCATGGGAGAGAGCAGCCATAGATGCTCTCGCCGCATCCTCAATAAGCGTTAGCTCATTGAAGGCATCTTTATTAGTCTGAGAACCAAGGGTCGAGAACGACCCTTGGATTTCCCTGCTAATGGCCTATTTAGTGCGTCACGTTCTCTGACTGAAAGCCGATGAACACGGGCATACTGATGATAGGCTTGCTCTGGAAAGCGGACCCTACTCCTTATCCCCTTAAAGGCCTTGGGTAACGTTACTCCAGTTGAACCAAATGGTATGCAGCGACTTCCAACATGTCAGAAGTCTGAGTGTCCAAGGGTAGAGTTGGCATAGCCGTAGAGCCACTTGACAGAGTGCTAGCCACACGCTCTGACATTCTCTCTATCGCCGGATCGTGCTGTGACCCTTGGTCAGATGTCAACCCGAGACAGTCAGACATCCATCTAAGAACCTGCACCCATTCAGCCTCTGTGCAGAATGATGATTCGTCCATTAAAGGACTACCATTTTCATGCTCGTCACCCTTGGATGAGGCCACCGACGATCCATGCTGAGAGCTACGGACCAAATTTCCAATTCGAAGCGGGTCCGTCTCTAGACTACTTGCGGCTCCAGTATCTAGCCAAACATTGACTTGAATTGGGCCATCCAAACACCCAAGGCCGAGTCCATCCGCTCATTCAGGCGCTCCTCCAGACCTTAAACTGACGCCTGATCCATCTTGGCCGCCTTGTCCTTCACGATCCTCTCGACACGTGCACGCCAATCATGATCAAACTCTGGCACTAAGTCCGATGACCACTTTACGCATACATCACACGGACTTTCAACCTTGCACTTGGCACATGCGTCACAGTAGTGCCCCGCGAACTTCCGCTTGATGAAGCGATTGCAGTGAGAGCATAAGGTATTCGGCGGGGACTTGCCCTGCCCCTTCACTTTCTGCGAACATAGAATAAGAATTAAAACGCTGCACACGATAAGATGACGAGCACCACGCAGAATTTACTTGATTGTAATCATTAAATTACTTAAAAACATTAACTTTCTCTTAGATTAATGATAATCAAGTTCTAGGCAGGAAATATAATTTTTAGAGTGAAAATTTTATAAACACAACTTGGTAATTAACTAATGTTAAAGTAGCCAAGAAATTAAGAATGATTGCTACAAACACCCTTGACAATGAAGCGAAAACTAATGATGAGCTTAAAACTGAGTGCATAGACACGCCAAGCCAAAACAAAACGATAATCATGGGTGCCGCCATCTTGGCTAAGGGCACATCCATCTTGGAAGGAACCGAGTTGCAAGAGAAATTAACCAAGTATCCGGATAAGATTAAAAAGTTAACGGGTACTGGAGTGACTTCAACAATGGCTACCATTTTAAAACAATGCACCAATTTAAGGAAATTTCAAACAGTCATTATGGCACAAATGTATAAATTCTAGATTGATACAACCTGCCCCTGTGACGATTTCCCTTTTCCTTCCATTACGCCAGCGATTAGAAACTACTCACGGCACTCAAAACGCAAAAAATTTGCTAAATCTCAAACTAGAAAAAATG
Organism: Chaetoderma sp. LZ-2023a; assembly: GCA_034401795.1. Lineage (NCBI taxonomy): Eukaryota > Metazoa > Mollusca > Caudofoveata > Chaetodermatida > Chaetodermatidae > Chaetoderma > Chaetoderma sp. LZ-2023a. The sequence continues at coordinate 23,749,268 of CM067373.1, forward strand.
CGACTGTTAAAGTCAGCAAAATAGACGAATCTGACTGTTGTTGGGAATTGACTCGGTACCTGGAGGCTATGGTAATTACCGGACACAGTATGGGCAGGACCATGGAGAGTGCGGAGTTTTAATTGTTTATTTTGAGCTAGACTAGATAATAGACATTATCATAATAATACATCTGGAAAGTGTTATTCGAAGTAGAAACATGGTGCTCCCATTGTGGCCAACATGTACAAGTGGAACATTTTGAGAGTGAGGCTTTAGGAACAGTACCTCAAGCCTCAAATGTGTGATACCAGTACGTGGACGAGACACACCATGATCTGGATGGAGGTGGATGGATTCGCTCACAGCACATCTTAATTCCCTCAACCCACATATGCAATTCACATTAGAGGCAGAAGGTGCCAAGATTCCTTTTCTAGCTAGGTGGTTCCATTTAAACTATGATGGAAGTACTAAAATAACAGTTTACAGGAAACACACACCTAAGTTTCAACTCCAACCATCAACTCAGCCATAAAAGATCAGTCGTCCGCTCACTCACCCAGCAGGCAGACACCATCATCAGCAAAAAAGACAAATCCAAAAAGTTGGGACATGTCAAATCTGCCCTCAGGGCCAACAACTGCCCTGATTGGATGTTAGACGACTCAAAGAAGAGAACCACTATTAGACTAGAGGAGACCAACAAGGAGAAATGCATCATGGCAGGCATCCATACATCAAAGAATGTCTGAGTGCCTCCAAGGAGCATTCAAATCACACAGACTTGACATGTAGCATAAGCCTGTGAACTCCTTACAATCGCAACTGATGCATGTCAAAGATAAAACCTCAAAAGAAAAAATATGTGGAGTTGTCTACCAGGTCACGTGACAGCTGTGATAACACCTATGTCGGTGAAACTGGTAGAGCGTTAGAGGTGAGGGTTAAAGGACACCAGACCAGAGCCTCATCTGCAATATGAACACTGCAGTGAACACTCACATCTAATTAGCATGGATAACATCAAAATGTTAACAACAGAAGAATACTGGGATATACGAAAGGTTCATGAGGCCATACAGATCACACAGCTTAAACCGACCATGAACAGAGACCAGGGACTAGAACTCCCACCAATTTATGACGCTTTCCTGATCCCGAGAAATATCGCCGAGTCTCGGAACCAGAGACCCACCAGAGACCAGTGTGGCGGATGAAGCTCAGGCGATCTGAGCGAAATATTCCAAGTGAGTTAATAAGTTAGCTTCGAGTCGTTTAAAAAATGTCTAAAAACAGAAACATGTTAGTTAATACAATTTTGAACACAATGTAAGAAATGTTCTGTTGAATGTTTTGAATATAATTGGATTGGAAGAAGAAGGCAGCAATGTTAAGGTAGAAATGTCTTCCAATCCAATTATGTTCAAAATATTTAACAGTACATTTGTTTCACTTTGTAATGGAAACAGAGTAAATTATTTCTGAGATGTACTGTAAGTTATTATATGCTAACAAGAGTCCATTAATATTAAAATGTAGTTGCTATAGGCTGCTGCTGCCTAAGATGGAAATAGATGACAGCCTCTCTGGTATCAGAATCGATTCCTCTCTTGTATTCAACAAGTCGGGCTATACCATGCTGGCATTTGGCTGTAAAAGATACTGGGATAGGATTACATCAGACTATCTGTTAAATTTGTAAAGGCAATATCGGACAGTAGATGAGGTAATACTAAAACTGTTTCAAAATGATTACTTAATCCAACTATTATAGAACAAAGTGAGTTAAATGTCACAAATTCATGATAAAACAAAATGTAAGAGCTATCTGATCATCTCATTTCCATTCTCTTGACCACAATTACTGCCACTGATCAACAGAAAATGTTTGAGAAAGTAATTTATTTAGAGAAGGAATGACATTCAATTTTGCACATGATCTAATTTCCATGATCTTGACTTCTAGCCTATTGACCAATACTAACTACCGAAGTCAAATATGGTCGTGATGTTGGCCTGATGACCAAGCCAGTTGAATGGACTGTCCCTGTTTAGCCATCAGTCATATGACGTTGTAATCAACTATATGACGTGTAGACTGACGTCATAATAAATGACGTCATGAATGACATGGATAAGTTCAGTACGAATGCTTAATTGAAGACGGACTAAGCGTTGTTGTATGATTTGTATGTCTTTAATATTTAATAAACATTCTGTTGAAAAATTTGAAACTAACTTGACTGGGCGCTGTTGCTGCCATAGGCAGCAACAGTTCCCAGTCAAATTAGTTTCAAAATATTAAACTGCTTACCCGCATAGTTTTCTGGAAATTGATAAGCAGGCAGTGCAGGGATCGATTGATCTCAACACGGGCAAAGTGTGGGTGGAGCTTAGCTAGAGATGGCCGTGGCTTAACTAAAGCTGGATTCCTCCATTACCTTGTGGGTGGATAGTTTGATTTCCACATCAGCTGCTTTATGTCCGAGTGCATCATCCTGAGATATTTGTTGGTCACAATCCCGTATCCATGACAGATATTTATCAACAACATCTTTGATCTGTGATAAGCTGCCACTGAGCACATTGTACGCTTTCTGCTGTTTCTCTGCTTTGTTCTGAATGTCCGATAAGCGCTTATCCAAATTTCTGACAAAGAAATTAGAATATATGAGCAAAGAGGTTATCTATGAATATGTATAAATACATGTAAGAAAATAGTGATGTCATCTTTAACCATCAACCTAGGTAACAAAGCGTCAAGATATAGTTGAGATACAGGCATGGAAGGAATGTGGAAGTCTAGCTTAAACTAAATATCTGCACCACACATGTCACGAACATTTGTTTTACTGCTCATCACATGTGGTGGTGGTACATTTGGATTGCCATGGTATTGTCCGGAATCGCATAGATCATGGCATGCTATGGTATTGTATTGTATAAATCATGATACGCTATGGTATTGTAGTGTATAGATCACGATATGCTATGGTGCTGTATAGATCATATGCTATGGCATTGTATAGATTATGGTATGGTATGGTATGGTATTGTATAGATCATGATATGCTATTGTATTGTATAGATCATGATATGCTATGGTATTGTATTGAATAGATCATGATATGCTATGGTATTGTATTGAATAGATCATGAAATGCTATGGTATTGTATAGATCATGATATGCTATGGTATTGTATTGAATAGATCATGAAATGCTATGGTATTGTATTGAATAGATCATGAAATGCTATGGTATTGTATAGATCATGGTATGCTATGGTATTGTATCGATCATGGTATGGTATTGTATATATCATGATATGGTATGGCATTGTACAGAATTGCATAGATCGTGATATGCTATAGTGTTGTACGGAATCGCATAGCTCATATGCTATGGTATTGTATAGATCATGATATGCTATGGTATTGTATAGACCATATCATGCATATGTCATTGCATGGTATGGTAAAGATGATGTTGAATATTTTGAAACTAATTTAACTGGGCAGTTTCTGCCATAGGCAGCAACAGCACCCAGTCAAATTAGTTTCGAAATAATCAACAGCTTACCTGCACATACAAACTTCTGGAAATTGATAATCAGGGAGTTCAGAACTCTATCGATCGATCCTAACACGAGTGAGGTATGGGTGGAGCTGAGCTAGAGATGGGCAGGCATAGCTAAAGCTGGAAAGGTCTATTGCATACTGCACCTGAACTGTGAGCGCTACAGGGCTGAACAAGCCATACAGGTAGGCAAATGGTTTACATTACACATGTTTATATATATATATTTAGATGTTTTTACACGAAATTATTTTAACTATGACATAGATATGATGCAAGCACTGTGTAGCACAAATCTGGAAATTTTCATTAAAATCAGACAAGCCCTTGGTGACGTAAATGTTAGTTGAAAAACTTTAACATTCTACCAAATTCTTGCCGTAAGCATGACATGACATAAATTGAAGCAAAATTTAAAAATCGGGTGAGGCATTGATGACACTTCCCATTGAGAAACTAACATTCTCTGGCATTCTCATCATAAATTAGGCAAAATGTCCAAAACAGGAAAAAATGTAAAATTGAGTTTCATTATGATGCAGACTGGATCAGATGCACACATAGTAAAGATTAAAACACTAGTTTTGTTGAAATCAGATAAGATATTGGCAAATCAAATGTCTATTGAAAATAATGCATACCTAATTCTCAGATTGGACACCACACACATTTCGGATCGCTAAGTTGAGCCATCCTCCACTTAATGTAGGACGCGACTAAAAGGTAACTTGTCAACGACTTTATGACGTTGCAATGAACTATGCTTAACTTAAAAAACAATGATATTTACATAGATGAAAGCTAACTAGAGAAGGCTATACCCATCAGTGAGCATGACCTTTGACCCTTATCACTGTGACAAGTCCTCTCATTATAAGTGAAGCATGTGTCAAGGTTTGGGCACAGTATGGTTTACCAAATCTGAGAAATAAATAACTAAGTTGAGCAAAACACAAAATGTTAATAAAACTAAGCGCTTTTTTATCAAGGCAAAAATGATTTTGGCCTTTTAACCACAATGTCATTGTTCCATTCCGTCTCATTGCATGGAAGCATGTGACCGAGACTGGGTCCAGTATCATTAAACAAACATGATATAAACAGCAAAAAACAGTTGAGTTAAATACAAAATACTACTGCTGAAAATACCTACTGGTCAGTTTTGACTTTGACCTTCTGACCACAAATTGATTGTGTTATATCCTCTTATTATAAGGAAGTGTCCAAGTTTGGCTAGTGTAATTAACCCTAAACCACTCTGGTCTAAGACTTTTAAATTTTCAAATTAAATTAAAAGATGAACTGGTGTTCACTTTTCAACAAACTTGGTAGAGGATGGTGCTGTCGTAGACAGCAACATCGTCCACCAAAATTGTTGAAATATGTATACCAGTTTCTTCACTACTGGCACAGTAAGACAGAATATTGACATCAGAGTACTAAGGCTTAACCAAGCATGAGATATGAACCACTAAGTTGAGCTTAATTGAAAATGTTACTGCTGAAAAAAAAGGTTTGTCATTATCACACTGATCTTGTTCTTTGATCTTTGGATGCCAAAGTGATTGTCATGTCAGCTCATTAGCAGGCACCATTTCCCCCAAACTTTGCCCCTGTATAATGCTTAGCTAAACATGAGACATAAATCTCTAAGTTGACCTAAGCCCAAAATTGTAATGTTAAAGGTTTTTTTTATCAAGGTCATTATGACCTGGATGTTTCTAAAAGGATGTCATTGCGTCATGCCATCTCATTATAAGCAAGTCTGTGTCCAAGTTTGAGTCTAGTATGAGTAACTAAACATGAGTTATCAACTGCTAAGTTTGAGCTAAAAGGAAAATGTTAATGTTAAAAAGATGAAGTGTTTACCAAGGTCACAATGACCGTGACATTTGACCTTTTGACCCCAAGGTTATTATGTTATGCCCGCCCATTAAAAGGAAGCATGTCTTCAAGCTTGGGTCCAGTATGCATAACCAAACATGAGATATGTACTGCTAAGTTGAGCTAAACGCAAATTGGATGCTGCTGGACGATGCGGAAGGTATCACAATAGATCATTTTACTTAGTGAAGGGAGCTAAACGTGAAAAACATTTAGAATGGAAAGACGATCTCCATTCTATTCTGTTTGGTGACAATCGATCACACTACGGAGATATTACAATTACTGTCCATCACATACAAACATAGAGTGATTCTACCTCCAGCAAACAGTCTAACACTACTCCTACTAATTCTCAAATGACACTGTATGCCATCCTATGTTCAGTTCGCATGGGGTGAGACAATAAGTGATCAGCTATTCACCTTGATGAAAACAGCTTTTTTCTGATGTCTTCAATGAGGGCTATGACAAGCCAAATGAAGGTTAGAATGAGCACAGCCATCACAATGTCAAAGTACAAGGTCATCATTTAAGAGGAGAGAAGCGGTGCATAGAATAAGAGAAGAAATATTTGTGGCATCCTGAAAAACTTGCATTACACAAATCCAGTAATTTCCACACTACATAAGTTTGTGGTTTACAATTTTATCTGCAAAACAGTCTAAATGATAGAGAAATGGTGTGATTAAACACGCGAATAATGTCTTATTTAAATCACAAGTATGTTTAGGACAGACAAATGTATGAATAGTCAAATACAAAAGTTCTTAGCACTCGTTGGTCTTTTTTTTCAACCGGTACAGAGAATACAAGCATAGTCCTTAATAAACATATCATGATCTCGTAGACAAAGCAAACATTCGAAATATCAGATTTTGATTCACAATACAGCTCAGAAATAACATAACATCCTTTCAAACCAAAATAAAATGACCTGTTGAATATTTTTAACATAATTGGATTGAAAGACCTCAGGCAGCAATGTCTTTCAATCCAATTATGTTCAAGATATTCAGCAGGACATTTCTTAATACATGCATCTAACCAGTTTCTGGTTGGGGTTTTTTTTTTTCCATCCTCTCATACACTTTCCAAAGTGCTTCGGCATTTCACACCGCAATACTGGCTGAAATTACGTTCCAAACTTCACCAGAAAAGCGAAGTTATCTTCGTCCCAAAAATTAAATGAACAGCAGAACATAGGGGAGAGCAATTTGAAAACCGCTTCACTATAATTTGAGAATAATATTAAAAAACTAACGTGTTAATGAAACTAGAACAATTACATAGTAACTCATAACCAGTAATAACATTGCGGACAGAGAATTTGTTCCCAGGATTAATCTTGCAAACGGTAAACTTGCTATAAATCATAAGTAGTTCATACATTAACCATCGAACCCACATAAACCTGAACCAACCAATTCTTTGTGAACACTCTGTTAAATAATTTGAAATGAATTTGATTGGGAAAAACAGGCTGCAGTCCAATTAGTTTCAAAATATTTAACAGCTTTCTCGGGGAGTTGTCTTGAATTTGAGAAACTGGAATTTCCCGGGTTAAAGGGTTAATCCATGACCCTTTACCTTTTGAATTTGTTCAAGAAAATTTAAATTTTCTCAGAAAATGTCCACTTGCAGACCAAGAAGACTGTTTTTGAAAATTTACCCCTGCAATGACTGGCTGTTATCGAGCCAGTGATTTCAGTAGTAAATTTGGAAAAGTAATCTTTTCTTAGCATGCAAATGGACATTTATGAATACAACTGCGGAAGACATTTTTATCTGACTTGAGTGTTAACTCTTACCCCACCGCTGTCAATATTCCATCTTTTACTGTCAATAGCAAAGAGACTTGTGTACATTTTTCAACAATTTTGGTGAACAATGTTGCTGTCTACGACAGCACCATCGCCCACCAAATTTGTCGAAAAATATACACCAGTTCATCTTTAAATTTAAATAGAAAACTTTAACTTTTTGACATCAGAGTGTTAAGGGTTACAGGGATAATATAGTAAGGAAAGTCTGAGCTCTGTGTGACACTCAGAGAGACAAATACTACACAAACACTTCTACACCAAAACCTAGATACTACTTAACCATTTTCACTCACCAAGTCACGGAAACATAGCTTTAATGTGAATAGATAATCACAAGCTCAGAAATTAAAAATTGCAAATAAATTGACTGAAAGTTCTTGCTACTGGTATTAGGAGATAATATCCAGTCAAATTGTTTTGAAAATAACCAGAATGGTATTACCTAGAAAATATATAACAGCCTGGAATGAAACATCAATGAAATTAATATGATCAAATATCTGATGTGAAGGTGGCAACAAATCATTTCCATTAGAACCACTACTGCGTGATAATAGAAGACATTAATTATCAGTTGATGTTTGTTTGAGAAAATATCAAACATGTAATTTAAATTCAAAATAGGTCATCATGGTTTTAAATTTCAATTCGATATGTAATGTATGGGACAGTTATAAATCTGATATGGATGATTGGTGAGTTGACATTCACGAGTCTTCAGTAATGGACTAACAGGCATTATGCATTGACAGTGGCCGGCCATCAAGAAAATTATATACGTGATGTACAGAATAATATATGCGATAAAAGGAGCAATTAGAGATTTCTGGCTGCACAAACTAATGGGTACATTCCGTGGGCAGTGTTAGCACAGAAATTGAGGCCATCGCGATGCTAGTGCATTAAAAAACTAAGCATAACTACTATTTCCAGTGCTATGATGGAGATCGAGTGAGGGCCTGGCAAACACACCATACGGTGTGCATCCAAAAGATAGTCTCATATGAATTCTCCAGTGTATCAGTATATCCGACTTGTGAAAGCTGGTCCACTAAACCAAGATTTTAGTCTTGGCGCAGTCATCCAGCGGAGATACCTGGGTTGCTGATGCTATGTGGAATTGCAGGATGGCGGTTTGATTCCAGACCGGGGAAATGGTGATCAATAGCCTAAACTAATGGGTGCATTCAGTGGGTGGGGTTAGCGCAGAAATTGAAGCCATCACGAAGTCAGTGTGCTAAAAAACTAAGCAAAACTGCTGCTGCTACTACTACTTGGCAGTTTATTACAAGTGGATTCAGTTTCTGATAGGATTCATACCTATAATACGAAGAGGGTTGTAGACATTTAATTATTACAACAAGATGTCAAATGTACCGATAATACCTGGGAATTACTCGGGAATATTAATTGTTTGATGTTTTTCAGATGAAGATGTCGATAGTTTGTTTGGCTAGCTCGCTATCTTAATTAACTTGGCTTAATGGACTAAATGTTAAATACATAGTTAGCCAGATTGATCAAATTTGAGATCGACAAAACAACGGACAAGATCATTGCGACGATGGAAGAAAGGATGAATTCTGAGCTTTCCAACAATTATGAGGACAGAGAAGACATTTACTTTCACTGAATTATTATTGCTTAAAGTCCACATGCCTTCTTGTTAAGAAAGATTTACAGGTCGAGGAAAAATCTGTCCACAAATTTATTTTCTTTTTAAAATGCTAGTCTTCTAATTGACTCAGTAAGAAGTAAATTTCCTCATTGTTCCTGACCTATTTCCATAAAACTATATATGCGTAAGCTGCTGAATATTTTGAAACTAATTTGACTGGGCACTGTTGCTGCCTATGGGCTATGGTAGCAACAGTGCCCAATCAAATTAGTTTCACAATATCTACCAGCATGTTTATTAAATATTAGCGATACAATTGACGTAATTGATTATGACATCATCCTACACGTCATGTAGTTAATTATGCCATATGATTGATGGATAAACTGGATTCCTCCATAGCGTTTTTGGTGGCGTGAAATCTATAACCACCTTGTTGCAGCACCAATGATTTTAACCATTTAATCTTTAAACTTTCAAGAAAATTTCAATTTTTTCCTCATAGATATTGTCCATTTGCATAACAAGAGAAAAATATTTTTGAAAAGTTACCACTAGAATGACTGATTCGGTTATCAGTCATTCCAGGGGTAAATTTTCAAAAATAGCCTGCTCTTGTTCTAGAATATGGACATTTCTCAAGACCAAATGATGCAGAACCAGTTTATTGATTGGCTAATTGCATATTTACATATATTTAAATGTCCAATCATCATATAGATTATATTATCATTTTATCTGCTCAGAACATATTTCTAATAATGTTTAGTTGAATGTCCAGGAAGCATCAAGATAGCAGATTATTAACGTCAGAAATAAGTAATCTCTCATAGCCCTTGCACTATCAACTATAACCCTATATTAATGAGCGTAAGTGACCAGGTTATCACACTGATTTGAAAATGGTTTTGCCGCAGAAAGGAAAGCAAAAAACATTTTCAAAATGAACTCCAGTATTCCTTTAAAAGGCTTCATACAGAATCTAAATTTGTGGTTTAGCAGTATTACCTGATAGGGGTTAACCATTTCACATTGAAGTCAGCGAAAATCAGCTTATGACTTGAGAAATGACCATTTTCAGAACACGACATCTATTCTTGAAAGTTTTACCACCGCAGTGACTGGCTCGATAACCAAGCCAGTAATTCTAGTGGAAAATTTTTCAACAATAAACTTTTCCTGGTCTGCAAAAGGACATGTTATCTGAGAAAATTTAAATTTTCTTGAACAAATTTGAGGATTAAATCTTTAGATTACCTGATCAATTATAGGTTATGCTTCATTTATAATGAAATATGTTAACCCGTACAGACCGCAAACGAAAGAAAAATTGTTTTTGATGCAACAAATATTTTGTTTAATATTTTAAAACTAATTTTATTGGAAGGTGTTGCTGCTTATGACAGCAACATCTTTCAGTAAAATTAGTTTCAAAATATTCAACGGCTAACCTGTATAGTTTCCATGTAATTGAGACACTGGAATCTCTGGGGACAGCGTGTTCTGTTTGCTATTGTAATAGCTCTCTTTATTATTCAATTCCATATATTGGAACACTCAGTAATAATAAAGTCTTACTCATGGATAATAAGAACTCAGAATTATAGAGATATTTTATGGGATGAAGAGAACATTAAATTGTGAGTTTATGATTCATGATTTTAATGGTTAGAGGTGAGGTTATACACTAAAAGCCATGAGATAAAGCCTACTAGGAGAGCACCTATCTTTATAAGACTACAAATCGTTAACTACCTGTCTTTATAGGTCTACTTTTGATAGGTACCATTGATACCAGTTTTCATAATTACCCTAGCTGCCAAGACATGGGTTGGGGGGGGGGGGTATTTAATTTGGGTAAGTTTGCATTAAAACTTATCCAATAAAGGCTATTAACATAGAATAGGATTGCTGCAGCTCAACTCTGACCGTGACTTTAAAAAAAATGAAATCTGGCGAAAGGCCGGGGTGAGGATACCTGATACATCTTATTTTTAACTGTCATGGATTGTCAAAATGAGAATAGATCTAATTCGGTAGTTACTCTGCAATTTATCCTCAATCAGAGATAGAAAGAATCAACACCTTGGGTGAGGAGCAGACAGAAAGAGATGTTGCATATGTACTGTATATAGAGTAGCAAAACAACTTCAAGGTCATGACTGGATAGCATGTAAATGTAGCTATAGAACATGTCTGAATTAAACAGAGGAGACGATTGGCCGTAGTGTTAGCGTGATTGACTGGTAATCAGCCGCGCTGGGTTCAAATCCCGCTCAACTGACGGGCGATCAGGTAGCGGAGGAGCAATCGGTGAAAACATAGGCAATCTCCTTCACTCCTCGTTGCCTCTCTCCACCCAGGTGTATAAATGGGTGCCAGTGTAAAACTGGGGACGTTACCAATAATAGACTGAATTAGATTAGATATGGCATGAATGAGACCTGGAATCAACTCTCGATAGATGCCAATCAAACCAATAACTTTCTGAATCAAACACAACTCACATTTTCATTCAGATCTTGATACATGTAGCTTATAAATACCTGATCTGGTCATGAACAAGCTGTTGATCTCGCTTGCCTAGTCGAGGAATAAGCCCTCCAGCCTGGGCCCTTAAACCTTCTATCGAGTCTTGATGCTTGTCAGCACGATTACGCAGAACCTGCAAACAACAATAACACAAAGGCATTGTTATACAAATCATTCACTTGGGCTATGAGCTCAAACATTGAACTTGGGTACACTTTCCCGATTTCCTGACTACCGGTTATCCTCTCCATGATTCTCTTGTTGAGAATTGTTGCTTCTTTCGAATGGCACTCGCCATACGAAAGAAGCAACAATTCTCAACACGAGAATCGTGGATAAGATTAGTTAGGATGTCCCAATGACCTTCAAACAGATGTTATGGGACAAATTGCTGAAAAGCATGCAATGTCAATACATGTGCATACACACAAACATATGTTCATGCAAGGACAGATATAGACAGACATATCACAATATATACAAGTACAACAGGAAGCCTACTAACTTCAGATGCGAGTAAGTAAATTATTTCGACAGTGGGCAGACGCAAACATAAGAAAATGAATGAATGAATGAATGAATGAATGAATGAATGGATGAACATGAAATCAGTGTTATATTGACTGGATATTGGCGAAAATGTTCTCATTTTGCATTTCCAAATGCAAATCTAACGTTGTATCAAGATCACAATGACCTTCACCTCAAGTCTGAATGTCTGTGCTGCTCCTCCTGGTTGAGGTAACTATATGACGATGCATAATTCCAATAATTTTGCCAATTCTGAAATAAAGGCGAACCAAACTGTTAAAGTCTGCCTTTTATACAAATGTAATGTTACAATGACTTTGACCTCTAACCTCATAGCTAAACATGTGACCAAGTCAAATTCAAGTAGGGTGAACCAATTCAAATATATAAGAGAATATGTTGAGCTAATTTAAACCAAAAATTTAACCGAAAAGAATAGAATTTTATATTAATGTTACAGTGAACTTGACCTTTGACCTCAATAGGGTTGCGCTTCGTCTGGTTGAGATATGCAACCAAGTGTTCAAGCTTAGTCATAATAGGCTGAACAAATCCTTAGATATAAAATGTTATGTTAATGAACAAAACCAAAAACTTAACTGGAAACAATAGAGTATTATAATAACTTTGACTGTATGACCTCAATATTATTGTGCTCAATCACCTTGATAGAAGGAAGCATGGTTCCGAGCTTAGTCCTAAACTCCCAATAGGATAAGGTCATGCCGAGACATAAGACGATATATTGAGCTAAACCAAAAACCTAACCATAAAAAAATGGTTTAATACCAATGTTGCAGTGACCTTCAACTTTGACCGTATGACCTCAAAATCATTGTGCTCAATCTTCCTTATATACAGTGACCTTGAACTTTGACACCAATATTATTATGCTCAATCCCCTTAATGAATGCACCCAAGTTTAGTCCCAATAGCGTGAAGCCATGCCGAGATATAAGACGGTATGTTAAACGCAAAACTTAACCGTAAAAAGTAGTTTTATACCAAGGTCACAGTGACCTTGAACTTTGACATCAATATCATTATGCTCAATCCCCTTAATGAATGCATCCAAGTTTAGTCCCAATAGGGTGAAGCCATGCCGAGATATAGACGGTATGTTAAACGCAAAAAAGTAGCTTTATACCAAGGTCAGTGACCTTGAACTTTGACATCAATATCATAATGCTCAATCCCCTTGATATAAGGAAGCATGTGTCCAAGTTTAGTCCTAACAGGATGAAGCCATGCCAAGAGATAATGTTAACTGAGATTGGACGACGACAAACAGATGGACGGAGTAACGGAATCCATCGACATATTGGCAAAAATTCTCATTTTTGCCAATAATGAATTAATGAAGCGATGGATGGGTGAATAGATGAACGAATGGATGGATAATTGGGATGGATGGATGGATGGATGGATGGATGAATTGGTTGAAGATTTAAAGATTAAATGTATCAACAGTGACTGGGGAGCAGATGCGTCGATTATTCAAATGCCGTGAAACTTTCTTGAAACCGACCTCCCAGGGACTCATGATATTTGTCCATTGTGGAGTGTTACGATTCCTGGAAGTTTAAAACAATATTTCCTAAAAAGTTGCACCCGATCCCAGGATGATTCATAATAAGCGCTAAGTGACCGAGATGGTCACGAAAGCTACACTCAAACAATTTCTACATCCCGGAGAGGTAACTAATTTTTCCTTATTATGAAACGATATTATTTATTATCAAGACCATACTTAATAAGTACCAATTATCTCCCATGGTATATTATATATGTTGATAAAGATCATTATTTAAAAAATTCAAAATAAGAAACTGATTGCGATTTACAAACCACAGTATCCAGTTTACCTCGAGTGGTTCGATATTCCGACCATTCTTATATTTAGTGGTGTGTACTTTAGATTCAGCAGACCTCTTACTGCGACAACACCCGCATGAGAACTTTGATAACTTTGTTCCCATAACAACATGAACTATGCCATTTGTTCAGGTGACTTACAATGGTCAAATACTTATAATAATACACAGGACAGGTGTCCATTACATAGTGTGGTAAGTCATTCATAAACTATATCAGATCGAAGCATTTACTAATGACAAAATCAGGCTCCAATAATCCACGCCTAATCTTCAGACTTTAGACATTATACAGCACATTTCACTACACATGCTAACTGTCTGCCTGCTGAATTTCTGCAGACTATATTTTCCATGCAGTTTAACTCTGGATATGCTGAATATTTTGAAAACAATTTGACTGAAAGTTGTTGGTTGCTAAGCCACTAACAACTTTCAGTCAAATTGTTTTCAATATATTCACTAGTTCCAGAGTTATTGCCCATTTTAAATTATTGCCTGGTGGCTTGCAGGAGTTAGACAGTTAAATTCTATTTTATCCGCTATTGTTAAAATTATTATTACTTAAAAAAACCCAATTTGATTAAATGTTATTGCTTTCATTCAAATTACTTTTAAAATATTCAGCAAGGTTCCTATTTAACCAATCTGGAAGTAGATCTATGTGAAATTAGTATGACAAATGTTTATTGATAAGCTGAGATAAATAACTTGGTCCAGTGCCAGGTCCAACTGAAATACATCTCCAATAAATTATTGTTATATACTGGTTGATCCAAAACAATGATCATATTTGATAAGCGGACCATAGAGCTGTACAATACAATCAGTTCGCTTTATAGGGAGATAACTGATATATAGCTTTGAATTCAGCCAATAGACACATTATTCCCAAAGCCCAGCTGATGTAAAACCTTCTAAAATAGCTATTATATTAACTGTTCGACTGCTGCAAGCCAGCAAACAGTAATTACAAAGGACAATAACTCTGGATACACTGAATATTTTGAAAACAATTTGACTGAAAATGTAGTCTGTAGAGATTCAGCAGGCAAAGTGGATTGAAGCAGCTACTGGTCAAAACCTTGATTCTGTTTTGCAAAGAAAACTTTAGTTGACTTCCAAGATTTTGTGAGTCGATTGTCAAAAAGCTTCATGTGTGATAGACGTGATAATTAATTTATCCTAGCAAAAACATGCAGACACTAAAAGGAATTGTAGAAAACATTTTCTCATGAATTTGTTCGAAAGATAGAAGCTTATTTTATATATGAGCATTTTATTTTAAGAGAAATTTAAAAAATATTTATTTACTTAAATTAGTCAGATCCTCGAACTTGTGAGAACACACACACATACTGTAGGTTTTAGACATTGTTCAAACATGTTAGTAAAAGGTGAAAAACACAGCATAAGGTAGCAATAATGATTACTTTCAATCCAACCCACCTACCTTTCACCAAACACATCATGCACTCGACACTTCACTACACCCCCCATACATCACCCCGCCCACCAAACACTCCACCCTTCAGTCTCCACCCAATCAACACCTTTAAATATGAATAATGATATTGCTAGTGAAGAATGCGTAGTTTAACCCTTTAACTCATATCAGCCAAAAACGGCTTCTAAATGGTCTTGAGAAATGTTCATTTGTAGGCCAAGAGAAGACTAATTTTGAAAATTTACCACTGGAATGACTGGCTCGATAACCGAGCCAGTCATTCCAGTGTTAAATTTTCAAAAATAGTCTTCTCTTGGACTGCAAATGAACATTTTCTGAGAAAATTGCAATTTTCTTGAACAAATTCAAGAGTTAATAAAACAATAAACAGCCTGACATATGTATATCATCATCACCCTTTAAGTCTCAAGTTTGTTCTTGAAATTTTTTGATAAAAAACGCCCACGTGCGGTGAGATTATTTTTGAAAATTTTACCAGTGGAATGACTGGCACTGTTATCTGTTGTCATTCCAGTGGTGAATTTTCAAAGTATTTTTTTGGTCTACAAATGGACAGTTCTCAAGAACTTTAAATAGTAATATGACGGTTTGATTTCTTGACAATGTTATCTTAGCTTTTACTTATGCTTATTGTGGAAGTGTTTATTACTAAGGGTTGTTTGTCCATTGCTATTTCATTAAAAACTGCTTGAACAAAACATGTGAAAATTGCAACAAGAAGTGAGACGCAGCGCCGTGATTCTCTACAAAACTGCTGCTGCGTTAAAAAAAGCTTGTTTTTCTTCACAGCTGGCTGGAATATCTTAACCCTATAATCCTTGAATTTGTTTAATAAAATTTCAATTTTTTCATAGAAAATGTCCATTTGCAGACAAAGAGAAGACTATTTTTGAAAATTTATCACTGGAATGACTGGCTCGGTTATCGAGCCAGTCATTCCAGTGGTAAATTTTCAAAAATAGTCTTCTCTTGGCCTGCAAATGGATATTTCTCATGACCACTGCAGAAGCCGTTTTGGCTGATATGACTGTTAAAGGGTTAATTTCAAAACGAATGAAACAAGGACTTTTAACAGAGTATCATCAGCATTAAGTCTAAGACGCTTTAGCGAACTCAGTCTATAACTGATTAATGTATGACTCTGTAGTGATTTTTAGCGACCTCATCCTGTAAGTCCTCAGTCTATGACTACTAGAGACCTTTAGCAAACTAAGTCTATAAGTGCTTAGTCTATGACTCCATAGAGATCTTTAGCAAACTCAGTCTATAAGTGCTTAGTCTATGACTCTATAGATACCTTTAGCAAACTTAGTTTATAAGTGCTATAGTCTATGAATCCATTAGACCTTTAGCAAACTCAGTCTTTAAGTGCTTAGTCTATGACACCATAAACCTTTTAGAAACTCAGTCTATAAGTGCTTAGTCTATGACTCCATAAGAGACCTTTAGCAAACTCAGTCTATAAGTCCTTAGTCTATGACTCTATAGATACCTTTAGCAAACTTAGTTTATAAGTAATTAGACTGACTCCATTGTGACCTCAGTCTAAAGTGTTTAGTCTATTGCTCTGTAGTGACTTTTAGTGACCTCTGCCTATGTATTTTGTATATAAAGTCTTAATGACCTCTACCTATATCCCTGGTCTATATCGCTTTAGCGAGCCTATAACTATTTTGTCTCCTTCCATGTTATGTCATCTCAGGTATAATTGTTTTGTCTGTATCTCTTTTGTCACCTCATCCTAAGTGTTTTGCCTACGCCTATTTTGTGAAATTTAGTGACCTAGGTTTATGTGTTTGTCTATGACACCATAGTGAAGTTAGCACATGTGTTTTGTCTGCTAATGGATAATTAAGACATTTTCTATGTGTATCAAAATAAATCTCAATCTCTGAGTGATCACGTGCCTTTTTGGGACCAAACATCTGTTGCTCTCCTGTACAGTTAACCCTTTTACACTTAAATTTGTTCAAGACAATTTCAATTTTCTCATAGAAAATGTCCATTTACAGACCAAGAGAAGACTATTTTTGAAAATTTACTACTGGAATGACTGACCCAGTTATTCCAGTGGTAAATTTTCAAAAATAGTCTTCTCTTGATCTGCAAATGGACATTTCTCAATACCACTGTAGAAGACGTTTTTGGCTGATATTAAATGTTAGTGTTAAAGGGTTAAATGAAATGCTAGCTGCTTTATTGTAACATCATATTTTGGCCCTCAAAGGGAATTTAGCATTAAAAGATCACTTGTTATAACCACCATGTGACTGACCATCACTAGCTCTTTAAGCCTTTAATGGTCATCAAGGCTAAAACTGGCCTCTGTAATGCCCTAAGGAATGTCCATTTGCAGGCCAAGAGAACATAACTGAGTCAATCATTGATTCCAGTGGTCAATTAAAAATCTTTTTTATCTTAGTCTGAAAATAGGCATTCAATCACCAAATATTTTGAAACTATTTTTACCAAATCTGACCATTAGAGGTTTAATTGCCTTACTGTTGCAAGCAACCAGACAATAACTTCAATGGCCAATAACTCTGGACCTGCTGAATATTTTGAAAACAGTTTGGCTGTTGCTGCTGATTAAAGTTGAATTAAACCCCATGGAAAATGCAGTCTGCAGAAATTTAGCACTAGCCAGACTATTACCCTTTAACCCTCGAATTTGTTTAGGAAAATCTGAATTTTCTCATAGAAAATGTTGATTTGCAGACCAAGAGAAGACTATTTTTGAAAATTTACCACTGGAATAACCGGCTCGGTTACATTTATCAAGACCACTGCAGGAGCAGTTTTTGGCTGATATGACTGTTAAAGGGTTAAGAGAGGTATTCACAGACGTTTTATTTCATCAAGTCTGCTTATCAATCAAATATACAGTACCGTAGAAGAAATAACACAGACACCTAAAATGACTGACTAATAATATCAGCACCTGCCTTGATTTGCAAAAACTTTGAAGCCAATATCACATGAAACAACCTCACAGCACTACACAGCTCACAAAATAATGTGTACTACACCATTAGTGGCAAGACACGAAACACCGTCACAGCATTACACAGCTCACAAAATAATGTGTACTACACCATTAGTGGCAAGACACGAAACACCGTCACAGCATTACACAGCTCACAAAATAATGTGTACTACACCATTAGTGGCAAGACACGAAACACCGTCACAGCATTACACAGCTCACAAAATAATGTGTACTACACCATTAGTGGCAAGACACGAAACACCGTCACAGCATTACACAGCTCACAAAATAATGTGTACTACATCATTAGTGGCAAGACATGAAACACCGTCACAGCATTACACAGCTCACAAAATAATGTGTACTACATCATTAGTGGCAGGACATGAAACACCGTCACAGCATTACACAGCTCACAAAATAATGTGTACTACACCATTAGTGGCAAGACATGAAACACCGTCACAGCATTACACAGCTCACAAAATAATGTGTACTACACCATTAGTGCCAAGACATGAAACACCGTTACAGCATTACACAGCTCACAAAATAACGTCTACTACACCATTAGTGGCAAGACATGAAACACCGTTACAGCATTATACAGCTCACAAAATAATGTCTACTACACCATTAGTGGCAAGACATGAAACACCGTTACAGCATTACACAGCTCACAAAATAATGTGTACTACACCATTAGTGGCAAGACATGAAACACCGTCACAGCATTACACAGCTCACAAAATAATGTGTACTACACCATTAGTGGCAAGACATGAAACGCCGTTACAGCATTACACAGCTCACAAAATAATGTGTACTACACCATTAGTGGCAAGGCATGAAACGCCGTTACAGCATTATACAGCTCACAAAATAATGTCTACAACACCATTAGTGGCAAGACATGAAACACCGTCACAGCATTACACAGCTCACAAAATAATGTGTACTACACCATTAGTGGCAAGACATGAAACACCGTCACAGCATTACACAGCTCACAAAATAATGTGTACTACACCATTAGTGGCAAGACATGAAACGCCGTTACAGCATTACACAGCTCACAAAATAATGTCTACTACACCATTAGTGGCAAGACATGAAACACCGTCACAGCATTACACAGCTCACAAAATAACGTCTACTACACCATTAGTGGCAAGACATGAAACACCGTCACAGCATTACACAGCTCACAAAATAATGTCTACTACACCATTAGTGGCAAGCATGAAACACCATTACAGCATTATACAGCTCACAAAATAATGTCTACTATACCATTAGTGGCAAGACATGAAACACCGTCACAGCATTACACAGCTCACAAAATAATGTGTACATCATTAGTGGCAAGACATGAAACACCATTACAGCATTATACAGCTCACAAAATAATGTCTACTATACCATTAGTGGCAAGACATGAAACACCGTCACAGCATTACACAGCTCACAAAATAATGTGTACATCATTAGTGGCAAGACATGAAACACCGTCACAGCATTACACAGCTCACAAAATAATGTGTACTACAACATTAGTGGCAGGAGACTGGCGTCATAGAATTCGGAAACTCAGCTACTATGTGGTCATTTCATTTTGACAGCAATCCTACCAGCTGTTGTATCAAACACCCGTAGGGGTATATCCTAATTAATATGAATTTATATGACAGAAGTCAAAATACTAGCTCATATGTGCTGCAGGTAGACATACCATCATTGATTACCTGCAATTATGTGATGACACAAATTCTAGGTATAGTGTAAATCACACGAGAACAGCTCAGTGAAACATTGGAGGGGGAATGATGGTAGTGCGCTAGCTTGCTGTTTAACCCTTTCATGACGAAGACGGCCAAAACCGGCCTCTGTAGTGGTCTTGGGGAATGTCCATTTGCAGGCCAAGAGTAATGATATGTCAGAAAATTTTCCGGAAAGTTGGCCAGACATTTTTTCCGGAAAATTTTCCAGTTTTTATCTGAAATTGTATTATTTATTCTTAGAATTATTTTTAACGTAAACTAATTAATAGAAAAAGTGCACCAGCAACATGTTTTATGTTAATACTAATACTCCAATGAGTCCAATACTTGTTGGGGATTAAAAGAGTTGATCATATTGAATTGTAGAACCAGATGTGACTTGTTGTTACATTACATATGATTAAACCTAACAATACATGTATACACCAAGGTTGATAAATTAATATTCTGTTGAATAATTTGAAACTAATTTGACTGGGAGCTGTTGCTGCAGCAACAGCTTCCAGTCAAATTAGTTTCAAAATATTCAATACTTTGCCTGTATCATTGTCTTGAAATTCAGTTTTCTGGGACTGTAGCATTAAAAGGGTTAATAATGCTTACAGGGCCTACATGTAAGACAGCAACAACTTTTGGTCAAATTGTTTTCGAAATGCACACCAGCCTTTCTTCGACCAGTTCTTTAAAACTGGATTTCTGACCACCAGCTTTCATTCCACCAGCTCTTTAACCATTTACATTTATCACTAAATACTTTGTAATTTGATATGCATAATGCACATGATGTCGTTTGTTCACTGATTTGAAAAGAATAATTCTAATTAAGTATTTAACTTGTTTCCTTTCAACAAATACGAAAAACTACATCTCAGACATGTGGAAATTTTTTCCAGATTTTTCAGGAAAATTTTTCAGAAAATTAACATCATTAGCCACGAGAAGACTATTTTCGAAATTTTACCACTGGAATCACTGGCTCGATAACCGAGCCACCCATTCCAATGTTAAATTTTCAAAAATAGTCCCTCTTAGCCTGCAAATGGACATTCAATAAGGAAATATTTTAATATTTTGAACTAATTTAGTCATTAAAGGTTTAACCCCTGTTCTGTTAACTTAACTCTTCAATTACCTGTAGTGGTTTTGAATAATGTCGATTTGCACGACAACATAGTTATTTTTTATACATTTTATTGTAAGAATTATTATTTTCTCGAAAAATCTTGACCATTAAAGGGCTAATTGATAGAAGTAGAATTTTGAGCCCTTTGAGGCACCGTTGCCACAACAGGCAGTAAGGCCAATCCCTAATGGAGTACCACCTTCCCATCAATGCTGTTGGCCAAGGCACCCTTATCTCATTACCCAAACCCAAGAAGCCAGCAGCCCACGACCAGCCAATCTGCAGACAATCATGCTCCTCAACTGAACAGCATATGGAAAATCCTATCCCATCCGAGAGATCAATGACTTCACTGGATCATGTCAAAGTGGATTTAAATGTGGACATAGCTGTGTAGACATTGTATGGGCTCAACGTATGCTTATGTGATTTATACAGGATTTCCACAAAATAGGCATTGACATTCACGAGGCTTCGACACAATTAAATTCTCACATATCCTAGATGAACTGCACTAAGTCCAGTTGCAATGAAGGTGAGCTGTGACTAGTGAGACTACTGCTTGCAGACACCAAGCTCAGAGTATGGATCAAGAAAGTGAAGTCTGCAGAGTTTGAGACATCAATCGGCCTCCGACAGGGAGATGGATCATCCCGTGCTTTTCACGTTGCTACTGCATTGAAATCTGTGCGGGAAAATTTCACAAGACCAAAACCCCGCTGTCAATACTGGGTATGCCAACAGAGATGGAATATGTCGACGATGTGGGTTGCATAGACGAGGATAAGAAACCACTTGACGAACTACTCCCTATTGTAGCAAAGCAAACTAAAAATTGAGAATCAATTTATGAATGAATCGAAAACAGAGTTCACTCACATATACCTATCGACAAAGCATGAAACTAAAGAAAAAGCCTAAAAAGAGGAAAAGTAAAATCCTGGTCTCACCGCTCTGCAGTACTGACATCCCTAATCATATCTTCAAAATTTCAGCCTAATCTGTTTAGTGGTACTGGAGAACAAACTTGGTTCAACTGTTGGCCCAGATGATGTTTCATGAGGTTTGGATCAAACCCCAAGTAGTTTGGGAGGTTTCTATAAATCGGACAAACTCCATGATGGCCGCCTACCAAATTGGACGATCAGCTTCCTTTCAACAAACTTGGAACTGGATGCCCTAAGAATGCTTCTTACCAAATGTATTTGAAATCGGCCAAGTGGTTCTCGAGAAGACATTTTAAATTTCCCATTTCTTTAGTATAGTACTTTTTTTGGGAAAAAGATCCAAGATGGTCACTAAACAGTTTATTCGATAGATTCCAAAGTGGACATTTGAAATCAGCATCCCAAAAAACCTAAAACCAATTTTGGCAAAATCCATCAGATAATAAAATCCAATATGGCCATGAAACACGCCACATTTTGATTGATCCCCAGCGACAATGTTTTTTTTACGTATCAGCTTCCATTGAACAAACTTTAATGGCCCTTAGTCTCCAATCATATATCCCAAATTTCTACTCGATCCGTTCAGTGGTCTTGCAGACGGTGTTTTTGTGAAAACTAGGTTATTTAATAAACGTTATAGTAGGGCATATATGTGAAAAAGATGTTCCATTCTGGAAGAAAGCATGAAATTTGGCATATAGGTGGTTTAAGGTATGCTGAACATAATTAGATGCGGTGCCACGTGATTCTACCAAGGGAACCCATTCAAAATGGCGGATTCAAAATGGCCACCTTCCTAGCGGAAACTTTGCATTACTCAAGCTCTAGACGGAGTAGAGAGATGGGATTAATGTCAAATTAGGGGTTTCAGGGGTCAATCGTTATAATTCTACTCACTACAATACTCTAAATATGTAAATATCAATCCTTCCATAGCGACTAACTGTGTTTGATGTCAAAAGACCATGGCTCTAAGATGTGTTATCTAAAAGATCCATCTCTTGAGAACAAAAGCAATATAGCATCTAGAAATAGTTTAAATTACTTGATTTCTTAATATCGAACCAAGTAATGGTCGTTATAGATACGTTCAATTATCCTATTAGAGTATGCAAGGCTATACATAATGCTGTTGATTGTTGAATCATGATTCACAGACGTCACACGCTCTGTGCACCGCATGAACACAACTGTGTACAAGGCAAGTCCCAATTACTTTTGCAAGCACATTTCACGAGTTCCCGGCATGCCTTCGATGCGTCTGCCAGCAAACTCCATTGCGGTGACCAAGTGTCTCCATCTCTGACCCAACCCCAGTCAGCTGGCGATGGCGTTTTTGCATTTGCACGGAGTGACTGGCCCCAAAGATGACCTGCCTGGAACGCAGCACGTTTGGTGTGTTGCAGCAGAGCTGCACTGGTCGGAGGAATGTTTTCTAGCTGCCTGTTGCCAAAAGCGGAAAGCCGTTTTCGTGCCTCATTAACCTTTGACAATGGTGATGTGCGTTTGTAAAGCAGTACGACAAACCTCTCCAGCGTTTCCATATCATTATCACACAAAGACGCCGGGGCATCAGACAGTCTCCTAAATAGTGTCTTGAATAGATCTGAAGTCCTCCAAACTTCCCATGCTGTCTTCTTGCCAATCCCACAAAATGCAGACACAGTGTCACACCCAGAGAAAGCATGCATAAATAGCAGTCCTTGTGACACTTCTGCACCCAAAACTGTTGCAATGCCATGAGCTGATACATAGCGGAAGGTCTTCCCATGGCCAAATGCGACCCAGAGATCACACCCATGAAGAAAGTTTGCTGTCCGTATGGCTAAGACTACGACGTCTGTATCTGTAGCATGAATCATTACTATTCGATAACCGTCCTAATATGCATGGAAGGCGTGGAGCAACATTCTACCATCTGCTTCATCTTGCATGCATGGCGCGAGTTGTGAGACGTCATGCTCTGGCCTCATCAGCACGTTTTCCTCACATGTTGTGACGAGTATCTTTCCTTCTGGTAGCTCGAATGACTCCAATGTATGTGCGAGAAAGGTGAAGAGGCCTGTTTTGTTTGCATCAACTCATAGGAAAGTTTTCCAATTTTGAGGAAGTCTTGTACTCGATGCAACACAAAGAGCTTCACCACGTCCCCGTAATTCTCTAGCGTGTGTCTTCAAGCTTCCTACCGTATACACGTCCCATACAACATCCAATCTTTTAACCGTCTGTAGTTGTCTAGCAAACACGTTTGATTTTTTTGGGATCTAAATTATGCATCATAGCTGCTCCGTCAATGATCTTCACTTCAACCTCTGGACAATCAGCTGCACGAGCTAGTAATGCTTCCAAACATCCCATCAGATCTGATTTGCTGCCTTGGCGCATTGCGTTGCTCTCAGCAAGTGATGGGGGCCATGGATGATTCTCATGCTCAAAGAATGAATCAAGGTCTCCGTCTCTGATTTGGTAGGAAATGTATAGTCTAAAGAATAATTGTACATCTCTCTTCATTGCAACAAGCTTCTTGTTGGTTCTGGTACTCTTCCTCTGTTTTGATTTGAACAAAGCCAAATTGTTCTTTTGGATTGGGTCATATACCGATTTTGATGATACAGATAGTCAGTCGATCTGTGACGAATGAGTGGTACTGTCTGATGGCTAGTTCTTCTGCTGTTCGGATTGCATTCACTACAGACTCGGACATAATGACTTTGGTATCTAGAGTCACTAAGTCAAAACTGTCATCTAAAAATGGGTTTCCCATTTCCTCGATTGCATCAGTAAGACAAATTGTGTTTAAAGCAAACAATTTCTGCTTACTCGGAATCTGCTCATGGTGACAGTTATCATTGATATTTCTGTGTGTATGTTTCACTTCGTACTCGCTGATCATCCTTCCTATTTCTGAGCCTGACACGATCCATCGTTTCAAAGCAGCTTCATTTTCATGTATTCTCCTGATAGATTTAAATAGTCAGTGTGAGTTTAGGAAAGTACAATAATTATATGGAAATCTGCAACGAAATAATGCTTGGCGAAGCGAGGGGCTGGCATACAATTACGTTTACTGGAGAAAACGTGTAGACCAACTGTTTTGAGTAGCGAAAACTTGTTTCTAAAATGTTCCGCCCGGAACATGTGTGTACAAACGTTTAGCAATAATACTACTAATTTACAAATGTTACACCAACAACGACGATGACGACGACCACAACAACAATAATAATAATTATTTTTTTCAGCATGTTTATCTATTTAGAGTATTGTAATGGGTAAAATCATAACCAGTGACCCAAGAAACCCTTAATTTGACATCAATTCAGCCCTCTACTCCATCTAGAACTTGAGTAATGCAGATTTTCTGCTGGGAAGGCGGCCATTTTGAATCCACCATTTTGAATGGGTTCCCTTGGTAGAATCACATGGCACCACATCTAATTATGTTCAGCATTCTGCCAGAATGGAACATCTTACCTCAAATTTGTTACATATCCGCCCCACTATTAATGGCCCTTAGTCTCTAATCAACTCTCCCAAATCGCGGCTAGATCAGCTCCGCGGTTCTGCAGAAGTTGTTTTCATGAAAGCTAGGTTATCAAAGATGGCTGCTGAAGCATTTGGCTAATCAGGCCGGTCCTGTTGAACAAACTTGTATCAGCTCTTCTGATACTAGATGATGTTTCATGAGTTTTGAATCGATCCCCAAGTGTTTTTGGAGAAGACTTAAAAAAATGTCTCTAAAAATTGGCCAAAAGCCAAGATGGATCTCTACGCCCTAAGGATGCTTCTTGTCAAGTATAAATGAAATCGGGCCAGAGGTACCTGAGAAGTCATTTAAAGAAAAAATTGACGGGCGGACAGATGGATGGCCACCACAGCATAAGCTCACTTGGCCTGGTCTAATAAAGGCTCTAAAAGTAGTGTATGAGACGCAGTGGCAGAGCAATGTAGAGTAGTATATGTCGGCCAAGCAAAGGGTAGGTTAGGGTTTTACAGTGTGGTAATGAAAGACAAAGAATGATTGGTAGGACAAGGTATTGTAGAGGGGAGTAAGAAAGGACAAGATAAGATTTGGAAAAGAATCCCCTAAGCCATGGCAGGCAATATGAGCCAGAACAGGGTTGAGGTGTATTGGTATGGCAGAGCATGACACGGTACGGCAATGCATGACATGGTATGGCAGTGCATGACACATTATGGCAGTGCATGACAAGGTATGGCAGTGCATGACATGGTATGGCAGTGCATG
Source organism: Chaetoderma sp. LZ-2023a (assembly GCA_034401795.1). NCBI lineage: Eukaryota > Metazoa > Mollusca > Caudofoveata > Chaetodermatida > Chaetodermatidae > Chaetoderma > Chaetoderma sp. LZ-2023a. The sequence goes on from CM067373.1 coordinate 23,775,653, forward strand.
ACAATATATGGCAGTGCATGATATGGTATGGCAGAGCATGACATGGTATGGCAAGGCATGACATGGTATGGCAGTGCATGACATGGTATGGCAACACATGACAGTACATGACACGATATGGCAGTGCATGACACGTTATGGCAGTGCATGACAAGGTATGGCAGTGCATGACATGGTATGGCAATGCATGACATGGTACGGCAGAGCATGACACGGTACGGCAATGCATGACACGATGATTGGTAGGACAAGGTATTGTAGAGGGGAGTAAGAAAGGACAAGATAAGATTTGGAAAAGAATCCCCTAAGCCATGGCAGGTAATGTGAGCCAGAACAGGGTTGAGGTGTATTGGTATGGCAGAGCATGACACGGTACGGCAATGCATGACACGGTATGGCAGTGCATGACACGATATGGCAGTGCATGACACGTTATGGCAGTGCATGACAAGGTATGGCAGTGCATGACATGTTATGGCAGTGCATGACAAGGTATGGCAGTGCATGACACGTTATGGCAGTGCATGACAAGGTATGGCAGTGCATGACACATTATGGCAGTGCATGACATGGTATGGCAGTGCATGACATGGTATGGCAGGGCATGACAGTATGTCAGTGCATGACATGGTATGGCAGTGTATGATATGGTATAGCAGGGCATGACATGGTATGGCAGGGCATGACACGGTATGGCAAGGCATGACATGGTATGGCAGTGCATGACATTGTATGGCAAGGCATGACATGGTATGGCAGTGCATGACATGGTATGGCAGTACATGACACAGTATGGCAGTGCATGACATGGTATGGCAGGGCATGACAGTATGGCAGTGTATGACATGGTATGGCAGGGCATGACACGGTATGGCAGGGCATGACATGGTATAGCAGGGCATGACATTGTATGGCAAGGCATGACATGGTATGGCAGTGCATGACATGGTATGGCAGGGCATGACAGTACATGACACAGTATGGCAGGGCATGACATGGTATGGCAGGGCATGACATGGTATGGCAGGGCATGACATGGTATAGCAGTGCATGACACGGTATGGCAGTGCATGACATGGTATAGTATAAGAGAAGGCAGTCTTGGATAGAGTAGATAGGTATGGTATGGTAATGCAATCATATGGTAGGATAGCATTGGTAAGCGCATGGAAGGTAATATAGGGTGGTGCAGAATAGGACATAGTAGGACAGGTAGGATAGGGTATGTATGGTAGTGTAATGGCATGGGAGGAGAGTTACTAATGCTTTGGGAGGTAGGAATAAAGGTATATAGGACAGCAGTGTTAGGGTAGAGGAAAGCAGAGTGGAGGATGAGAGTGGATATGACTTGGTATATAGAAGATGGTATCCCAAGGCGACATAGGATAATATGAGGTAGAGTAAGAGGAAGTCAGATATGGCAGTGTCATATGTACATGTAGGAGAGAAATAAAATTGGGTTTGGTAGCACAATGTAGGTAAGAACATGGTATGGCATGGTGGGGCTATGGTAGGATGGAGTAATGTGGATTTGTAGTTTGAACATCTTCAGCATAATTTGATTTGAATCTCAGGAACAATTTTAACATTTGAGCTGAAATTCGGCAAACACATTAACATTGGTGGGAATATCAATTTAAACGTGGAAATTTCTTCTTCCTTGTGACTAGCATCCTTCAGCTTATTGAAGATTATGTTAGTTTTGTGTATGGGAGCAATGCAGGTCGGGTAGAATCGCTTAATGGCACCTTTGATTGCATATTAACCCTTTAACACTCATAACAAAAACATACCAAAAACAGCGTCTACAGTGGTATTGAGAAATGTCAATTTGCAGACCAAGAAGACTATTTTTTTTAATTTTACCACTGTAATGACTGGCTTAACAACCGGAAATGGAGCCAGCTATTCCAGTGGTAAACTTTTAAAAATAGTCCTCTCTTGGACTGCAAATGGACATTCAATAAGCAAATATTATGAGATTCTTGATTAGATTTGGGCCTTAAAGGGCTACAGGATATTCAGCATTCCCACAGCTTTTTTGAAAATGGAATTCAAGGTCTTTTCAAGAATTTTTACGGTCAACACAAAGGATTCTTTTAAGGTATGACCTACATTACTTTCCTTTCTAGTCATTTGTTCTGCTCTTCATGACTATTTTGCTTGGTCTGCTAAATTAGCCTCGGAAGTTGGACAATGACAAATTCCAAGGGGTTTTCAAGGAAATTTTCAATTCTTGCTAATTTCAAGGCCTTGAAAATGTAACAATTTTTTCAAGGATCTTCACGGTTGTGGGAACCCTGATACTGACATGTGGAGGTAACTCTATAATGGTTAACATTGCTCAAGGAAATGGACCTTTCCAGTTTATCCATCATATGACATCATAATCAACTACGTGACGTGTAGGCTGATGGCATAATCATGAACATAATTAAATTCGTCACGAACACATAACTGATGACGGGCTAAAGCGTTCTTATGAGAATTGTTTGTCTTTGCTATTTAATAAACATGTTATTGAATATTTAAAAAATAATTTGACTGCACGCTGTTGCTGCCTGCACCCAGTCAAATTAGTTTCAAAATATTCAACAGTTTACCTGTATAGTTTTCTGGAAATTAATAGTCAGGGAGCTCGGGGATCGATCGATCACAATATGGTAGAAGTGTGGGAGGAGCTTAGTCAGAGATGGGCGGGGCATAGATAAAACTGGATTCCTCCATTGATAGTGAATGTCCATTTACACGCCAAGAAGACTATTCTTGAAAATTTACCACTGGAATGGCTGGTGCTGTTATCGAGCCAGTCATTCAGCATAGAAATGTCATAGTCTACTCTTGACCTGTAAATGGATAATCATCAAGATTATTAAAAAGACGCGTTCGGGCCAGCTTGACCAGAAGAGTTAAACATTACCACTCAATTAAAATTTTCAAATTAAAATAATAGATACACTGTGTCTATTTTTCAACACATTTTGTTGACAAATGTACAATAGTTTCTTTGCTATTGACACCGTAAAAGACAGAAAATTGGCATCAGTGTGCTAAGGGTTAAAGATTAGATTTAAAATCTAGACTTAATTGGTACCACCGATAAATACACACCATATTCTGTCAAAATCATTTTAAAAGGCTTGATTTTTATTTGCGACTCGCAACCAGTATAAGCCAGTTTGTTGGTCTGTCTGGCAGTCATAGTATTGACATTTCTGACAGAGTTGCCAAAATCACAATCATAAACTGTTGCACTTGTAGTGTTGAAAATTACTGAGGACAGAGAAATCTTGTTATTTACAGAACACACACAAATATTCAATTAAACATTTGAAAACATTAACCAATGAAACCTGGATGGCTGTGTTAAAATGGACACACTTAGAGCTAAGAAATGATTTAAAGGGATGCTAATCTCATCTCAAATGTTGTATTGCACCGATAGATTATGGTTTATAGATTCCATATCATTCATATCCAGTCACATTCCCTTATCTGTATCATAATTATCCGCTTTGTGATATCGCATACAAGTTGAACAGTGATCGCCACCATTTTGTCTCCTCAAGCGATAGTATGTGATGTCAGGTAAGTGCCAATGAATTACATTCTTTATTATGTAATACTCATCCTGTTGAATATTTTGAAACTAATTTGACTGGAAGTTGCAACAACTTCCAGTCAAATTAATTAAAAAATATTCAGCAGCTTACCTGTATAATTACTCTTATATGACATTGCCAAACTGTAGCTGGCACCACTATGATTGAGCGCATATACCGAGGCAGACACGCTACGTTTTACGGGATTGGTTGAAAAGTAAATCATGACAGCCATCATAGGGTGTAGAAATGTATCAACATTTAGCTACTAAAGCCTGAATAGCTTTTATTGTCGGCATGATTAAAAGCTAAAATGGCAAGGATGGATTATGGGTGGCAAATTCTATCACCTGAATGGTTAGTAAGGTGAGATTTCCTTTAAAGAATGGATGAATATTGCAGTGCCTCTAGGGGAACATACAGGCCCAGTTCAGCAGGGGTCCCTTTGACAGTGGACATTAACCATTTAACCCTTGAATTCTTTCAAGAAAATTTCAATTTTCTCATAGAAAATGGCGATTTGCAGACCAAGAACAGACTATTTTTGAAATTTTACCACTGGAATGACTGGCTCGGTTATCGAGCCAGTCATTACAGGGGTAAATTGTCAAAAATAGTATTCTCTTGGTCTGCAAATGGATATTTCTCAAGACCACTGGCTGATATGAGGGTTAAAGGGTTAATATATCATGATTGACAGACAAAGCAAATATAATAAACCACAAACTATGAGACACTGATGAAGCTTTAAGTTAATAATAAGAATTATTATCATCATATATAGCCAATTGCAACATTAGGAATCACCATAAAAGAAAACATTTATTTATTTAAATCATTAATTTTGTATTCAAATAACTGAATAAATTTTGTACAATTATCTAACTTATAAAATGTCATTAAATGTTATTAAACAGTTCATTCAAATTTTTTAAACTGTAAAGTATTCTATTACTTTTTCAATAATTGAAATTGCTAGAGTTATATACATACATTAGTAGATTAGTATGACAGTGAATAAAATGCATTATTTTAACCTCTACCTAGCCAGTAAGTCATATTATGCATGCCGTCAATCCACTTAACCCTTTAATGGTCAAAACTGGTCAAGAAAATCTACATTTTTGTCAGTTAGGGGCTGAGTAGAGAATAGTATTTTTTATATTTAGCACTGGAATGGCTCATTTATGGAGCCAGTAATTACACTAATACATTTTCAAAGATACTCCTCTCATGACCAGTAAATGGAAATTGATCTCGACCAGTACAGAAGCTATTTGTGGCCGGTTTAACCATCAAAGGATTAACCCTTTAACACTCAAACCGGCCTAAACTAGCCTCTGTCGTAATCTTGAGAAATGTCCATTTGCACGAAATAATTTTTTGAGAATTGACTACTGCAATTACAGGCTAGATAACAGAGCCAGTCTTCCCAGTGATACATTTTCAAAACTGTCTTCTGTTGATCAGGAAATGGACATAAATTAAGCAAAATTTGAGCTTTTCTTGACCAATTTTAACAATTAAAGTGGTAAAGAAACATCATTTATTTGTTCCAAAATGCGTGTGTTTTCTCAAGCAGGATTGACTGGGCTATCACTAACTGCATATAAAACAAGAGGCCCAAGGGGCATGTATCGTTCACCTGCATCATAGGCATTTCAACCAGAAAGGCCATCAACAATAAGTAGAACCCTACAGAGTTGAGCAGAATTATAACAAGAAAACAGAAGCCATGTTTCTTTATGTATCAACTACATTTGAACAAAACTTAATGGCCCTTAGTCCCTTATCATATCTCCCAAATTTCAGCCCAATCCGTTCAGCGATTCTGGATACGAAGTTGTTTTCATGAAAACCAGGTCATCCAAGATGACTGCTAAAGCATTAGGCAATCAAGTTCCATTGAACAAACTGGATTCAGCTGTTTCCGTAAATAACCTGTCATGAGTTTCGAAAATGGCAAATCTGAAATACGAATGCCCAAACACATATATAAAACCAATTTCGGCTTCAAGATTCGTCAAAATAAAAAATTCACTATGGCCACCAAACATGCTACATTTTGATTGGGCCACGGTAGCCATACTTTTTGATGGATCAACTTCCCGTGAACAAATTTTAATGGCCCTTAGGTCCTAATCAAATCTCCCAAATTTCAGCCTGATCCTTCCAACGGTTCTGGAGAAGTCGTTTTAAAAAAAACTATTTGGCCAATCAAGTTCTCTTGAACAAACTTGTTTCAGCTGTTGCCCTAGATCATATTTAATGAGTTTTTAAAAAATCGGCCAACATCCAAGATGGCCGCCGCCCAAATTGTCTGACCGGCTTCATTTGAGCAAACTTGAATATCTATGCCCTAAGGATTATTCCTGCCAAATATAATTGAAATCGGCCCAGTGGTTCTTGAGAAGAAGTCGTTTAAAGAATTCCCCATTGCTTTACTATGGGCCCATTGCTTTACTATGGCAGCCTATGGCGGGAAAACAAACCAAGATGGTAGCAAAACCATTTATCCGACAGTCTAGAAAGTGGCATATTTGAACTCGCCACCCTGATGAGCATATTTCGCCATTAAAATACATGAAATACAAAAAAACCAATAGGACCAACAAATGTTAAATTTTGATTGGTTGATGCCGGCCATGTTTTTTTAATGTACGAACTTCCTTTGAACAAATTTGAATGGCCCTTGGTCCCTATGCATATTTACCAAATTTCAGCTCCATCCCTTCAGTGGTTTGGGAGTTGTTTTCGCGAAAACTACGTCATCCAAGATGGCCCCCAAGCAAATAGGCCAATCAGGTTGCCTTGAATAAACTTGGGTCAAACGTTGCCATAGATGATGTGTTATGAGTTTTGAATCAATTCCTCCAGCGGTTTCGGAGAAGATTTTTTAAAGTTGTTTTTAAAATTTGGCCATTTTGGCCGGCGTCCATCTTGGATTTAGACCGATCGCTTCGTTTGAACAAAATTAGATCTCTATGCCCTATGGATGCTTCCTCCCAAATATAATTGAAATCGGCCCCGTGGTTCTTGAGAAGAAGTCGTTTAAAGAAAAGGTTGATGGACGACAGACGACACACAGACGACGGACGGTCGCCATCGCATAAGCTCACTTGGCCATTCTGGCCAGGTGAGCTAATGATAAAGTTAATACTAATTCATGTGGACGGAACTAAATATTTGTATTATAAAATATAATATGGATATTATTGACGAATATTCTCAATATAAAATATAATATGGATATTATTGATGAATATTCTCAATATAAAATATAATATGGATATTATCGATGAATATTTATCAAGATTACTGTTGTATTTGAGCATAATATCGGTAATGTAAAATACATGATCAAATTATCACAGAAAGGTAAATCACAAATTTTGGCAAAAGCTGTATTTCAGAAAAAATAATTATATAATGGAAATATATAAATATATGTCTCTGTACCAGGCGAATACCTTGAGGTATGTAATACTGTTTAATAACTTTTTAACACTCATATCAGCCCAAAACGGCTTTTGCAGTGGTCATGAAAAATGTCCATTTGCAGACGAAGAGGACTATTTTTGAAAATTTACCACTAGAATGACTCCAGTGATAAATTTTCAAAAATAGTCTTCTCTTCGTCTGCAAATGGACCACTTCTAGGAAAAAAGATCTAAATTTTCTTGAACAAATTCAAGGGTCAAATTGTTATCAACATTGAAATGCACACATCTACTAGTTATACTGGAATGAATACAATATTATATATATAAGATTCATATCGAAATGTTACTCGTATTATTATATATATATTTAAAGCTCATATCAAAATGTTACTAATACTGTCTAATATATATTATAAAATGTGTATATAAATTCAATATATAGATAAATTTTATTTTTAATATGGACAGTTTATGATTTTGGCGTCAAATGATTATTTACGGTAGCACTCAAATTTGTTAAGTTTGAACGATGTAAAGAATCACAAAGCTACTTGTATTACATGTTATATGATTGAAACATTGAACAGGTAACCTTTTATACACATAACCCTTTCACCGACAAATCCCAGAAAAAGTATATTCTTTATGATATAAATCTTATTCTGTTGAATAGGTTCTTATAACGTTGGGAGGGGGGGATGAGAGGGATGGGGGGGGGGCTTGTTATGAGCCTTTATCCAATATGGTCGATGCCAGTAAGCTCCAATGTGTGGTGTACATGCATCCAGTAGGCCTACTTTCTCTTTTCCTGGGGTGTTAGCATCCGCATTGGGGTCATCTCTCAAGACCTGTGTAATGCGGTAGGACATGCGTTTCTATCTATGATTAGGAAAGTTGAAGTGGCAGGCTATTGGCGAGTCTTTCCATTGTTCTATATCCCTTAAGTGTTCCAGTATTCTAATTTTGAATTCATGGTTTGGTTCACCTATATACTGCTTATGGCGGTGGAGGCTCACGTGCCCACACCCGCACACTCACGCAAGATGCACTTAGGTATGCTTATGCTTATGCGCGCAGATGTGCGTGTGTGTGCACGTCCACACATCCGTGTACCATTATGCCCATGCATAGGTGGACAATGCTTCGTGTTTTGCAGTTGCCAATTGTTTTGGCTGTATATTTTGAATTCACGCCTAGTTTCACATATAGATTGCCAATGGTGTTGGAGGCCCAAGCGTCCACACCCACACAAAATGCACTTAGGCGTGCTTATGGTTATGCGCAGGCGTAAACGCCCACAGAGCCATGCACCATTATTCCCGTGAATAGGTGGGCACAGTTTTCAGATCCTGTCTTGGTTTAGGCAGGAAATAAGGAACACAATGCTTTGTGTTTTGCAGTTGCCAGTGATTTTGGCTGCGTAGGGTATTTGAGTGGTTATTGCTCTGCTACCTCTGTTGGTAGTGTGAGTTTGGAGATCGAAGGCAGTACTGGCTCCAGTTGGAGATCCTTTTGGTTGGCTAGAGCCAGAGATCCTTTTGGTTGGCTAGAGCCAGAGATCCTTTTGGTTGGCTAGACCCATATTTTTGCCTGAGAAATAGATTACTTATAACGTGGAAAGCCACGACTGGATTTGTATACCTGACGCTTGTCCTGAAGGTTTAGGACGAAAGTCGGATGCCTGACACTGTGTTTGTGTCCCCTATTTATAGGCCTTTGGAACCGGCTTTGGGTCTCACTCACTGCACATGCTCCGCGATTGTTCTTCCTTTGGGCCCCATTTTGCACATGCTCAGTGATTGTTCATCCTTTAGGTCCCATATTTTGGGACCCAAACTTTGGGTACCATCCCTGGCCATGCATATCCGCATGCATAATGAGGGACACACATTTTGGGGCATTGGTAATTTGGTTACAATGTGTTTTGCACGTGATTGTGCATGCATGGTTTATAAGTGACCCAAAATAGGGATTTGGGTCCTGTATGCCTGGTTATCGATTATAATGCCATTTTTTTGGGCTTATTGCTCTATTGAATACATTGAAATTAATTTGACTGTAAGTCATTGCTGCCTAAGGCAGCAATGGCTTCCAGTCAAATTAATTTCAAAATACTCAACAGATTTCCTGTATGGTTGTATGGTTGCCTTGAAAATGAGATATGAGGAATTCATCGGTGAAAGGGTTAACCTAAGATACATTTATATCCCAGATGGGCGACCGTAATGAAAGTGCTGTAGTTATAGCATGGACATTTGCTTCATGTTCACAAGTAGGTCACACTGACCCACATCTGATATACTTGTAGTCTAGGAGCACAATCGAGAGGGGTTGTGTTGTCAACCACTCAACACTAGTGTCATGTTGTCGGCATGGTATGATTAGACATCCGTGAGGAAAATAGGTTTGTGTGAGTTTAGCAACATTTATGTCGCGTAACTCGTGGCATTATAAACTAGATTGCTCGATCGATGATGCGTCATCGCAAATCCCCACATTCACCGCTTTGACCTTTCAACCCACCTCAACCGACCACCCCCTGGCATGCCTGGGGGTGGAGCTAAATGTAAATGATCTTTTGCACTCTGCACTTATATGCGTATCTTACATACCAAATTTTATTGAATTCTGTATAACGGTTTCAGGACTTGCACTATAATCAATTTCTTGACCTTTTGACCCCACTCCACCCCTGGGGGCAGGGCCAAACATAAATGTGCTCTTGCACGCCACACCATTATGGGTCACTCACATACCAAATTTGGTTGAATTCTGTCCAATGGTTTTGGAGAAGCGTTATAATCAACTTCTGTACATTAAAATTTGATCTTTTGACCCACCCCACCCCTCCCCCCTCCTCCCCACCATCCCCAAATGTAAATGGCCTCTTGCACTCCGCAATCAAATGGGTAACTCACATATCATATCTGGCTGAATTCCATCCAATGGTTTCAGAGGAGTTAAGTAACAATCGATTTGACCTTTTGACTCCTGCCCAACGACCTTGGGAGGCAGAGCTAAATCTAAATGTGCTGTTGCGTTCCACACTCATATGGGTAACACACATACCAAAGTTCAGAGATGCGTTACAATCGATTTTCCGCACAGACACAGACAGCTTCAAGGTTGCACGGCATAATCCCCATTTCTATTTGAAAAATGTGGGGATAATTAATAAAATTGATTAAATATGTTGTCACAATCTGTCATGACAAGAGTATTTGCTCAATGATGTCACAATCATGCCATGGCAACAGCAGGTTACTAGTGTTGCAACACTACATCACCACCCCTCCACCCTCACCCGATGAAATGAGCTCTAAGATGGACCAGTTGTTTGGTAACTGTAGGTGTAAGTGTGAATGCAACACTGACCGGCCTCTGATATGAGACACCAGCAGCCTAAGATTCACCTACATGTATATGCAAATATGGACAACCCGATTAAAATAATGAAATTACACCCTGGGCTAAGACATGATTTGACCGTCAATGATCTGTTTGACCGTCAGTGACCTGTTTGACCGTCATTATTCGTGATATGTCATGTTATATTGACATACTATGGATACACTGCATATCTTTATTAACATAAGATGCACAGATACACTAAGCTTGGTGGCCATAGGCGGAAGATTAAGCGATACATGCCTAGTATAGGACATACCTTTACTTTGAGGTACATCTTATCTCTAGGATGATAATCGTATATGAAAGCGTGGAATTTACATGTAGAATTAAACAATTCCCCTTTCCATTTTTATCTATGCCCCGCCCATCACTAGCTAAGCTCCACCCACACCTCGCCGTGTTGGGATTGATCGATCCCCGAATGCCCTAACTATCGATTTCCTGAAAACTATACAGGGAAGTTGTTGAATATTTTGTAACTAATTTGACTGGGTGCTGTTGCTGCCTATGGCAGCAACAGCGCCCAGTAAAATTAGTTTCAAAATATTTAACAGAATATTTATTAAATAGTAAAGGCAAATAATTTGTACAACAACGCATAGACTGTCTTCAAATATGCGTTCGTGACGTACTTATCGACATCATTCATTATGATGTCATTGTACACAACACGCAGTTCATTATGACATCATATGATGGGTAGGTCCTCTGGAAAGGTGAATTGGATAATGGATGTAAAGATGGACAAAGTGATGAGTATCTGTAATTATCACAGTGGAATAACTTGAGCATGTGATTCTGATCACAATGTAACTTATAATAATTTAGGAACTGTATATAATCACATTAGTGTAAAAATGTTGCTGCTAGTTAACCATTTAACCCTTACTAACCTGCTGTCCAAACTTTAAATTTTCAAACTAAATTAAAAGATGAACCCAAGTGTTAATTTCTCAACAAATTTGGTGTGAGATGGTGCTGTCGTAGACATCTTTGTTGAAAAATGTACACCAGTTTCTGTGACATTGACACAATAAAAATAGAATATTGACATCAGAGTGGTAAGGGCTAATGGGCACGATTTGTTAAGAAAATTAGTTTTGCTCAGTGAATGTCCATTTGTATGCAGGCCAAGAAACAATTTTTGAAAATGTACTACTTGAATGATCAGTTCGATTATCGAACCAGTCATTCCAGTGGTAATTTTTCAAAGATTTCTTATGTATGGATATTTGCGGAGCAAAAACATGAACAATCTTGACCATTATAGGGGTAAAGTGATACTCCAGAAACAAACATGTGTGCACAGATAGACGGACAGACAGACATGATCTAATTCTTATCAATGCTCTCCATCACACAAACTTATGGCACTGAAATCTTGACAAAAATAAATATATTTACAAAATGAAAACTATTACAAAGATATATATATGGAGACAACTAAAACAGGAAAGCTGTTCAACAGTTCGAAACTAATTTAACTGGAAACTGTTGCTGGCATAGGCAGCAACAGCTTCCAGTCAAATTAGTTTCAAAATATTCAACAGAATACTCTTTACATTATAATTAACTTATCATTCGTGGTTTGTAAGGGTTAAAGGGTTACTCTCTATAGACATCACTGTCTCGTTTATTTTAATCCTTTTCACCATAAAATCCAAGTGTCCTAATTCACGACAATCATACAGGCAATACGTTGAATATTTTGAAACTAATTTGACTGGAATGTGTTGCTATCTGTAGCAGCGATTGCTGACAGATAAATTTGTTTTAAAATATTAAACAGTATATTTCTCACATGTATAGGTTTTTTCGAATCTGGTCTCTAGGTTTCAAAGGGTTAAAAGATTTTATGTTAAACTTAGTTCAACTAAAATGGCCATTTGCATGCCAAGAGCAAAATCTTTTTTTTGTTTAATCACTGGAATGTTGTCTCGATAAATGAGCCACTCATTTCAGTCGTATATTTTAAGGAATTATTTTCGCATTTATTGCAAATACAGATTTACTGAACAACAATTTTTTATTTTCTTGAAAATTCCTGATCAATAAAAAGGTAAAGTTTTTATTTCCGAAATCATCAGAAAAAGACATACTGAGATATTGACTTGAACACTCAGAATTGTATCAAATCAGTCTTTCAAAATTTCATGTCTTAAAGAAGTTTTCATTTTCTCTGATAAGATTCTTAGGTGCTCCGATGCCTGCGTTGCCTCGTGTAGTGAATCTTCTAAATCATATCTGGAAATGACCCTTTGAACCGCAGGACTTCGAGTGCTTCTTCTTCTCCTCCTATTACTATCTGTGTCAGAGGTTAAAAGGTCAAGATCATCGTATGAGCGGGTGAATTCTTTAATGCGATATTTCCCTTTTGTGCCACTTGATTTTCGTGGGTGTTTTTCTGATGATACTGATGACGCCGTTACAGATGATGCAGTGGAGGTCTCAGAAGCGGGTGCTGGGTAGAAAGGCTGGAAGATAACACCAGGTGCTATTGGACTCCACATGGGTGTACCCATTTGAGTAGCGACATAGCCAGGAAGGCCTGGTTGTTGAGTACCTGGTGTAACTGTGCTGGGTGCTGGTTTGGGGGTACTATCTGAGCGTACATTATGTGTTTGAGCTTTTCTAGTTTGTTGCGTGTTTGTGTTGGCATTGCGTGGTATGTTTCTCCGACTAGGAATTTGGTAATTGCGTAACCTCTGGAGGCGATCATTGACCACCTGCAGATCCTGAGGGTTTACACGTCTCTGGTACTGTGACAATGGTGGTGTAGCAGCTGCAGCAAATCTTGTGGCAGCACCATCAATGGATGTCTGATAGCGATCAACCTGTGGACCAGCTGCTCCAGCACCAACCTCTGAAGGGGAATAACTGTCAAACTCATCATACATGTTAGAGAAGATGGATGTACCATCTCCATGAGCACTGTGTGGAGAGTGTAAGGCATACATGCCATGGTAATCAGGTGGTGCTGGCAGAACTCTAGGTGGGTATCGTGTCATGGGGTAGCCAGAGCTAGCTGCGGTATGATCGTATGTAACAGGCACATGGCTATGTTGTAATTGTCTCGTCAGGTCACGCTGAGGAGGGAAATTAGGTCCAGTCTGTGTACTCTGTTCTCCTGCTGTTTGTGTGCCTTGATTTGCCTGACTGTTGCCCATTCTGATATCTTTAACATCTTTCAGCAGAGTTTGTAGAGTCTGTGGCTTTATGTCATCCACATTAGACCCTTCAGTTAAAGTATCGGAATCTACTGATTCTGTCTCATCATCGCCTGCAGTTAATGTCGTATTAGCTGATGCCCCAAGACCTCTGGCTGATTTTATATTCTTAACTTCTGACAGAATGTTCTTCAGCATGTTACTACGGGCGCCTTTCTTCTTCTTTTTCCTTGTCTGAGTTCCCAATGTATGTAGTGATGCCAGGGAGGTTTGCAGAGCAGCATTCTGGGACAGTAGGTTGGGATCAGTTTGTGTGTGGCTATCTTGTGCCGTCTGCGTGTCCATGTCATGTGTTCCTTGCAGATCAAAATTAGCCGGTGTTTGTGTGCGGGAATGACTCAAAGTTTGACTCGATGCATCGACCATGTTCATCGGGTCTATGGGTTCATTGTACTCTGACCTAAGGCTATTTGTGGAACCACGCTCAGAAAAACCATCTGTATAAATAGCTATTCCTCGTGGTGTCATTGATACAAACGAGAGAGCGTCATCGTGAATATCAAAGCTTGAAGCATGGAGTGTGCACGTGTCCCCATACCCAGACTCATCCGTATCAGACTCCAAAGCTGCTGCAGAGCCCAGCTTCTTGGATTCTGAAGGTGGTCGTCTTGGTGATGCCGAGCGAAGTGAACGCAGAGAATTACTAGAGTTATATCTTCGTGGACCGTTTCGTCGGTCACCTCGCCATGATCTTGCACCAAACCTTCCTCCATCTGAATCATCATCGTCGTCATCATCGGAGCCGAGAAGGTTGCTACGACTTCCATAACGTGCAGAAGGATCGGGTGTCTGGGCACCACGAGATTTCTTCAACCGACGTGTCTGTATAAATGAGGAAGGAAAAGAAGCATCGTTACTTAGCAACATACAAATAATACTATAATGCCAGTTGTTTTCAAAATATAACTGCTATTGGTTACTTGCTTTGCGTCACTGTGAGCAATCTACACTGTAGTAGTTTTGAAGCAGTAAATGTGAAAAATAAACCTCACTCTCAGAGGAAAATAAGCCAACACATTTTGATAAGATTCTGGAGTTGGTAACACGATAGATATTAGACTGGCATTGATGATTATTTGTATGCAACTCTTTCTATGCTTCTTCCTTCATCATCTTATACAGAACAAATTATAATAACATACTCAAGACACGATGACAGACAATATTCACATTATAATCTATCTAAATCTAACAATAGCGAAATATCAGTGATTATGGCTGCTCACAGGCTTTCATAGTCCATGTTTTCATTTCAACATATTTAAACAAAGCTTCAAATTAGGTGCTAAAAGGGTACAATATTATTTTGAAATTTGTCTTTTTTTAAATTTCATAATTTCACAGCCGGTAATGGCAATGAGTGAAATGAAATCAGTATGTAAATAAAATGCTATTTTGGTCCGAGTAGTTTATGAGAAATTTTGAGTCTGATTTGCATACAACAATACAGCCATGTTTACTTGTGTGAAAAGAATAGAAAGAACAGAAAAAATCTACACAACAGCGAACAGCAACAAATTCTGTAGTTTTTCTGCATGCAAAGCAAGTAAGCAACCATTAACATATTCTGTAGTTAGCGCGTGAAACATATAAATATTACCATTGACACAACAGCACAAGTCGACTAAACACAGTCTAATGACACACCATAACTCGGACTACAAAAACATGATTTGTATTTAACTGGGTATTAAAACACAAAAGTCCAAGAACCTCAATTTCAAGATTGTTCAATATCTTGAAACTAATTTGACTGGGAGTTTTGTAAATATCCCTCTAGTTAAACTGATGTTATCATCCAGAATTGGGTCATCGTGATCCTGAAACTCTCCTCCCCTACCACCCCAACCCTAACACACACTCGCTTCTGCACACACACTCGCACCTGCACACGAATGCATGTGCACGCACACACACATATATATATATATAATCCTATCGCCACCACCTCACACCCATGGCTACCAGATTCAGTTTTATGTTCCAATGTAAATATTGAAAGCAAATATGGGAGGTAATTATAGCTTAGGAAAGAAAGGGTCTATCAGTCTGAGTGAATTATGCGAGGTGCATGAATGAACAACCTACGCCCATACATGGATATAGATACAAGAATACGGCAGAATTAAATGTCTTCACTTGTCTTCCATAGTATCAAGGTCAAAGTAAAAAAAAGGTCATAAAGACAATGTGGATACAGATTCTTTTAACCCTTACCACTGATATTAGAATTTAGAATTTTCAAATTAAATTACAAGATTAACTTGTGTTACTTTTTCAACAGATTTGGTGGAAGATGTTGCTGTCATAAGACACCAACATCATCCATCAAAATTGTTGAAAATTAACACCAGCTTCTTTGCTATTGACACAGTAAAAGATAGAATATTGACATCAGAGTGGTCAGGATTAAAGGAATACTTTACTCATTTAACACTAACATGACTAGCTGCCTAAATATATAGGCTCAAACTCTTCCGGTACCATGGTATAAAAGTAAAAACAAATGTTCAATATTATGAAACTAATTGAGCCAGACATGACTACATTCTAGGCAACAACATTAGTTTCAAAATATTTATCATAATTATCATTATAAATAATTTGTTGTATCTGAGCCTAGATGACATCACAGACTGTTGCCTATGGAGACAGAATGGTAGCACCCATAATTCAACATTAAAGGGGATGTGCTGGAGCAAATTATACTCACATAATGGTCAGATTAGGTCAAGGAAGCTAAAATATTTGCTTATTGAATGTACATTTGCAGACCAAGGGAGTACTTTTGAAGGCCACGGGCTCCTTTATCGAGCTAGAGATTCCAGTTTTGTAAAATAATCTTCACTTGGCCTGCAAACGCACATTCCTCAAGACCAGAATAGAGGCCAGTTTTGGCCGGCTTGACCACTAAATGGTTAAGTCATGCTCTGATATAAGATACTTTTGATTTTCTGTATAACAATGTCCATATGATCTTGACCATTGACCTGTAAATTCAACAGGAACTTTAGATTCCCAAGTGCAGTATGATAAAATGAAGGCTCATAATGATTAATCTTGGGTATGGAACAAAAATTATGTACCAATTTTACTGTGACCTCAGCATTTGACCATGAGACCTGAATGGAAAAATTTCCATCCGTAATGGCAATATGAAGTTTGGAATCAATATTGAGCGGGGACTGATGTTTGCACCTAGGTGACGAAACAACAATTTACCCTTTTGATTTTTAGCTAAAGTGACCATGGGTTTAACATAATGCCCCCATATTCATTATACTGTCTCCTCTAATGTAAGGGTCAGCCAAAGGTCAGTTCAAACAGAAAAAAGCATCCAGCAACAAACAGTGAAAGAAGCATTAAGAATTTAATAATTTCAAATGCACAGAAATGCATGCACACACACACACACACACACACACACACACATCCACACCTCTACCCAATCCCCACCCCATGGATCATATCTCATCACACTGTGACAAGTTTCGTTTTAATAAATTTAACTGATCCTTAAAGCACAGGGTGAGATGCAGAGTAGAACAAAACACTTAATACCAAAAATATCGCTGGAAAAGTGATACCCATGTCTCGTTTCACTTTCTGCTCAATAGGTGAGAAAAAAACATGGCTGCAAGTCAAAATGCACCATTTCAAAACATGAGTTTAAATACTCAAACTTAGTGTGACTCTAAAAAAATCATATTCCACGCAAAACAGAATATTTTAACAAGCGTTCCTAAATTTGTCACAGTCTGGTACAGCATGCTTTGTCAATGGTACACTTTGAATACAGAACTGCTCAGAAATAGCATAACCCTTTCACCGACAAATCCCTGAAAAAAGTAAATTCTTTACGATATAAAATTTATTTAGTTGAATATTTTGAAATTAATTAGACTGGAAGCCATTGCTGCCTGAGGCAGCAATGGCTTCCAGTAAAATTAATTTCAAATTATTCAACAGTTGTCCTGAATCGTTGACTTGAAAATGAGATACAGGGAATTTATCGGTGAAAGGGTCAACGTGGTTACAAGACAAAATAAAATACTGTTGAATATTTTGAAGATAAAAGGACTGGCGGATATTGCTTCCTTGTGTTCAATATTATATTAAATAAAATGTTTCTGTTTTTGTTTGGTTAAGTTATTTCTGAGCCGTACTGTAAAACAGATTTCTGGTGAATAAGTATCACATAATGTTGTACTTACCCCTGATTGGCTGGCTTTATCATCCATGCACGCATCGAGGTGATCTATATTATCCAGTTCCTGAGCTAAATCATCGAGCTCGTCATCAGCCTCGGATAAATGACGTTGAAAATCGCGTGCTTGTTGAAGCAAATATTCTTTGTCATGAATCAGGTTATTAACCTAGAAATGATAAGAATCATACATTTATTATTATAACACTATTAACACATTTAAATTTAAATATGTCTTGAACCTTTAATTCTAAACTTTGTTCAAGGAAATTCAATCTTCTCAAAGAAAATGTCCATTTGCTGACCAAGAGGACTATTTTTGAAAATTTATCACTAGAATTACCAGCACTAGAACAGCTTGAGCAGGCTCGACTGTAATGTTCACGTTTGCTGCTAACATAGCTGTGAGTGTGGGATGGAAGTTCCCGGTAATGTTGATGTTTCTGGCTGACATAGTTGTGTGTACGATGACTTGCTGCTAACATAGATGTGAGTGTGGGATGGAAGTTGACTGTAATGTTGATGTTTCTGGCTGACATAGTTATGTGTACGATAACTTGCTGCTAACATAGCTGTGAGTGTGGGATGGAAGTTCCCGGTAATGTTGATGTTTCTGGCTGACATAGTTGTGTGTACGATGACTTGCTGCTAACATAGATGTGAGTGTGGGATGGAAGTTGACTGTAATGTTGATGTTTCACACTGACATAGCTGTGAGTGTGGGATGGAAGTTGACTGTAATGTTGATGTTTCTGGCTGACATAGCTGTGAGTGTGTGATGTAAGTTAACTGTAATGTTGACGTTTCTGGCTGACATAGCTGTGTGTGTGGGATGGAAGTTGACTGTAATGTTGATGTTTCACACTGACATAGCTGTGAGTGTGGGATGGAAGTTGACTGTAATGTTGATGTTTCTGGCTGACATAGCTGTGTGTGTGGGATGGAAGTTAACTGTAATGTTGATGTTTCTGGCTGACATAGCTGTGAGTGTGTGATGTAAGTTAACTGTAATGTTGATGTTTCTAGCTGACATAGCTGTGAGTGTGGGATGGAAGTTGACTGTAATGTTGATGTTTCACACTGACATAGCTGTGAGTGTGTGATGTAAGTTAACTGTAATGTTGATGTTTCTGGCTGACATAGCTGTGTGTGTGGGATGGAAGTTGACTGTAATGTTGATGTTTCTGGCTGACATAGTTGTGTGTACGATGACTTGCTGCTAACATAGATGTGAGTGTGGGATGGAAGTTGACTGTAATGTTGATGTTTCATACTGACATAGCTGTGAGTGTGGGATGGAAGTTGACTGTAATGTTGATGTTTCTGGCTGACATAGCTGTGTGTGTGGGATGGAAGTTGACTGTAATGTTGATGTTTCACACTGACATAGCTGTGAGTGTGGGATGGAAGTTGACTGTAATGTTGATGTTTCTGGCTGACATAGCTGTGTGTGTGGGATGGAAGTTAACTGTAATGTTGATGTTTCTGGCTGACATAGCTGTGAGTGTGTGATGTAAGTTAACTGTAATGTTGATGTTTCTAGCTGACATAGCTGTGAGTGTGGGATGGAAGTTGACTGTAATGTTGATGTTTCACACTGACATAGCTGTGAGTGTGTGATGTAAGTTAACTGTAATGTTGATGTTTCTGGCTGACATAGCTGTGAGTGTGTGATGTAAGTTAACTGTAATATTGATGTTTCTGGCTGACATAGCTGTGTGTGTGGGATGGAAGTTGACTGTAATGTTGATGTTTCTGGCTGACATAGCTGTGAGTGTGTGATGTAAGTTAACTGTAATATTGATGTTTCTGGCTGACATAGCTGTGTGTGTGTGATGTAAGTTAACTGTAATATTGATGTTTCTGGCTGACATAGCTGTGAGTGTGTGATGTAAGTTAACTGTAATGTTGATGTTTCTGGCTGACATAGCTGTGAGTGTGTGATGTAAGTTAACTGTAATATTGATGTTTCTGGCTGACATAGCTGTGTGTGTGGGATGGAAGTTGACTGTAATGTTGATGTTTCTGGCTGACATAGCTGTGAGTGTGTGATGTAAGTTAACTGTAATATTGATGTTTCTGGCTGACATAGCTGTGAGTGTGTGATGTAAGTTAACTGTAATGTTGACGTTTCTGGCTGACATAGCTGTGTGTGTGGGATGGAAGTTGACTGTAATGTTGATGTTTCACACTGACATAGCTGTGAGTGTGGGATGGAAGTTGACTGTAATGTTGATGTTTCTGGCTGACATAGCTGTGTGTGTGGGATGGAAGTTAACTGTAATGTTGATGTTTCTGGCTGACATAGCTGTGAGTGTGTGATGTAAGTTAACTGTAATGTTGATGTTTCTAGCTGACATAGCTGTGAGTGTGGGATGGAAGTTGACTGTAATGTTGATGTTTCACACTGACATAGCTGTGAGTGTGTGATGTAAGTTAACTGTAATGTTGATGTTTCTGGCTGACATAGCTGTGTGTGTGGGATGGAAGTTGACTGTAATGTTGATGTTTCTGGCTGACATAGTTGTGTGTACGATGACTTGCTGCTAACATAGATGTGAGTGTGGGATGGAAGTTGACTGTAATGTTGATGTTTCATACTGACATAGCTGTGAGTGTGGGATGGAAGTTGACTGTAATGTTGATGTTTCTGGCTGACATAGCTGTGTGTGTGGGATGGAAGTTGACTGTAATGTTGATGTTTCACACTGACATAGCTGTGAGTGTGGGATGGAAGTTGACTGTAATGTTGATGTTTCTGGCTGACATAGCTGTGTGTGTGGGATGGAAGTTAACTGTAATGTTGATGTTTCTGGCTGACATAGCTGTGAGTGTGTGATGTAAGTTAACTGTAATGTTGATGTTTCTAGCTGACATAGCTGTGAGTGTGGGATGGAAGTTGACTGTAATGTTGATGTTTCACACTGACATAGCTGTGAGTGTGTGATGTAAGTTAACTGTAATGTTGATGTTTCTGGCTGACATAGCTGTGAGTGTGTGATGTAAGTTAACTGTAATATTGATGTTTCTGGCTGACATAGCTGTGTGTGTGGGATGGAAGTTGACTGTAATGTTGATGTTTCTGGCTGACATAGCTGTGAGTGTGTGATGTAAGTTAACTGTAATATTGATGTTTCTGGCTGACATAGCTGTGTGTGTGTGATGTAAGTTAACTGTAATATTGATGTTTCTGGCTGACATAGCTGTGAGTGTGTGATGTAAGTTAACTGTAATGTTGATGTTTCTGGCTGACATAGCTGTGAGTGTGTGATGTAAGTTAACTGTAATATTGATGTTTCTGGCTGACATAGCTGTGTGTGTGGGATGGAAGTTGACTGTAATGTTGATGTTTCTGGCTGACATAGCTGTGAGTGTGTGATGTAAGTTAACTGTAATATTGATGTTTCTGGCTGACATAGCTGTGTGTGTGGGATGTAAGTTAACTGTAATGTTGATGTTTCTGGCTGACATAGCTGTGAGTGTGTGATGTAAGTTAACTGTAATATTGATGTTTCTGGCTGACATAGATGTGAGTGTGGGATGGAAGTTGACTGTAATGTTGATGTTTCACACTGACATAGCTGTGAGTGTGGGATGGAAGTTGACTGTAATGTTGATGTTTCTGGCTGACATAGCTGTGAGTGTGGGATGGAAGTCCACGTTAATGTTGATGTTTCTAGCTGATAGCTGTGTGTGGGATTGAAGTTGACTGTAAAGTTGATGTTTGCTGCTAACTTAGCTGTGAGTGTGGGATGGAAGTCCAAATTAATGTTGATGTTTCTGGCTGACCTAGCTGTGAGTGTGGGATGGAAGTTGACTGTAATGCTGATGTTTGCTGCTGAGATAGCTGAGTGTGGGATGGAAGTTGCCTGTAATGATGATGTTTCTGGCTGACCTAGCTGTGAGTGTGGGATGGTGACATTTGACCCGTTCTTGACACTTAAAGGGCTAAGTTTAGTTGTACCAATTTAATATATTAATTAACATGCCAGACATTTTTAATGTATTTAATTTACTTTGTGATCTAAGGTAAATTGCGATGAGCTCGGATTATTGTACCACGAGAAACACTGGTCTTAGAGAAACATCATCTAATGGCGCCAAATGCAGGTGGTCTCTTGAGCAGATTTACATGTACATCTACTGGTCCGAAATGCTACATAGTATATCCTAACTAGATATCCTTTTACTGATTTGAAGATTAGATAAGAAGTTAATGTCTCGCTCATCCTCATCATTTCTGCTAGGCATCTTCTCACCTCAATGTGAGCACATTGATTCTAACAGCATAGCCAACCATGAACTAGCAGGGTGAGACCCGTCATTCCTTTCAGATACCGGGGAAAAACCCCCGGTATCTGAGAACGTAGTTATAATTTATGAATTCAAGCTTAGTTCCAATATGGTCAACCAATTGTGAACCATAAGCGGAGAGGTTTGGCTAAAAGCACAAATTTACAATTTAAATAAACCCAGTTTTGTACCAAGGTCATGTTGAGATGACAATTTTTTTAATTTACCACTACAATGACTGGCTCGATAACCGAGCCAGTTATTCAAGAGGTAAATTTTCAAACAAGAATGCTGAAGTGTACAATGTCTCGCCTGTAAAGGCATGGATAGTGTTGATTGGTATAAAAAACTTGGCATGGTTTGTAATACACATATTCAGTAATGCACCAACAAACAAGTGTAACCAATCAAACATGGAAATTTTTTACCAAACTGCGGATAGTCTGATCTTGAAATTTAAAAAAAATGAAACTAGTAATGATGCAGATAGTACTTCTTGCATAGTAGATAACTCTGCTGTAAAATTTTTTTATATCTGGTGAGGCACTGTTGAAAAAATGGCCAAGTCCAAAACCATGAAAAAAATAACAAAAATTCTCCAAAATTAAATCTATTGTTTGTAGATCACATCCCTGTATAGTATAGATCACTTCTGTAAAGTTTCATTGAGATCAGATGAGCCAATGCTGAAAAATAACTTGCTTAAAAAACGTTAAAGAAAACTGCACTGTCAAAATACATGAAAAAAGTCCAAGTCCAAAACCGTGAAAAAAATAGTTAAAATGCCCCAAAATAAAATCTATTGAGATCGGATGAGCCAGTGTTGAAAAATAACTTGCTTAAAAAACGTTAAAGAAAACTGCACTGGCAAAATACAAGAAAAAAGTCCAAGTCCAAAACCGTGAAAAAAATAGTTAAAATGCCCCAAAATTAAATCTATTGTTATGTACATCACATCCCGGTATAGTATAGATCACTTCTGTAAAGTTTCATTGCAATCGGATGAGCCAGTGTTGAAAAATAAGTTTGACCCCTGGCCACTGCCCTCAGATTTACTCACGAACACAAAAATGTGTTGTACCGTAGTCTACTAACTACAAGCTTCAAAATGATATGTGACATGACCACATTTGCTAAAATTTATTTTCTGCACACCATTTCCCCCCATCTCTGTCCCTGGGATGATATCAAAATTGCAATGTGTCATGCACATCCCTGGCCATATGTGTAATCATACAGAAAGTTACAAGTTTCTATCTGAAATGGTCTAGGAGGAGTTGCGTTACAATAGATTGGTGCACACTTTTGGCCCCGTCCCCACCCTCAGTTTTGACCCAAGATCAATATAATTCCCTGTAATGTCGTCTACTCATCATTGTCTAGAAAATGATATGCGACATGACAAGCTTTGAAAAAGGGATCATGCCAAAATTTCAAAAGTGTCACGCACATCCCTGGCCATATGTGCAATCATCCCCAAAGTTTCAAGTTTCTATCTGAAATTGTCTAGGAGTTGCATTACAATAGATTGGTGCCCACTTCTGACCCCCCCCCCCCCCCAACCCCCTACCCTCAGTTTGTGACCCAAGATCAATATAATTCTTTGTACTGTAGTCGACTCATCATTGGACTGAAAATGATATACGACATGACCTTTGGAAAAATTAAATTTTTTACCTCAAATTCCCCACCCCAGGCCCCCTGCCCCTGGTCATGCCAAAATTGCAAAACTGTCATGCACATCCCTGTCCATATGTGCAATCATCCCTAAAGTTTCAAGTTTCTATCTGAAATGGTCTACGAGGAGTTGCATTACAATCGATAGTTATAGGCCAAAACTGCACTTGCAAAACACATTATAAAAGTCCAAAACCGTGGAAAAAAAGAAGTTCAAATGCCCTAAAATTAAATCTATTGTTATGTGCCCTGTATAGTATAGATCGCCTCTGTAAAGTTTCATTGAGATCGGATGAGCCAGTGTTGAAAAAATAAGTTGATTAAAAAACCTTAACCAAAACTGCACTTGCAAAATACGTGAAAAACGTCCAAGTCCAAAACCGGGGAAAAAATTGTTAGAATGCCCCAAAATTAAATGTGTTGTTATGTAGATCACATCCCTGTATAGTATAGATCACTTCTGTAAAGTTTCATTGAGATCGGATGAGCCAGTGTTGAAAAAATAAGTTGATTAAAAAACCTTAACCAAAACTGCACTTGCAAAATATGTGAAAAAAGTCCAAGTCCAAAACCGGGGAAAAAATTGTTAAAATGCCCCAAAATTAAATGTGTTGTTATGTAGATCACATCCCTGTATAGTATAGATAGATCACTTCTGTAAAGTTTCATTGAGATCGGATGAGCCAGTGTTGAAAAATATGTTGATTAAAGAACCTTAACCATAAGTACAGATATGGTGACGCTGACGCCGCCGATGACAGAAATAGTGATCCCTATGTCTCGCTTCTGCTTCGCAGGCGAGACAAAAATAGTCTTATTCTGCAAATGGACATTTTCTATGGGAAAAAAGGTTAAGCATAGTGCAGGTGGTTTGCCATTTGAAATATCTGAAAACTTGTTTTATCAATGATAACCTTTCATATGCAACAAGAGAGAGATATGATATTTTTGGTGGCCATGAAAGTAAACGAATCATTCATCAAGACAAGAATGACATCATATGTACACCAAATACAAGAGGTGTTCCATACTTTTTTTTTTACAATATAATAAGTAGCAGGATATTTCCAGATACTTATATTTGCGGAAATACATATGTAGAGAAATTATAGGTTTCTGACTAACCTGTCCGAGTAGTTCCTCCCAATCCTCCTTAACTGCCTTAATAACTGGATCAGCAAGTGTTGGATTATGCTGTGTTAGAGTTTTATAACGCTCCACAAATGTCTCCACTGATCCACCTTTGGATGATATCTCATCTTTGATACCCTGCAAAAGATATGAGTGGATAGGACAGGATTATTAACTAAGGAGAGGCTGGTTTTGGTCAGTGTTATATATTCTTGCCATATTTATTGCATATACATGTAGGTTGTACTGGTTCACGATTGACAGTAATCAGTCGTTGTTTTCACTAACAAACTTTGTGTAAAACATGTTTTGAAATCAATACAGAATATTTTGAAAAAAATTTAAACGTAAGCTAAACGCAATTGTTTTCAGAATATCTAGAATGAATTTAACTACACACATATCTATTCATACACACCGTATGGTACAAGACTTTCAAATAAGAAAAATTTAAATTGAAATAATCGCAGAGTAATGGTACCTGTTTACTAACACCATACAGCTGGATAAGGAGCAGGTGGCATCACGACTGGTTCATGGTGAGGGGGGTGAGGGTGCTGGGGGGATGAGGAGCAGGTGGCATCATGACTGGTTCATGGTGAGGGGGTGAGGGTGCTGGGGGATGAGGAGCAGGTGGCATCATGACTGGTTCATGGTGAGGGGGGGTGAGGGTGCTGGGGGATAAGGAGCAAGTGTCATCATGACTGGTTCATGGCGAATGGGGTGCTGGTGGATAAGGAGCAGGTCTTATACAGAGTGGTTCATGGTGATTGGGGGGGGGGTATTAAATAGCCAATCTCATCCCAACTGGTTCATTGTGAAAGCGTATAAGGAGCAGCTCACATCCCGACTGGATGATGATGAAGGGCTGATAAGGACCAAGGGGGTGAAGGGTGGGGGGGATCAGGAGCAGATATCATCCTGACTGGCTGATGATGAAGGGGAAAAAGGAACAGGTCTCATCAAGACTGGTTCATGGTGACGGGTGCGGAGGAATAAGGAGCATGTCTCATCCTGATTGGCTCATGATGAAGCGTGATAACAGCCAAGTATTAGGTAAGTAGCGGGTTTCATTCCGACTGGCTAATGGTGAAGGGGGGTGGGGGGGGGGGGGAGAATAAGCAAGTCTAGTCCTAACTGGCTCATGCTGAATAGTGTGTGGATGGATAAGGAGCCGGTCTCATCCCGACCGGTTCCTGTAGTACTGTGTACAAGGCCATCATTGTGACAGCAGCCAGCACACATGGACTGAGTACACTTTAAATCTTGTAGCATGACAGATTAGATAGGAAGTCTTTATAATATATGAAATATTGTGCTCAATTATTTGAAATTAATTTGAATGAAATCTGTTTCTGCTTATGGTAGCAACAACCTTCCGTCAAATTCATTGTAAAATGTTTTACTGTATGTTAGATTCAGAATTGAGATACTGTGATATCAGGGATCATGAAAGTGACTTTAATGAACAAAAATTAAAAAAAAAAGAAAATGGCTCCTGCAGTGGCCTTGAGATGTCAATTGGCATGTCAGGAGAATACTAATTTTGAAAACTTTCCAAGGGAATATATAGCCTTCTTTTCTCCTGCAAATTGACATTCAATGACTGTCTGACTGATGTAAGAAACAACCAATAATTTCAATGGGCAATAACTGTATATGCTGAATATTTTGAAAACAATTTGACTGAGTTGTTGGTGACTAAACCACCAACACCTTTCAGTCAAATTGTCTTCAAAATATTCAGAGAATCCAGAGTTAAACCCCATGGAAAATGTAGTCTGCAGAAATTCAGCAGACAGACAGCTAAACAGATTTATTACCTGAAGTTTATCAATCTCAATTTCTGCGGCTTCAGGATGTAGTTTTGATGGATGTTGTTCCAGCTCCTGCACCTCTTCCTGTCTCTGTCGTAACCAGGTGCGCAGCTCTGTGCGTTGACGATCCACACTCTCCCATTGCTGGATGATATCACGCAGCGTGTTCATTCGAGACTCAATCTGTGATAAACAGAACAATTAACTGAAAAAATATCTCAAACCCACCACGCTGAAAATAGCGGACTCATTTAATGGTTAAGCCAGCCAAAAATGCCTTCTGTAATGTTCTTGAGAAATGGCCATTTGTAAGCCATGAGAAGACAATTTTTGAAAACTTACCATTGAAATGTCTCCCTCAATAATACAGCCAGTCAATCATGTGGGAAACTTTCAAAAATAGCTTTCTCTGGGTCATTAAGCTAACATTAAAATTTTTGTAAGTTCAAGTCTATAAACATGATGTGACGGGTTCAGTACAGGGAACGAAATATGTTAAATATTTTGAAATTAATATCACTGTACTATACTTGTTGTGAAATTACCGGTATTTTCAAATTATTTAACAACTGGCTGAAAATACCAGTCGGACATGTCAGAGCAATAGATGCTTGTACTATAACACAAAGATCTGATATATTACTTAAGTATCTAACATCATAAAACAAAATATGTCATCTGTTACTTGTCCGAATGAACCTTTTAATGGTCATACCGGCAAAAAACGGCCTCAGTTATGGTCATGTGGAATGTCCATTTACAGGCCAAGAGAAAACAATTTTTGAAAATTTACCACTGGAATGACTGACTCGATAATGGAGCCAGTCATTCCAATACTAAATTTTCAAAAATTATATTCTTTTGGCCTATAAATGGACATTCAATAGGCAGATATTTAAATATTCTTCACCAAAATTGACCATTAAAGAAATGACGTAGGTGCATTGCACAAAAGGGGGCAGAGGTTCGACACTAAACGTTTGAATTGTATGTCTTTGGAGAAATTAAAATTTAATAAACATTCTGTTGAATATTTTGAAACTAATTTGCCTGGGTGCTGTTGCTGCCAGAGCCACGACCTACTGGTAATTACCGTGAAATTGATTCTGGTTTCAGTGTAAACATCTATTCGATCGCTCGCACAAAGTGGGCAGAGATTACCTAGACATGGATCCATCAATGCACCTTTCCAGTTATACTATGCCCCGCCCATTTCTAGCTACCCTCCACCCACACCTTGCTCGTGTTGGAATTGATCGACCCCTGAACTCTGACTATCAATTTCCAGAAAACTATACAGGTAAGCTGTTGAACATTTTGAAACTAATTTGATTGTGACATCATCCTACATGTCACATAGTTGATTATGACGTCATATGATAGATGGATAAACTGGAAAGATCCATTGCAACAAATGCAGCACAAATGCCAGATATGAAGTTTTGAAAACATAATTCCTGGCATTATATATCACATTAGTAAAAAACAAAACATCTCTAAACACCCACCTGAGCCAGCCCCTCTTGCATCTGATGATTAACTTCCTCAGACAGAATAGCGACCGACGATTCATCTCCATGGTCGGTTGTATCACTAGATCCCAGACTCTCGCATCGATGAGCCGCATTAAGGAGCTCCTGTTTGATAGTATTCAGCTTCTCCCACATTGACTACAAATAAGACAATTAATGTTATATAAATTTTATATTTCATCAAAATTAGATAAACAATCGAAAAGTAAAAAAATATTTATCAACCATTTGAACCCAGAAATACATAAACAATTTGAAATGCATTTGACTGGAAGAAGTTGCTCTACAGCTTACAATGAAATCAGTTACAAGATATTCAACACAGTCAAGACTTACATAACCGTTTAACACGCATATCAGCCAAAAAAGGCTTCTGCAGTGGTCTTGAGAAATGTCCAGTTGCAGACCAAGGTTCTTTTTTTTTAAATTTACCACTGGAATGACTGGCTCGATAACCGGTTATCGAGCCAGTCATTCCAGTGGTAAATTAAAAAAAATAGTCTTCTCTTGTTCTGCAAACGGACATTTTCTATGAGAAAATTTAAATTTTCTTGAACAAATTCGAGGGTTAAATTGATAAGACTTGTAGTAGCCCTATTAATCTAGTAAGATGATAAAGGACCCAATGCTGGTGCATGTTAAGATAAACTTTATTTGATTTTTAACAAGCTTTCACATATTTCATTATGCCACGGCTCATAATAAGTCTGAGGATTCTTGTTATTTTTGTCCTTTATCACAATTTCAAAATTTACTCAGTTTTTGAAAACATCTCTAAAGACAGTAAGAGACTTGCTGCTAAATTATTCAAAATATTTAGCAGACATTTTAGGTAAATTATTGTTTTTTATCCAGGTAGGTTCAAGAGTTAAATAGTATAAAGAAATAGTTGCTATAACATTTGACCTCTGACCTTGGATGTCTCTAGCTGTCTATAAGCATCCTGTAAGTCATCAGGTAGGTTAGCATTAGCATCATCCAGCCATTGTGGTACGTCTTCACACAGGAAATGTCTCTGAGATTCAAGTAATGTCTTGTAGTCATGCCACTTCTTCTCAACATCATCTAAGCGGGTCTGTGAAAAAAGTGTACAGCCAAAATGTATGATGACCAACTTCAGCAATGATGACCGACAGCTGACATGATGACCAGTATATTAGCCATTATGATGATAACCAACGAAAATGCAATACCTAACATGATGACCAAGGCAAGCCATGATGATCAATACCTAACATGATGACCAAGGGAGACCAAGATGATCAATACCTAACATGATGACCAAGGCAGACCAAGATGATCAATAGCTAAGATGATGACCAAGGCAGGCCATGATGACCAATACCTAACATGATGACCAAGGCAGACCAAGATGATCAATACCTAACATGATGACCAAGGCAGACCAAGATGATCAATACCTAACATGATGACCAAGGCAGACCAAGATGATCAATACCTAACATGATGACCAAGGCAGACCAAGATGATCAATACCTAACATGATGACCAAGGGAGACCAAGATGATCAATACCTAACATGATGACCAAGGCGGACCAAGATGATCAATACCTAACATGATGACCAAGGCGGACCAAGATGATCAATACCTAACATGATGACCAAGGCAGACCAAGATGATCAATACCTAACATGATGACCAAGGCAGACCAAGATGATCAATACCTAACATGATGACCAAGGCAGACCAAGATGATCAATACCTAACATGATGACCAAGGCAGGCCATGATGACCAATACCTAACATGATGACCAAGGGAGACCAAGATGATCAATACCTAACATGATGACCAAGGCAGACCAAGATGATCAATACCTAACATGATGACCAAGGCAGACCAAGATGATCAATACCTAACATGATGACCAAGGCAGACCAAGATGATCAATAGCTAAGATGATGACCAAGGCAGGCCATGATGACCAATACCTAACATGATGACCAAGGCAGACCAAGATGATCAATACCTAACATGATGACCAAGGCAGACCAAGATGATCAATACCTAACATGATGACCAAGGCAGACCAAGATGATCAATACCTAACATGATGACCAAGGCAGACCAAGATGATCAATAGCTAAGATGATGACCAAGGCAGGCCATGATGACCAATACCTAACATGATGACCAAGGCAGACCATGATGATCAATACCTAACATGATGACCAAGGCGGGCCATGATGATCAATACCTAACATGATGACCAAGGCAGACCAAGATGATCAATACCTAACATGATGACCAAGGCGGGCCAAGATGATCAATACCTAACATGATGACCAAGGCAGGCCATGATGACCAATACCTAACATGATGACAAAAGGCAGGCCATGATTATCAAAAAAACAGTCTGTTTTTGCTGGCTTGACTATTAAAGGCTTTAACCCTTTCACGACGTGGTCCTGGGAAATGTCCATTTGCAGGCCAAGAGCAGGCTATTTTTGGAAATTTTACGACTGGAATGACTGGCTCAATTGGTAAATTTTCAAAAATAGTCTTCTCTTGGCCTGCAAATGGACATTTATTCAGTAAATATTTTAATTTTTGGAAAAAATTTAGTCATTAAAGGGTTAAAGGTTAAGATGTTGCAATAAGAAAATAGAGTAAAGTCTCCTCCAACCCTCGTGTATCGCTGTAATTCCACAATCTATCGAGTAATCAAGGTTATTAAGCATTTCACCTCAGCAATCATGCAATCGCCACTCTAAAGTAACAATGACAGCAAACTGCTGAATTGTTTGAAACTCATTTGACTGGAAGCTTACAGTGACAGGTTCCAGTAAAATTTATTTTCAAATATCCATGGCCTTACCTGCATGGTTTCTTTGAAATTAAGACTGTATCTCAGAGAGGAAGAGGAGAAAGAAGCATGTCACTATTATTACTAATATATGCAGCAGACTAATGCGACTCATACATTGTTATTGATGGTCATTATCAGAAAGATCGGCCAGTCATCATGAAGATTAAGAGGCTCGAGAATGAGCGAGGCCTGATACTTATAACCCTAGTCCTGTAAGGGTAGAGAGTACCACAGGTGTGTGTGTGTGTGTGTGTGTGTGTGTGTGTGTGTGTGTGTGTGTGTGTGTGTTTGTGCGTGCGTGCGTGCATGCGCGTGGAGCTGTATCTAACAGAAGACGGCATATCCCGCCAGATCCAAACATTTCAGATAACCACACATCAAGAGTTGACACAATGTTAATTGTAAAGGACAATATTACTGAAAAACTAATCAATGAAAAAAGAAATTTTACACTGCATCTCCCCTTAATATATCCACTGAGAAAGATTTGCAAGTGCAGGTTCAATTCAGCTCAAAACACTTCCAGGGTTCATACAACCACCAGATTTTTCATTCAAGGACTTTGCAATTTCAAAATTTTCAGGGGCACGATACCAGGCTAGACATGGGGTGGTAAATGAAGGGGGAGGCCTGGGATGTGAATCCCTTGACAATACACGAATCCTCTGATAATACAACCGATAAGGTGTCCCGAGAGACTGCTAATGCAAAGGCTTTAATAATCGAGGTGCCTTCATTTTGACTAATGATTAATGACAACACTTGTAAATAATTTGGACTGAAATGTTAAATTCAAGGGCTTTTAAATACATTAAAGCAAGTACTTTTCGAGAATTCTCAAATTAAAGGCTTTTCAAGGAAGATGTCAAAATTCAAGTTCTTTTCAAGTTTGTATGAACGCCTGGACAAGAAACTTTTGATGAATTTTAAGTTTGTCAGGGGTGCAAGTGTGTGGAATACAAACAGATTTTGCTGAAAGGCAATCACAACTGAGGAAGTTTCAAGCAATCTAACAGCAACCTTATTTTCACCAAATTCAGTCTGTCAGGGTATCCACAAATGCCCTGACTATCAATTTCCAGAACACTATACAGGTAAGCCGTTGAATATTTTGAAACTATTCTGACTGGGTGCTGTTGCTGGCAATGGCAGCAACATCGCCCAATCAAATTAGTTTCAAAGTATTCAACAGGATATTTATTAAATAGTAAAGACATACAATTCATCCGACAGTGCTTAGTTTGTCTTCAATTATGCGTTCATGATGTACTTATCTCCATCATTCATGACATCATTCCAACACGTCACATAGTTGATTATGGCATCGTATGATTGACTGAGAAACTGGATTCATCAAATCCCTGTTTGCATGGTTTTACTGTTCATTACACACATGAACTTCATAATCTCACTGATGAAATACCATTTACACAATATCAACTAAGCTATACAGGAAGATTTAAGCAACATGGACTTCCTGGCAAATTAATTTCAATGTTTTATACCTAGTCCAAGTATAAACCGGATAAGTCCATTAACCTGTTGTTGTAATGGCTAGAGGCGTGTCATCAGCAATGCACAGGGAATTCTAGATTACAGAAGAATCAGAAGAACCAAAAGGCAGGGGAAAATCAGTGTCACTCAGTATCCGGGGCTCAGATAGAATAGTAAAGTGAAATGTTCCAATAAAGATCTTCATGCGCAAGAAACAGAACTAAATGACAGGAAACACTTTGACAGACAAATACCACTGTCAAAACCAGTCAATGGACCGCTCCAGTTTTAGCTATACCCGCCCATCTCTAGCTAAGCTCCACCCACGCTTCGCCATGTTGGGATCGATCAATCACTGAACTCATGACTCTCAATTTCTAGAAAACTATACAGGTAAGCTGTTAAATATTTTGAAACAAATTTGACTGTGTGTATGGCAGCAACAGTGCAGTCAAATTAGTTTCAAAATATTCAACAGAATGTTTATTAAAGAGCAAAGAGATACATACTTGTCGGACTATTAAGAGGTTAAGACTGACTAAATCAAGTCATTCATGCTGTAATTGATTATGACATCATCCTACATGTTACATGGTTGATTATGACATCATATGATGGATGGATAAACTGAAAAGGAGGTCCTTCAATTGATCTCAGTTAAGATTTATCAGACCTTTTGAATGAGGCGATGAGTAAATCACAAACAGAGACATATAATAAGATCATTTATTTCTTGAATATAATAGAATTTCAGTGTATACTATATATAAAAAATTTAATAAAACTTTCATCAATACTGGACGGAATGAACACATTGGAATGAATAAATCTTAAAAAGAACTTTTATGTAAATGAGTAGACTTTTTTACTCTACGTTTGACTCCTCAAATTGTCACTCTCGTCACGAAAGCACTTGTACATGTAGTAACAGATGAACAAATAAATAACAGCACAGCCTTAAAGCCCACTTACAACAATCTCTGATTATTTGAAAAAATCTGTTGACTATCTGAATTCAATAACATTTTGATTATTATTTAATTTCATTTTCACAAAACCATGTAAATGCAATAAGCAGTCAAAGTATTATCACAAAAAAGAAATGTATACATTTTGCAATATAACAAATGTTGTATATATTTAGCAAGATATAATCTGATATTACACACACACACACACACACATGCATGTGCACACACGCGCACCCACGCTCACACCATAGCATTCAGACAACAGCATGTATTTTGAATACAATTTGATTGAATGATACTGATTAATAGTAAACGAATTATTAAATATATTCTGTATATATTGATCTGACTTAACTAGTGAACAAATGAAAATTAAAAACGAATTCACTGAGATTGATGTGAAATAATAACCTTCTCTAGAATCCAACTGGCTATGAAATGGACTTTTCCAGTTTATCTATCCATCATATGACCTCATAATCAACTACATGACATGCAGGACGACGTCATAATCATTATGTCATGAATGACTTGATTTAGTCTGTCTTAAACGCTTAATAGTGCATCAGGTTGTAAGAATTGTATGTCTTTACTATTTAATTAACATGCTGTTGAATATTTCGAAACTAATTTGAGTGGGTGCTGTTGCTGCCATAGGCAGCAACAGCAACCAGTCAAATTAGTTTCAACATATTCAACAGCTTACCTGTATAGTTTTCTGGAAATTGAGTCATGGCGTTCTGGGATCGATCGATCCCAACATGGGCAATGTGTGGGTGGAGCTTAGCTGGAGATGGGCGGGACCTAGCTAAATCTGGAAAAGTCCATTATAAGATACAACAGAGGGATTTATTAATAGCTATGTCCCGCCAATTTCTACATAAACACTTTGCACATGTATTTGAATCAATTTTGACACTTTGAAGCCTAAATTCTCCGACCCTCAATTTCAAGGTAAGTCACCTGTACAAGCAGTTCATGACCCTCAATTTCAAGGTAAGTCACGCGTACAAGCAATTCATGACCCTCAATTTCAAGGTAAGTCACCTGTACAAGCAGTTCATGACCCTCAATTTCAAGGTAAGTCACCGTACAAGCAGTTCATGACCCTCAATTTCAAGGTAAGTCACCCGTACAAGCAGTTCATGACCATCAATTTCAAGGTAAGTCACCTGTACAAGCAGTTCATGATCCTCAATTTCTCCCTCAATTTCAAGGTAAGTCACTTGTACAAGCAGTTCATAACCCTCAATTTCAAGGTAAGTCACCCGTACAAGCCGTTCATGACCCTCAATTTCAAGGTAAGTCACCTGTACAAGCAGTTCATGGCCCTCAATTTCAAGGTAAGTCACCCGTACAAGCAGTTCATGACCCTCAATTTCAAGGTAAGTCACCCGTACAAGCAGTTCATGACCCTCAATTTCAAGGTAAGTCACCCGTACAAGCAGTTCATGACCCTCAATTTCAAGGTAAGTCACCCGTACAAGCAGTTCATGGCCCTCAATTTCAAGGTAAGTCACCGGTACAAGCAGTTCATGGCCCTCAATTTCAAGGTAGGTCACCCGTACAAGCAGTTCATGGCCCTCAATTCCAAGGTAAGTCACCGGTACAAGCAATTCATGGCCCTCAATTTCAAGGTAAGTCACCCGTACAAGCAGATCATGACCCTCAATTTCAAGGTAAGTCACCCGTACAAGCAGTTCATGGCCATCAATTTCAAGGTAAGTCACCCGTACAAGCAGTTCATGACCCTCAATTTCAAGGTAAGTCACCCGTACAAGCAGTTCATGACCCTCAATTTCAAGGTAAGTCACCCGTACAAGCAGTTCATGACCCTCAATTTCAAGGTAAGTCACCCGTACAAGCAGTTCATGACCCTCAATTTCAAGGTAAGTCACCCGTACAAGCAGTTCAGGCTCAGGAGAACATGAGTCCTCCAGCAGCTCACCAGAAAAGTAACTAAGGACAGATTACATCCATGACAGTTTCAACAACTGGCTCACCAGAATGCAGATATGAACGTTAGAAATGTGGGCGCCGAGTTGAAACAACGGAAAGCCATGCTTAAAGCATCTACTGCTGCATCACAGAACAAACCTCTGGTCTAATATTTTGAAACTAAGTTGACTGGAAGCTGTTGCTGCCTATGACAGCAACAGCGTGTTGCTCCCTGTTAAATTAGTTTCAAAATATTCATCAGAAACTTAATTAAATTGTAAATTCATCAAAGACATACAATTTAACCATGTTTGTGATAACCCTTTACCACTTTCCAAACACACCGCATTTGACGTCAGCTACGAAGTGCCAGTTTGATGAATGACACCAGATAATTGAACCACAGATTAGATTCCTCCATTAATTGTGACATTACGGCAGTACATTTAGTTGTGAAATTAATTACTTTCTCTAAACGCCAACTGGTTGTGAAGTTAAAAACTTCCAAAGGCTAAACTTGGTTGTGAAATTATAATCGACTATACTCTTGGCAAGGTTTTTGAAAATAATCTTAAAACTAATTTGACTGGAAGCTGTTGCTGAGCAATGTAGCAATATCTTTCAGCTAAATTGTTTCAAGACATTCAACACAATAATTTATCATATTTTATCTATAGGTTGCAGAAGCTATACAATGATAAGGAAGCACTTGAAGAAACAGACTATTTCTAGAGTAGCAAGTAAAGCACACTTTTATACAAACTTGAAAAATGTTTTTAAAACAGAGAAAATCCTGTTCAAAGCAGGTTTTCTAGAGTAAGTAGCACTTCTTGACTAAATAATTACACCGAAACTTTGTGGCACACAAGAACGAAGAATTGAAATAACTAGCTTTTATATACTATAGCATAGGTATAGGTCAGGGTTTCTAGTCTGCTTCCACTTGCGTGCTCAGCCGACTTTCCACCCAGTATATCATATGCTCAAAAAAGCCCGGAGAACAATACCACAAGAATGAAGATCTGAAATATCCCCAGCTTTTACTAGCATATAACATGATTAACCCTTTAATGGTCAAATTTGGTCAAGAAAATGAAAATATTTACTTACTAAATGTCCATTTGCAGGCCAAGAGAAGACTATTTAAAAAATTTACCACTGGAATGACTGGCTCGTTCGATAATATTCCAGACATTCCAGTGATAAATTTTCAAAAATAGTCTTCTCTTGGCCTGCAAATTGACATTCCTCAGGACTATTTCTAAGCCCGGATTTGGTCGGCCTGACCATTAAAGTGTTAAATAAACCAGACCAAATAGACCAAAATATCAACAACAATAAGCAAATTAATCATTCATGAAGCTCGATAAATCCTTACTTTTCTCACTAGCACTACAGCCAGCCTTGTCTATAAAGAGAACCTTCCATGAAGGCAGACGGTTATGAATCATTAAGATGTGTGAGTCGTCAAACCACCCGTCATAACGAACAACCATCAGTTGTTTTCGTATGATTTCTAGTCGTTAGAGAACTTGTCATAACGAACAAACATTATTTGTTTCCTTAAGATGTGTTGTCATCAGACAATCAGTCATAACGAACAAACATTATTTGTTTCCTTAAGATGTGTTGTCATCAGACAACCCGTCATAACGAACAAACATTATTTGTTTCCTTAAAATTTGTTGTCATCAGACTACCGTCATAACAAACCACCATTATTTGTTTTCTTAAAATGTGTTGTCATCAGACAACCCGTCATAACGAACCACCATGATTTGTTTCCATTAGATTTGTCGTCATCAGACAACCCGTCATAACGAACAAACATTATTTGTTTCCATAAGATGTGTCATCATCGGACAACCCATCATAATGAACCACCATTATTTGTTTCCATAAGATATGTCGTCATCAGGTAACCCGTCATAATGAACCACCATGATTTATTTCCTTAAGATGTGTCGTCATCAGACAACCCGTCATAACGAACAAACATTATGTTTCCTTAAGATGTGTCGTCATCAGACAACCCGACATAATGAACCACCATGATTTATTTCCTTAAGATGTGTCCTCATCAGACAACCAGTCATAACGAACAAACATTATTTGTTTCCTTAAGATGTGTCGTCATCAGATAACCAGTCATAACGAACTACCATGATTTGTTTCCATAAGATTTGTCGTCATCAGACAACCCGTCATAACGAACCACCATGATTTGTTTCCATAAGATTTGTCATCATCAGACAACCCGTTATAACGAACAAACATTATTTGTTTCCATAAGATGTGTCATCATCGGACAACCAGTCATAACGAACAAACATTATTTGTTTCCTTAAGATGTGTCGTCATCAGACAACCCGTCATAACGAACAAACATTATTTGTTTCCTTAAGATGTGTCGTCATCAGACAACCAGTCATAACGAACTACCATGATTTGTTGTCATCGGACAACCCGTCATAACGAACAAACATTATTTGTTTCCTTAAGATGTGTCGTCATCAGACAACCAGTCATAACGAACAAACATTATTTGTTTCCTTAAGATGTGTCGTCATCAGACAACCAGTCATAACGAACCACCATGATTTGTTTCCATAAGATTTGTCGTCATCAGACAACCCGTCATAACGAACAAACATTATTTGTTTCCATAAGATTTGTCGTCATCAGACAACCCGTCATAATGAACCACCATTATTTGTTTCCATAAGATATGTCGTCATCAGACAACCCGTCATAATGAACCACCATGATTTATTTCCTTAAGATGTGTCGTCATCAGACAACCCGTCATAACGAACAAACATTATGTTTCCTTAAGATGTGTCGTCATCAGACAACCCGACATAATGAACCACCATGATTTATTTCCTTAAGATGTGTCCTCATCAGACAACCAGTCATAACGAACAAACATTATTTGTTTCCTTAAGATGTGTCGTCATCAGATAACCAGTCATAACGAACTACCATGATTTGTTTCCATAAGATTTGTCGTCATCAGACAACCCGTCATAACGAACCACCATGATTTGTTTCCATAAGATTTGTCATCATCAGACAACCCGTTATAACGAACAAACATTATTTGTTTCCATAAGATGTGTCATCATCGGACAACCAGTCATAACGAACAAACATTATTTGTTTCCTTAAGATGTGTCGTCATCAGACAACCCGTCATAACGAACAAACATTATTTGTTTCCTTAAGATGTGTCGTCATCAGACAACCAGTCATAACGAACTACCATGATTTGTTGTCATCGGACAACCCGTCATAACGAACAAACATTATTTGTTTCCTTAAGATGTGTCGTCATCAGACAACCAGTCATAACGAACAAACATTATTTGTTTCCTTAAGATGTGTCGTCATCAGACAACCAGTCATAACGAACCACCATGATTTGTTTCCATAAGATTTGTCGTCATCAGACAACCCGTCATAACGAACAAACATTATTTGTTTCCATAAGATTTGTCGTCATCAGACAACCCGTCATAATGAACCACCATTATTTGTTTCCATAAGATATGTCGTCATCAGACAACCCGTCATAATGAACCACCATGATTTATTTCCTTAAGATGTGTCGTCATCAGACAACCCGTCATAACGAACAAACATTATGTCTCCTTAAGATGTGTCATCATCGGACAACCCGTCATAATGAACCACCATTATTTGTTTCCATAAGATGTCGTCATCAGGCAACCCGTCATAATGAACCACCATTATTTGTTTCCATGTGTCGTCATCAGACAACCCGTTATAATGAACCACCATTATTTGTTTCCATAAGATGTGTCGTCATCAGACAACCCGTTATAACGAACCACCATTATTTGTTTCCATGTGTCGTCATCAGACAACCCGTTATAATGTACCACCATTATTTGTTTCCATGTGTCATCATCAGACAACCCGTCATAATGAACCCCATTATTTGTTTCCATGTGTCGTCATCAGACAACCCGTTATAATGTACCACCATCATTTGTTTCCATGTGTCATCATCGGACAACCAGTCATAACGAACTACCATGATTTGTTTCCATAAGATTTGTCGTCATCAGACAACCCGTCATAACGAACCACCATGATTTGTTTCCATAAGATTTGTCGTCATCAGACAACCCGTCATAACGAACAAACATTATTTGTTTCCATAAGATGTGTCATCATCGGACAACCAGTCATAACGAACAAACATTATTTGTTTCCTTAAGATGTGTCGTCATCAGACAACCCGTCATAACGAACAAACATTATTTGTTTCCATAAGATGTGTCATCATCGGACAACCCATCATAATGAACCACCATTATTTGTTTCCATAAGATATGTCGTCATCAGGTAACCCGTCATAATGAACCACCATGATTTATTTCCTTAAGATGTGTCGTCATCAGACAACCCGTCATAACGAACAAACATTATGTTTCCTTAAGATGTGTCGTCATCAGACAACCCGACATAATGAACCACCATGATTTATTTCCTTAAGATGTGTCCTCATCAGACAACCAGTCATAACGAACAAACATTATTTGTTTCCTTAAGATGTGTCGTCATCAGATAACCAGTCATAACGAACTACCATGATTTGTTTCCATAAGATTTGTCGTCATCAGACAACCCGTCATAACGAACCACCATGATTTGTTTCCATAAGATTTGTCATCATCAGACAACCCGTCATAACGAACAAACATTATTTGTTTCCATAAGATGTGTCATCATCGGACAACCAGTCATAACGAACAAACATTATTTGTTTCCTTAAGATGTGTCGTCATCAGACAACCCGTCATAACGAACAAACATTATTTGTTTCCTTAAGATGTGTCGTCATCAGACAACCAGTCATAACGAACTACCATGATTTGTTGTCATCGGACAACCCGTCATAACGAACAAACATTATTTGTTTCCTTAAGATGTGTCGTCATCAGACAACCAGTCATAACGAACAAACATTATTTGTTTCCTTAAGATGTGTCGTCATCAGACAACCAGTCATAACGAACCACCATGATTTGTTTCCATAAGATTTGTCGTCATCAGACAACCCGTCATAACGAACAAACATTATTTGTTTCCATAAGATTTGTCGTCATCAGACAACCCGTCATAATGAACCACCATTATTTGTTTCCATAAGATATGTCGTCATCAGACAACCCGTCATAATGAACCACCATGATTTATTTCCTTAAGATGTGTCGTCATCAGACAACCCGTCATAACGAACAAACATTATGTCTCCTTAAGATGTGTCATCATCGGACAACCCGTCATAATGAACCACCATTATTTGTTTCCATAAGATGTCGTCATCAGGCAACCCTTCATAATGAACCACCATTATTTGTTTCCATGTGTCGTCATCAGACAACCCGTTATAATGAACCACCATTATTTGTTTCCATAAGATGTGTCGTCATCAGACAACCCGTTATAACGAACCACCATTATTTGTTTCCATGTGTCGTCATCAGACAACCCGTTATAATGTACCACCATTATTTGTTTCCATGTGTCATCATCAGACAACCCGTCATAATGAACCCCATTATTTGTTTCCATGTGTCGTCATCAGACAACCCGTTATAATGTACCACCATCATTTGTTTCCATGTGTCATCATCGGACAACCAGTCATAACGAACTACCATGATTTGTTTCCATAAGATTTGTCGTCATCAGACAACCCGTCATAACGAACCACCATGATTTGTTTCCATAAGATTTGTCGTCATCAGACAACCCGTCATAACGAACAAACATTATTTGTTTCCATAAGATGTGTCATCATCGGACAACCAGTCATAACGAACAAACATTATTTGTTTCCTTAAGATGTGTCGTCATCAGACAACCCGTCATAACGAACAAACATTATTTGTTTCCTTAAGATGTGTCGTCATCAGACAACCAGTCATAACGAACTACCATGATTTGTTGTCATCGGACAACCCGTCATAACGAACAAACATTATTTGTTTCCTTAAGATGTGTCGTCATCAGACAACAAGTCATAACGAACAAACATTATTTGTTTCCTTAAGATGTGTCGTCATCAGACAACC
This sequence comes from Chaetoderma sp. LZ-2023a, assembly GCA_034401795.1. Classification (NCBI taxonomy): domain Eukaryota; kingdom Metazoa; phylum Mollusca; class Caudofoveata; order Chaetodermatida; family Chaetodermatidae; genus Chaetoderma; species Chaetoderma sp. LZ-2023a. The sequence goes on from CM067373.1 coordinate 23,817,337, forward strand.
AGTCATAACGAACCACCATGATTTGTTTCCATAAGATTTGTCGTCATCAGACAACCCGTCATAACGAACAAACATTATTTGTTTCCATAAGATTTGTCGTCATCAGACAACCCGTCATAATGAACCACCATTATTTGTTTCCATAAGATATGTCGTCATCAGACAACCCGTCATAATGAACCACCATGATTTATTTCCTTAAGATGTGTCGTCATCAGACAACCCGTCATAACGAACAAACATTATTTGTTTCCATAAGATGTCGTCATCAGGCAACCCGTCATAATGAACCACCATTATTTGTTTCCATGTGTCGTCATCAGACAACCCGTTATAATGAACCACCATTATTTGTTTCCATAAGATGTGTCGTCATCAGACAACCCGTTATAACGAACCACCATTATTTGTTTCCATGTCGTCATCAGACAACCCGTTATAATGTACCACCATTATTTGTTTCCATGTGTCATCATCAGACAACCCGTCATAATGAACCCCATTATTTGTTTCCATGTGTCGTCATCAGACAACCCGTTATAATGTACCACCATCATTTGTTTCCATGTGTCATCATCGGACAACCCGTCATAATGAACCCCATTATTTGTTTCCATAAGATGTGTCGTCATCAGGCAACCCGTCATAATGAACCACCATTATTTGTTTCCATGTGTCGTCATCAGACAACCTGTTATAATGTACCAGCATTATTTGTTTCCATAAGATGTGTCGTCATCAGGCAACCCGTCATAATGAACCACCATTATTTGTTTCCATGTGTCGTCATCAGACAACCCGTTATTATAATGAACAAACATTATTTGTTTCCATAAGATGTGTCATCATCAGACATTCCCAACCCATCTTAACGAACCCCAATAATTTGAATCCTTAAGAGTTGTGGTGCAACAACCATTATTTGTTTCCAAATGCTATTTAGCAAAGCAAATGATTTGTACTGGGAGGGTCTGTGATTGTCCATACAGTGTCCATTATACGCAGGTTTGTTGATATATAATTTGTCTCTACATAAAGCATACATGTTGTTTATATGGCATTTTAATTTTGATTGTTTCTTAAATCTCATTAAGACAGGAAGATTTACATTAGAGTATATGGCACTAGTTAGTATGTACAAAGCGAAATGTTTATTCGTGAAACTTGGAACATATATGTGATGCGATCTGGTAAAACCTTTCACTCATTGAGCAAACACCAAAAATATGTCAAAAATAATTTTTAGCAAAACTACTTTTTACATGTATTATGGCCCATTAACCCTTTAATGGTCAGATTTGGTCAGGAAAATCTAACAATCTGCCTATTGAATGTCCATTTACAGACCAAGATAATACAGTTTTTGAAAATTTATCACAAGGAATCACTGGCTCGGTTATTGAGCCAGTCTTTCCAGGGGTAAATTTCCAAAAATTGTATTCGCTTGAACTTTAAATGGACATTCAATTAGACCATAACAGAGGCCGGTTTTGGCCGGTAAGACCATTAAAGGGTTAGTCTATTATATTTCAAAGCATTAAAAACTTATTTTTTATTTATTTACATGTTAGGAAGAAGCATGACATAGTATGGACGCTTAATAACAAAGTTTGGTTTAATCACACAAAGCCAATTGCATATTACCAAAAAAACAGCATGGATAATGCAGGCTCCCTTGTATATACTCTCATTTCACATTTATAATAGTGATTATTTGGAAAAAGATTATTTTGATATGCCAAAATTTGCTTAATACTGATTGGTTAACAATCTGCTTATAAGTTGATTAGGTAATACTGATTGGTTAACAACGTGCTTATAAGTTGATTAGGTAATACCGATTGGTTAACAACCTGCTTATAAGTTGATTAGGTAATACCGATTGGTTAACAACCTGCTTATAAGTTGATTAGGTAATACTGATTGGTTAACAACCTGCTTATAAGTTGGTTAGGTAATACTGATTGGTTAACAACCTGCTTATAAGATGATTAAGTAATACTGATTGGTTAACAACCTGCTTATAAGTCGATTAAGTAATACTGATTGGTTAACAACCTGCTTATAAGTTGATTAAGTAATACTGATTGGTTAACAACCTGCTTATAAGTTGATTAAGTAATACTGATTGGTTGGTTAACAACCTGCTTATAAGATGATTAAGTAATACTGATTGGTTAACAACCTGCTTATAAGATGATTAAGTAATACTGATTGGTTAACAACCTGCTTATAAGTCGATTAAGTAATACTGATTGGTTAACAACCTGCTTATAAGATGATTAAGTAATACTGATTGGTTAACAACCTGCTTATAAGTCGATTAAGTAATACTGATTGGTTAACAACCTGCTTATAAGATGATTAAGTAATACTGATTGGTTAACAACCTGCTTATAAGTCGATTAAGTAATACTGATTGGTTAACAACCTGCTTATAAGTTGATTATGTAATACTGATTGGTTAACAACCTGCTTATAAGTTGATTAAGTAATACTGATTGGTCAACAACCTGCTTACAAGTTGATTAAGTAATACTGATTGGGTTACAATCTGTATATAACTGGAATTAGTAATACTGATTGTTTCAAAACCTGCTCACCACTGGAATAAGCAATGACGATTCATTTGTATACTTATTGATAACAATTAAATTGGATATAAGTAATTGTGTTATTATGGAATTGTGATTAGTGAATTATTCACACACCATGTGACTATTGATTAAATTTAGATTAATTAAATTTGATGCTTAGTTATCACTGTCACAATATTTCAAATCAACTTAATCCTTTCACTGATTAGTTCCCCATATCACATTTTCAAGGCAACCATACAGGAAAATTGTGCCATATTTTAAAATTAATTTGACTGGAAGCCATTGCTGTCTTAGGCAGCAATTAATTTAGATATATTTTACATTATTAATTCTATATCGTAAAGAATTAATCTTTTCAGGGATTTGTCAGTGATAGGGTTAATTGCGGCAGTGTTCATTTATGCTGTTCATTATAATAACTTTTAACACTATAATCCTTACAGACCAGAAACGACAAACTCTATGATCTAAAAAATATTCTGTGGAATATTTCGAAACTCATTTGACTGAGAGCTGTTGCTGTTCAGTCCCAGTCAAATTAGTTTCAAAATATTCAACAGCATCCCTGTATAGTTGCATTGAAATAAATTGAGACGCCGGAGCGTTAGAGGATTAAGTTACAATAAATATATCTAAGGATAAAAATTTAATATTTTAACAGTATAATTGGAGTGTTGCGCAATATTAATTAAAGGCTGTACTAGTCAGATTGAAAACATGGAATTCCTGAGTGGTCAAGCAATGGTCATCGACAGATTACCAGTAGAGAGCGAAATGGTCCAGAGTGACCTGGGGACACAAGCAGACAGAAATGACCATTAGCTTGTGATGGAATAACTACCACAGAACAGGGATTTACAGAGATCTACATTTAAGAGAGGGTTTTGATAGTTGTATAGATTTCAAACAAGAGAAAAAAGTGGACAGTTTGAGGGATTCAATAGAATTTTTAGGAATTTTGTAAGATCAGAACCACTCGTTCCTACCATTAAGTTAACAGACGAGCCTCACTCCAAACATTACAGTGATACAGACCAGATACCACTTACATGTGACTAGGTATAAAACATCAAAATTAATTTGCCAGGAAGTCCATGTTGCTTAAATCTTCCTGTATAGCTTAGTTGATATTGTGTAAATGGTATTTCATCAGTGAGATTATGAAGTTCATGTGTGTAATGAACAGTAAAACCATGCAAACAGGGAATTGAGGAATCCAGTTTTACAGTCAATCATATGATGTCATAATCAACTGTGATGTGTAGGATGATGTCATAATCAATTATGTCATGAATGACTTGCTTTATTCCGTCTTAAACTCTTAACAATTTGCCAGTTTGAACGAATTGTATGTCTTTTTCTATTTAATAAACATGCTGTTGAATATTTTGAAACTAATTTGACTGGGCACTGTTGTTGCCTAATAGGCAACAATAGCACGCAGTCAAATTAGTTTCAAAATATTCATTAGTTTACCTGTATAGTTTTCTGGAAATTGATATTCATGGAGTTTTGGGATCGATCGATCCCAACACGGGCGAAGTGTGGGTGTAGCTGAGTTAAGATGGAGGGGTATAGCTAAAATTGGATTCATCCATTCAAGATGAGCAGATATGTATTGAAAAAATCAGATACTACTATTGAAATATTACATGGATCGATTGTGTACTTTATATAGTAGTGGTCAAGTGATCGATTTATCCCTTTCACGGTGAAGCCGACCAAAACCAGCCTCCGCAATAGTCTTGAGGAATGTCCATTTGCAGGCCAAGAGAAGACGATTTTAGAAAATTTACCACTGGAATGCGTGGCTCAATAATCAACTCGTGGTAATTTTTCAAAAATAGGCTTCTCTTGTCCTGCAAATGCATATTCAATAAGCAACTTTTGTTTTATTTTATTTTTTTTACACAATTTGATCATTAAAGGGTTAAAACTAATTGATGAACCGTAACCCTTTCATGACGAAGCCGGCCCAACCAGGCCACTGCAGTGGTCTTGAGGTATGTCCATTTGCAGGCCAAGAGTAGACTATTTTTGAAAATTAACCACTTAAATGACTGGCTCGGTAACCGAGCCAGTCATTCCGGTAGTAAATTAAAAAAAAATTCTCTTTGCCTGCAAATGGACATTCAATTAACAAAATTTTAGATTTTCCTAATCAAATTTGGTCATTAAAGGGTTAATTTGTGTTTCCCGTGCGGAAAGGAGGGGGTGGAATATAGATGCCATGAATACCATAACTTGATCTGATGTTACAATTTGCTGTTGTAAAACAAGATTCGTCACTCATATCTCGCAAATCTCAGCATGAGACTCAGATTCTAGTGAACTATTACCACAAACTAGGAGTTGTGAGTAACACTCGCACACTACCCTGAGTAGAAATTGACTAAGGCCAGTATTATTCACGAACTGACCAGACAGGTGGGCTATTAATAACCTGATATTTTATAACATGGACATCATATTCCAAATAAAGACGCAGTTACATGATAGGAAACGGGTATATTTCTGAAAACAGAGTTGCCAGTAGCTGTTGCTGCCCTACTCAGCAATCGTTTACAGCAACACTGTTTTGAAAATCTTGTCCAGGTTAATTTGAAAACCAGCGAACAGAGGATCTAGACAATAGAGGGATCCATTTCTGTCTCTGTTCCGCCCCTTTCTTGCTAAGCTCCGCCGATTTTGTTAAACATATTGGAATGAATTTAGATACTCTGAATTGTGAAAACCCCTAATTTAAGGCTAACTATACACATATGTTGGTGAATATTTTGAAATTAATTTGGGGCTGGTGCCAACTATGACAGACTTTTCAATCTTCATGACGGAGCAATATGTCATCGTGATTGTGATGTCAGCTAACATGTGATGTCATTGATTATAATGATTATCCCTCCAATGTTATGTTGTATGCCAAGCACTAAATATAATTAAATAAACTTGCCAAATACAATGACTGACCTTGATTTGTGCAGCGGTCGCCTGTAGATTGCGATAACTTTCATCAAGATTCTGTATTTGAGTCTGTACTTTGACTGCCAGGTCTGGAACATCTGGATTGCCTTGAACTAATGTCTGACCTTTGTCTAGAATGTTATCTAATTGACCACGATAGTTCTCAATTTCATCCAACAAGGCCTGCAAACAGAAATAGTTTATTTAATTTAAACTTTGAAAAAAATCAGATCTATTAATTAAATCAAACATTTGTGTAAGCTACATTAACCCTTACCACACTGATGTCAGATTTTAATTTTCAAATTAAATTAAAAGATGAACTGGTGTACATTTTTCAACAAATTGGGTGGAAGATGGTGCTGTCGAAGACAGCAACATCGTCCACCAAAATTGTTGAAAAATGTATACCAGTTTATTTGCTATATTGACATGGTAAGATAAAATATTGACATCAAAGTGTTAAGGGTTAAAAGCATTTAACACTTAAAATGTCAGTTTAGCTCAATTTCCAAACAACGATTCTGGAAAGATGTTTTATATTTTGAATCTAATTTGATTCAAACCTGTTGCTGCTATGATGATGCAGCAGCTCCCAGGCAAATTAGTTTCAAAATATTCAGCAGAATATTCCTTGCATCATAAAGCTGGTTTATCAATTTACTGCGCTTGACAGAATTATAAATAAAATGTGTGTGTGCGCAAGTGTATTCATTGTGTCTGCGTATCTGCATGCATAAGTACACACATTAGGACACGTCATGCTGACAAAGAAGCAATAATCATATAGATATTTACACACTACCTATCATCTTTATTTTACACACGATGGAAGACGATAATGAATCCAGTTTCTCAGTCAATCATTATGATGTCATAATCAACCACATGATGTGTGGGATGATGACATAATCAATTACGTCATTTGGAGGGACAGTGGTTTTCTGTTTCCACATTTGCCATTTTCCGTTTTCATCTAAGCTGCATGTACTCTTGATAAAGTCATTAAAACAGTCAGATTTGTGTTGTGCATTGTGTTTATTAGTATGCCCATACAGGACAAAGTTAGGGTGGCGTAGAATCCCAGATATATATGTGGGTAAAAATTTACAATTTTACAGGAGAATGTCACACATTTTAGAGGAAAATGCCTTTAATTGTATGTCTTTACTATTAAATAACCATTCTGTTGAATATTTTGAAACTAATTTGACTGGGCATTGTTGCTGCCATAGGCAGAAACAGCATTCAGTCAAATTAATTTTAAAATATTCAATAATCATTACGTTATAATACCTTATGTTTAGTAATTTGTCTCCGTGTAAGTTCGAGAGAGCTGACATTGAGAGTGTTGTGGGACATGAGTTTGAATGATGTTTGAAGCAGCCATTGTTCCGTCTCCTGATACCCTTCATGGAAGTCCAGATGATCCTCGTAACGCTGGTCCAACACCCCAATTACATCCTGAAGCAACAAAACAAATATACTTCAAAATATCAACAATATTCTTGTCACACTCTGCATTACAAAATCAAAATATAATAAAAATTCCTTCTCAAACTGATATGTCCAGTTTCTCATAGTTAAGCATATCCGGTGGTTAAGGCAATGTCACTTTCATACAGGTAATGCAATCAGAAAGGTAAGTTCATACAATTTTTAGTTGTGACTTGTAATTAGAGTAAGTCAGTCTCTGTCTCAACCAGTCGGTTAAATTTTTTACATTTTTGACAAAGCTGCAACAATAGTGCATTGGATGTGTTTATTTTTTAAGATAAAAAACAGCAAAATTAAGATTGGTACAATATTGTCCTCAATCCTAGTATAATTAACCTTTTCTCCCTCAATTTTGTTTTAAAAAATTTCAATTCTCTTATAGATGTCCATTTGCAAACCAAGAGAAAACTATTTTTGAAAATTTACACTGGAATGACTGGCTCGGTTATCGAGCCAGTCATTCCAATGATAAATTTTCAAAAATAGCCTTTTTTGGTCTGCAAATGGACATTTCTCAAGACCAGTACAGAAGACATTTTTGGCTGATATGAGGGTTAAAGGGTTAAGATTAATTCACAATTTTGTTCAAATATGTTTAGTCTAACACAAGTAACTGAATCAAAGTCAACCAATAACATCCTTATTTCCATAAGTATATGTGAACGGGGTACGTGATAAACATACAGCTTATATGCGCTACCTGCACAGATATTTTGATCTTCTCGTATCTGTTCTGCACTTCGACCAGAGATTCAATCACATCAGGATTACTACACAAATCCTCAAGACTCGTTGCACTCTCAGAGAGGTCAGACATTAATGACTGATGGTTGTCTATGTCAGACAAAACCAGCTGAAATCACACACAGCAACAATTAATACATTAACCGTTGGTAATGATATAAAATTTTCATATGTAATAAGACCACAAAACCTATGTAATAGAGGCCTTCTGTTCTAACATACAACACAAAATAAGTGGGATTTAGTAAGCATAGAACAGAGAATAGTGATAAACTATGTACAAGCTTTACTAACTCAACTGGCCTGTAATACCACACAAACTATACTCACTCTATATTTATCCAGCTGTGTCTTTTTCTCAATCAGTTGAGCTTTTGATTCAGGATTCAACATTAATGTTGCCTCGACACCGGTCATCCATTTCATAAGACTCCTGTAGCGGTCCTCAAACTCCTGCCACCGACCCTGCATATTCTCCAGCATCGCCGATGTATCATTGATATTTGCATTCAGCTGTTCCCATTCACTTGTTAGACGCGTAATCTGTTTCTCTACCGTCTTCTTCCCAGTGGTGTCTGTGTGTGGGAGTATCTTCTCAGCCATGTCACAACAGTGGTTCACTTGCTGCAGGCCTTCATCCATGCACAAAGTGATTTCCTGTGTAACAATTTTATATATACTCATAAATTGTTCTTTGGAATAACTAGAACAGATTTAATTTATTAATAAAATATTTATATAAAGACACAAATATGTGGTATTAAATCCTAGATATTTCAAACCTGTAATTTGAAACAGGTAAAGTTAAAAAAAAGCTACCATAACAAGTCAAAGGAGATTGTTAAGACAGCTAGCTACCTTAATGAGTCAATCGTAAGAGATTGTCAAGAGATTTATTTTACGACATATCCAAATAACCGTGGCCCTTACCAAACATGGACCTGGATCAATCACATCGACCCATTGCGTTCACCCAGAGCACATGTATTTGAACAAACATTATATGAGGGGGAACCTTAGCATTCACCTAGAACATTGGCATTTGAACAAAATCGAGGCAGGGATACCTATCAATTAAATGAAAAGATGTTCCTTGAACGTATTACTTAATTTATTTTAGATTGATAAAACATCACGTCATTTATTTTACATTGATTGGTAACTGTAGAAAAATATTTCGAATTGGAGTTATTTCGGCCGCAGCCTCTCGACCTCCCCCCCCCCCCCCCCCCCCAATTTAACACAAAGTAGGATAATGGAAAAATGTATTGACTGTACGTGAAAGCAATTGTTATGGTTGGTGAGGCTCCCTCTCCTTCTCACTAGGAATATCCCGCGGGACCAAACACACCAAAATTATCATAGTGGGACCAAGACCCACCTGCAAATTATAGAAAAACTGCGGAATCACACCCGCATAAATTATACGACCCAGTGGGACCGGATCCACACAAAATTGTAGCAACCAGCTGGCCCAATCCAGCCCAATAATATATAGTATACTGCTCCGGAGCTGCACAATAGTACCGGGCTAGCACCGGAACGTTTATTCCGAGAGAGAGAGAGAGAGAGAGAGAGAGAGAGAGAGAGAGAGAGAGAGAGAGAGAGAGAGAGAGAGAGAGAGAGAGAGAGAGAGAGAGAGAGAGAGAGAGAGAGAGAGAGGTCTAAATGGAACATCTCCTCAAGCAAGGTCACAGAATTCTGAAAACAAGCCAATAGAAGATGTAATTATTTCCGCCATCCCACTTTTTACCAATATAATTTCACCGCCTCATTCTGATTATCTAACATATGAAACCCATTACAAAGAATGACATTTTATCTAACCAAGCAGCATGAGAGATAAGTGATTTGTATAGATAATTATGACAGTTACCTTAACGAGTGCGATTCTCTCCATGAGAGCATTCCAATCACCAGATGCATCATTACATTCAGACAGTTTCTCATTAGTCTTCTCCAGCCATTGTAAGCAGTCATCATACGCTCCACTATAGGCTTTATGGTCATTAGCATTCGATGTCAAACTCTGGATCATATTCTGTAAAAAATTCAATTTGGGGAAATATATAAGTAAATATATAAATATACAATATTATAATTGGCACATAGGACGCAGAGGATTAAGTAAGTTTCTGAAATAGAATCCTTGACAGTAACAAAAACTATTCTGAAATTGTAGAAATAATCACTTTCATCATTTCAGTTTATCCATCAATCATGACATCATAATCAACTACGGCATAAATGGCATAGTTAAGTTCATCACGAACGCATAATTGATGACAAACTAAGCATTGTTGTACGAATTGTTTCATTACTATTTAATAAAGATACTGTTGAATATTTTGAAACTAATCTGACTGGGTGCTGTTGCATCAACATCAACCAGTTAAATTAGTTTCAAAACATTCATCAGTTTAGCTGTATAGTTGTCTGAAGATTGGTAGTCAGGGATCGATCGATCACAACACAGGCGAAGCGTGGGTGGAACTTAAAGATGGGCGGGGTGTGGGTAAAGCTGGATTCCTCCATTACATGCCACCATCACAGAGCAGTACAGATGCGGCTATTTTATTATTACTTTGTCATCTGGGACTGTTTTAGGAATTGTTTCCATGCTTCTTGTGCGGGTGTATAATTATGGGAGATCAGAACACTACCAGGACATTAACACATCCTATTCAATGTGCTCAATTGCGTACAGGCACACCACCACGATTGCATTTGGAATTTACCCACCAAAGCCTTGTACTGGGCTACCCAGTCAATGGTGCGACGAATAAGGGACAACTGGTGCACACCCTATGTCGTGCTTGGACCATGTCAAGATACTGGTATCTGCGACAATATATTACTAACAAGGCATCTCCTGACATGACCTTGCCATTTGAAACACCAAATCTTACTTGTGTTGAAGCATATACACTAAGTGCAAATCTATTCAAAACCTATCTAATGATTTCTCAAATTATCAGAGACAATATGAATGATGTCAATGCAAGGTACAGTACAGCTCATAAATATGTTAAAATGTTTCCGAAACAAAGAAACATGTTAGTAAATGTTTTGCTAAATATTTCGAACATGATTGGATTGGATGACATCGCTGCCTTAGGTTCAAAATATGCAAAATAAATCAACAGACCATTTTTTTGGTTTTCATAAGATGTTGTTTTTGAGCTGTAATGTAGAATCCTATATCTCATACTAATCTTGAACCAAACATATCCCGTAACCCTTTTTTCTAGAAAATTATAATTTTCTCATAGACCAAGAGTAGATTATTTTTGAAAGTTTATCACTGGAATGACTGGCTCGATTATCGAGCCAGTCATTCCAGCGATAAACTTTTAAAAATAGTATTCTCTCGGTCTGCAAATGGACATTTCTCAAGACCACTGCAGAAGCTGTTTCTGGCTGATATGAGTGTTAAAGGGTTAAAGAGTCACCACTTAGTTATCACAAAAGCCATTTTGGCACAATGGCTCACCTTCGCAGAGTTGAGCATGGTTTGGTACTGCGTAGCTAATGTGGATACATTACTGGACACTTGCGGGTCAGTACTCTGCCTGGACAGACTGTCAGCTTCTGATCGGAGCTGATCAAGAGAACCCTTATGTTCCAACATCTCCTCATACAGCACCTGTGCAGAGTAGAATAATAATTCACAAGGTAGAACAATAATGCTCAAAGTAGAATAACAATAAATCTAGCAATCAGGTTCGCCTGAACAAACAAAACTATTGCTCAAGATTGTGTTTCTTGAGTTTCACGCCAATCGATAAAGCGGTTTCAGAGATCGTTAACGTTGTGTGCGTGCATGCGTGCGCATGTGTGGCCCCGTTCTCTTCTCTGTTCATATTCTACTCTGGGAGGGCCTCAGGAAGATCAGTTTTTATTGATGATGTAGCCTCGATAAATAAAGATTATTATTATTATTATTATTATTATTATTATTATTATGAACAAGGTTTTTTTAAAATAATGCAAAATGGCTAATCTGCTTTGTTTGAACAACCCGATTGATCACTGATTTTGAGTGTCAAATTCAGATTCAACATGTAAAAAAATAAATTACCTCCGACATTGGATGAGAGGCATATAAAGATTTAATTCTTGAAATATAGAACAAGATTTATTCCGTTATCAATTTCCAGAAAACTATACAGATAAACTGTTGAATATTTTGAAACTAATTTGACTGGGTGTGGGTGTTGCCAGAGGCAGCAACAGTGCACAGTCAAATTAGTTTCAAAATATTCAACAGATTATTCGTACAATAGCGCTTAGTCCGTCATCAATTAAGCGTTCGCGACAAACTTATCTATGTCATTCATGACATCACTAATTATGACATCATCCTACACGTCATATAGTTGATTATGACATATTATTGATGGATAAACTAGAAAAGTCCATTATAAAGCTAGTCATCATACCTGTCCTGCCTCCAGTTGCTTGTTCTTCTCAGCTGTATCAGATTTAGGTTCTAACGTTGCTTTACTCTGTCCATCCATCTTCTCCAGCCATGTGGCAAACTCTCTATGGTTCACATCATAATGCTTCCAGCTTGTCACACATGATTCAAGGTTAGCCTACAAGAAACAACACAAGATATGTCAAACCTCTCACAGGATACAGACAGGTTCATTATGACAACGGTAAAGACATCACAACATAAAATGTTCGTTGAAAACGAGGACAGGATCTAATGGATGAATCCAGTTTTAGCTATGCCCCACCCATCTCTAGCTAAGCTCTACCCACACCTCACTCGCATTGGGGTCGATCAACCGATCCCTGAACTCACTGACTATCAATTTCCAGAAAACTACACAGGTAAGCCTTTGAATATTTTGAAACTAATTTGACTGGGTGCTGTTGCTGCCTATGGCCTGTTTATTAAACAGTAGACATACAATTCGTACATGTCGGACTATTAAGCATTTAAGATGGTACTAAATCGAGTCATTCGTGCTGTAATTGATTATGATGTCATCCTACAGGTCACATAGTTGATTAGGACGTCATATGTTGGATGACTTAATTGGAAAGGTCCATTAACATAATACAAGCAAACACTCACATATAGATAGATACGTGCATGCACGCGCATGTAAGCGTACACGTGCACAACAAACATATTTGTGAGCTACAGATTGCTGCTCAGTAAACACTAATATAATGATTGCTGCTCAGTAAACACTAAGATACTGATTACTGCTCAGTAGACACTAAGATACTGATTGCTGCTCAGTAAACACTAAGATACTGATTACTGCTCAGTAAACACTAAGATACTGATTACTGCTCAGTAAACATTAAGAAACAGATTACTGCTCAGTAGACACTAAGATACTGATTACTGCTCAGTAAACACTAAGATACTGATTACTGCTCAGTAAACACTAAGATACTGATTACTGCTCAGTAAACACTAAGATACTGATTGCTGCTCAGTAAACATTAAGAAACAGATTACTGCTCAGTAGACACTAAGATACTGATTACTGCTCAGTAAACACTAAGATACTGATTACTGCTCAGTAAACACTAAGATACTGATTACTGCTCAGTAAACACTAAGATACTGATTACTGCTCAGAAAACACTAAGATACAGATACTGATTGCTGCTCAGTACACACTAAGGTACAGATTACTTTTCAGTAAATGCTAAGGTACAGATTGCTGCTCAGTAAACACTAAGATACTGATTACTACTCAGTAAACGCTAAGATACTGATTACTGCTCAGTAAACACTAAGATACAGATTACTGCTCAGTAAACACTAAGATACAGATTTTTGAAATAGAACATGTATCTAGATTTACGAATCACTGTTTAGAACTGTAACTATATATAAAACTAGCCAGTGTATTTATTGCTGCCCGAACCTAACTCTCTCCCCATAGCATGTTCAACCCCCTATAACTGAATTCCCTCCCAATAACACGATTGTCTCCCCTGTACTTGATTCGCTCATCAATAGATGATTCATTACCTTATAACAAAACTGCCTCCCATTATATATATTGAATTACCTGTCGCATAACTGGCTTGACTCCCCAATAACTGAATTATGTTGCAAATTACTGGAGTACCTCCCAAAAAAGTGAATTACCTGTCTTACAACAGGATTTACCTGTACATCCTCAGTTAATCTGTTAAATGAGCGCCAGTCGTCCTGCAGGGCCTGCATATCACGCTGAATCAATCCCTGTCCACGCGTGGATGTGGACTCACACAGCTCCTCGCCATGCTGTAAGGTACTGCTAATAGCGTCCTCGCCATCAGAGAGGTCAGACTGGAAATCCTGCACATAACAAGTCACTTATTTACTATTAACCATAGCCTCAAATTTCTTAATGAAGATTTAAATTTTCTCATAGAAACTCTCCATTTGCACAGGTATTATTTTTGAAAATGTATCACTGGAATGATTGGCTCGGTTATCGAGTCAGTAATTAGTTTTAAAGTTTCCAAAACATCTTGGTCCGCAAATTGACATTTTTCAAGAGCACTGCAGAAGGCATTTTAGTCCATCTTGAGTGTTAAAGAGATAATGGGACTAAAAGCTATTGTGTTTACATTAACACTTCCATCCCAGTGTCTCAGCTTTCAAAAAAACACACGTACATGTGTGCGCGCCCGCTCCCACACACACGCGCACACATGCAAGCACAGATAAGTTGTTAAAAGCTTGCTAATTGTAATAATTTAATTATTAACTATTTCAACCCTGCTGCCGAAATATGAAGTCTTTAGACTTCATGTTTCGACAGCAGGGTTGAAATAGTTAATAATTAAATTATTACAATTAGCAAGCTGTTTCATGATACACGTGACACTTCTGGTTTACCACTACTCACTAAAGCATTGCTAATTGTTTTGAAAACAATTAGAGATTTATTACTTCTGGTCACACTGTTGCAAAAAGATAAAACACCTTTAATATTCAGATCTTTTAAAACCATTTAGATTCTTGATAACTGAATGTCCTTTTACAAACCAAGACAATTTTTTTTACATTTACCACTCAAATGACTGGCTTGATTATCGAACCCGTCATTCCAGTGGTAAATTTTCAAAAGTAATTTCTTGACCTGTAAACGGACATTCCTCAAGACCAGTGTACTGGCATGTTTGCGCCGGCTTGGCAATTAGCCAACACACCCCAGAAATGACAATCTTTCTGATGTATATAAAGAATATTCTGTTGAATATTTTGAAGCTAATTTGTTTTGGAAATGTTGCTGCTTATGCCAAAAATTTATTTCAGTCAAATTGGTTTCCAAATATTCACCAGCTATCTGGGGGAGTTGTCTTGAATGTGAGACACTGGGATTTTAAACGTTTCAATGATAAATCCCTGAAAAAATTAATTCTTTACGATTTATAGCATATTCTGTTGAATATTTTGAAATTAATATGACTGGTGCTTCCAGTCATATTAATTTCAAAACAAGAGGCCTGGAGCACCATCAATTTTTGTCAAAATTGTTGGTGGGTGGTTTAGCAGTCTTTTAAATGAGTTTGTGGACATTTTTGCAAGTGCAATATGGCTGCCAACCACACTACATTTTGATTGGCCCACGGCGTCCATGTTTTTTTGATGGATCATCTTCCCGTGAACAAATTTTAATGGCCCCAATTTTGGCTTGATCCCTTCAGCGGTTCTGGAGGAACCCATTTTCGTGAAAACTAGGTCATCCAAGATGGTCGCCGAACCATTAGGTCAATCAAGTCCTCTTGAACAAACTTGGCTTACCTATTGGCCTAGATGAAGTTTCCTCAAGTGGTTTCGGAGACGATTTTTAAAGACATTTCCTGAAATCGGCCAAATCCAAAATGCCCGCTGGGCAAATTGGCCGATTGGGTTCATTTGAACAAACTTGGATCCTTATGCCCTAAAGATGCTTCCTGCCAAATATAATTGAAATCAGCCTGGTAGGTCTCAAGAAGAACACATTTTAAATTTCCCATTGCTTTAACATGGGAGCTTTTGACGAGAAAATTATCCAAGATGGCCGCCAAACCGTTTATCCGACAGTTTCAAAAATTGCAAATTTGAGCTCAGAATACCCAAATACTTGGGAAACCCAGAAAAGCCAAATTTCCTCCTCAAGATCCATCAAATAAAAAAATCCAATGTGTCCGCCAAACACGCTACATTTTGATTGGTTCACGGCAGCCATGTTTTTTGGCGGAGCAACTTCCTGTGAACAAACTTTAATGGCCCTTAGTCCCTAATCATATCTCACAAATTTCGGCCTGATCCATTTAGCGGTCCTGGAGAAGTTGTTTTCGGGAAAACTAGGTCATCCAAGATGGCTGCCGAACCATTTGGTCAATCAAGTCGTCTTGAACAAACTTGGCTTATGTCTTTGCCTAGATGAGGTTTCATAAGCTTTGAATCGATTCCCCAAGCCGTTTCGGAGAATGAGATTTTTAAAGACATTTCCTAAAATCGGCCAAAATCCAAGATGGCCACCGCTCAAATTAGTCGATCAGCTTCATTTGAACAAACTTGGATCCCTAAGCCCTAAGGATGCTTCCTGCCAAATATAATTGAAATCGGCCTAGTAGTTCTCCAGAAGAGACATTTTAAATTTCCCATTGCTTAAGTATGGGCACCTTTGCCGGGAAAATAATCCAAGATGGTCACCAAACCATTTAACCAACAGTTTCGAAAATGGCAAATTTGAGATCAGAATACAAAAAAAACCCACATATAACACCAATTTCGCCCTCAAAATTCATCAACCCACCGGCCATGTTTTTTGACGGTTCAACATCCCTTAAACAAACTTTATTGGCTCTTAATCCCTAATCATATCTGCCAAATTTTGACCCGATCTATTCTGCGGTTCTGGAGGTCATTTTCGCTAAAACTAGGTCAACCAAGATGGCCACCGAACCATTTGACCAATCAAGTTCCCTTGAACAAACTTGGGTCAGCTCTTGCCCTAGATCATATTTCATGAGTTTTGCATCAATCCCCATAACGGGTTCGAAGATTTTTAGATGTTTACTAAAATCGGCCAAAATCCAAGATGGACGCCAGCCAAATTGGTCGATTGGCTTCAATTGAACAAACTTGAATCCCTATGCCCTAAGGATGCTTCCTGCCAAATATAATTGAAATCAGCCCAGAGGTTCTTGACAAGAAGTCGTTTAAAGGAAAAGCTGATGGATGGACACACTACGGAGGGTCGCCACGGCATAAGCTCACTTGGCCAGGTGATCTAATAATCAACAGCTTTCCTGTTTATTTGCTCTGAGATTGAGATACAGGGAATTCATCAGTCAAAGGATTAAGTGTCAAGGGGCTAAAACCTACATACTTACCCCTTTAACACTCATATCAGTCAAACATGCCTTCTGCAGTGGTCTTCAGAAATATCCTTTTGCAGACCAAGAAAAGAATATTTTTGAAAATTTATCACTGGATTGACTGGCTCGACAACCGAGCCAGTCATTCCAGTAATAAATTTTCAAAAATAATCTCATGGTCTGCAAATGGGCATTTGCTGAGAAAATTAAAAAATGTGTGAAAAAATGTAACGTTAATTAACATACTTAAATTTTAAATTGTGGTCATCAGCTATAATGCACCACACACGTTACAGGTACATATATACAGCATGCTTGTACAAAAAGATACCTTGACAGCTTGAAGTCTGGCTTGCACGCCCTCGCAGTCTCCTGAGGTGTCATTCAAATCTTGTAGTCGCTTCTTTGCTTCAGCCAGCCAATCAGAACAAGTGTTGTAAGCATTACGATAGCCTTCATGACTGACAACCTGACTCTCCATAGCATCAACACAATCCTAAAATCAGCAAATCATTATTAACGTCGAGCGTGCGCGTGTGCGTGAGTGCATGCGCATGTGCATGTGTGATATGAGTGTGAATACATGCATGCCTGCCTGTTTTGTACGCGAGTGTGTGTGCCTGTGTGAGCGTGGGTGTGTGCATGCCTGTGTGAATGTTTGTCTGCATTCAATGCTTGCAGTATTTAATGTACAACTCCTTAATTGGGTGGTGATGATGGTGGTAGGGAGAGGGGATGGATGATTTTCTGACTATAATAACTACTACATTAACTTACCACTCCTGTTCCTAGCAGTCCCTCATAGTGCTCAGCGACTTGAGCGAGCATGGCCTGACTGCCAGGATCCTGAAGCTGACCAGCTTTAGCGGTCAGACGCTCCAAGTGGTCCTTGTGAGATTCAATGTCTTGGTGCAACACCTGAATAATAATAATAATAATAATAATTATTACTAATATTATTATTTTTGATTTAAGGGTGCATGGCATCATAAAGGACTTCCCTCTACCCACACAAATACAATACTCCTTTAAGTATGCACGACTAAAAAAAAAGGTATGTAACTTCTAAATGATTAAACACTTAATCTCCATACATACTATAAGCTAAATTAATATTAGTTAAACATTTCCTAAACTACAACTCTGTTATTTTCTTCGGATGCTAAGTGAAGTTAACAGTGCAAATTAGGTTGAACTGCACTACTTCTGCCAGGTACCCTGATTAATTATCAGCTTTAATGAATATGATGCAGCAACAACCCCCAAGTTTCTATGCTGTATGTGGCCGAGTGTTGACCAAGCTTCTACGCTGTATGTGGCCGAGTGTTGACCAAGCTTCTACGCTGTATGTGGCCGAGTGTTGACCAAGCTTCTACGCTGTATGTGGCCGAGTGTTGAAATTACAACTTAGAAATGATCTTCCTCTAAACCTTTAATGGTCAAGTCGGCCAAAACCAGCCTCTGTTATGGTCTTATGGAATGTCCATTTACACCCCAAGAGAATACAAATTTTGAAAATTTACCACTGGAATGACTGGCTCGGTTACCGAGCCAGTCATTCCAGTGGTAAATTGTCAAAAATTGTATCCGCATGGCCTGTAAATGGACATTCAAAAGGGATATATTTAAATTTTCTTGACCAAATTTGACAAGTAAAGGGTTAATGGTAAATGGGACCATAAAAAACATGTGACCTTGACCAGGGCTGGTCAGTCAATTCCAATTCAATTCCGGAATTGGAATTGATAAATCTGAGGACTCCGGAATTGGAATTGATAGATTTTAAGACACCGGAATTGGAATTGGATTTGGAATTGATAATTTGAATTGACCGGAATTGATAAATTCCAGTCATAATTTGTGATAGATTTACTGAACATTGTTGGCTATAAAGTGTACATGTAATATCTGTAAATTATACACTCATCTTTATATGCCCTTAATGCACTTCATCCTAAATGATCTATATAATACCGTTTACCACATTTCATTCTATATGCTGGTTGATGATATTTATTATGCCAGCTGTTATTAGATGCTTTATTGAATATTTTAAAATTAATTTGACTAAACACTTCTGTCTCCTATGGCTGCAAGTTTCTATTAAAATTAATTTTAACACCTTAGTTATATGTTTGAGATACTGATAGTTCAGTGATGAGCAAGTTAGCCCTTAAACCTTTAACGCCTAAGTCAGCCAAAACACCTGAAATGAGTTTCAGAAATGTGCATTGGTAGGCCACTGGAAGACTATTTTTGAAAATTTACCACTGGAGTGGCTAGCCGGATAACTGAGCCAGTAATTCCAGTGGCAAATTTTCAAAGATAATCTCTCGCTCTCTGAATTGACAAAATAAAGATCTGATAAATGCTATGAACTTTAATACATTATTGAATTAACTCAATTCTCCCTGACCAGTGACCAATTAAGCCTTTTATCCTACTTGAGCTTTGGACCTCCTTTATTTAATCAAAGCTGTTGATCTTGTCCCTGGAAATGGTTTTTCATCTCTATGAAATCATGCCATCTTTAAAATCATACAAATTAGTTAAAATGATTTCAAGCTAGAACACAGATAACCAGATTGTGTTAAAATTATTCATCAAGATTGAAAATTATTCAGCAATAGTGTTCAGTAAAGTAATAACTATCATCTGCATGGCATGAAATGGGTGAAGAGAGCAGTACATTACAAGATAATTGACCTGTACCCTCCTACATAACAAAGGAATCATTGAACAACTCCCTCTGCGAAATGGCTCAGCCTTTAAAACACAGACACCTGGACTAGAGGTGTTATTCAAACTCTGCATACATGTGCTCAGTACTGTCACTCAGTACTGTATTATATACATTGTATTCTAATGCTTTTTAATGCAAATTTTAAATTAAATAGCAAGGTTTACATGTATCTATAATAATTTGACATGGCATTAACTTTTAGTCATATTCATAAAAAAAACCTCGGCATTAAGCTATAATTAAGTCAAATAAACTAAAGATAAGATCTGCTGAATGTTTACTTTTTGGACAATAATTTGACTGAAAGATATAACTACCTTTTGGCAACAACAATTTTTATTCTAATTGTTTTAAATATTAATGGAGAAGCCAGCCAAAAATGCCTTCTGCACGGGTCTTGAGGAACGATCATATGTATGCTAAGAGACTATTTAAAAAAATTTACTAGTGGAATGACTGATTCCATAACTGAGCCAGTCATTGCATTGTTAAATTTTTTAAATGGTCTCTTATCCTGCAAATGGACATTTGCTAATGATAAATCTAGTTTTTCTTGGCCAATCTTAGGCATTAAATGGTTAAAATATATCAATGTTGATCTCAAGTAAATATTGGTATGGAATTGGGCTTGGAATTGATCAAATGGAATTGGAATTGAACTTTTCTGGGTGGAATTGATAAAATGAATTGATGTGGAAACAGAATTGGAAATGGAATTGATAAAATGAATTGAGGTGGAATTCGAATTGATAACATGGAACTGAACCCATCCCTGACCTTGACCTACCTTTTATACACTGTTATGTAAAGATGTGCCAATATGCTATACCTAAGGTCCATACAAGTGCGAATGTTACAATCACGATAACAATGTCTTTTAATGTTATATTGACTTACTTTTGCATGATACGTGAAACAGACTTATGCTAAAATGCATCCACACACAAGATTGACACTGTGTGAACAATGGTTAAAAGTAGAAAGCAAACACAAAATATTTACGAGGCTCAGTGCAGATTTCCTTGCTGTCCAGTAACC
Source organism: Chaetoderma sp. LZ-2023a (assembly GCA_034401795.1). NCBI lineage: Eukaryota > Metazoa > Mollusca > Caudofoveata > Chaetodermatida > Chaetodermatidae > Chaetoderma > Chaetoderma sp. LZ-2023a. The sequence goes on from CM067373.1 coordinate 23,838,259, forward strand.
CGGTAAAACAAAGTCATTGCAAGATGAATTTAAGTAATTTGTAATCTTTGCAACAATAGGTTTTCAGAAAATCTGTTTAAAGTTACCCTGTATCTTTCGAGGTATGCTCTTTTCTCTGGTAGGTCTGCTTTCAGGTCAGCATTGGCCTTCAGTTTTGTCTCTGTCTCGCCAATCCAATCATTTAGCTGCTTACATGTCCGTTCAAAATCGCTCCAGTTATGCAATGAATCTTCAAGCTTGCGCTTTGTCTGAGATAATTCAGTTTTCAGGCTTTCATACTCTGTTCTCATTGTGTCTAATTCTTCTTTGATGACCTTTGACCCTGGTTGGTTTGTATTCAGAAGGGTTTTGTCTGCACCTTCGTTGACATTACGCAGTTTACTGTATCCTCTATCAAGCTCAGACTGAAGATCCTATAAAGCAGAGCAGAATTTGTACAATTGTAACATTTATCTGCTTAACACGTAATACTTAAATTTGATCACGCAATCAAATTTCACATTTTCTCATAGAAAATTATTTTTATCGAGCCAGTCATTACAGAGGGGAAACTTTCAAAGTCGTCTCTTGATCTGGAAACAGACATTTCTCAAGAGCACCGTAGAAGACATTTTGTGGGAACTTGCGCGTTAGTGATAAATTTTAATAATTAACCATTAGAATGAATACATCCATTTCTAGAAGTAATTACATGAAAGCTTATTGAATGTCCATTTGCAGGCCGAAGACAATTTTTGAAAATTTACGATTGGAATGACTGGCTCGGTTATCGAGCCAAGCATGTAAGTGGTAAATTTTCACAAATAGTTTTCTCTTGGTCTGCAAATGGACATTCCTCAAGACCACTACAGAGGCTGGTATTGGCCGGCCTGACCATTAAAGGGTTACAATAGCTTGGGTCAGTTTCACAACGGATACAAAAGAAACAGTTTAACGTCTACAAGTAACATAGTGCTATCAATAAACTTCTATTTTCAGTAATTCTATTACCAGTGCAGCTATTGTTACTTTTATCAAAACCTGTGTCACATTCCTTGTGCATTATAAAATGAATAACTAGACCAGTGCATAGAGCTCAGAGCACGTGTTGGTGCATGCTTGGCAGTTAATGGCCCTTTCCATTGTATCCATCCATCATATGACATCATAATCAACTACGTGATGCATAGAATGACATCACAATCAATGACATCATTATGACGTAGAAAAGTACGTCACGAACGCATAGCTGAAGACGGACTATACGTTGTTGTACAAATTGTATGTCTTTACTATTTACTAAATATCATGTTGAATATTTTGAAACTAATTTGACTGAGTTGTTACTGTCATAGGCAGCAACACCACAGCACCCAGTCAAATTAGTTACAAATACTCAACAACTTAACTGTATAGTTTTCAGGAAATTGATAGTCATGACATTTGCGGATCAATCAATCCCAACACGGCATAGTGTGGGTGGAGCTTTAGCTAGTGATGGGCGGGGGATAGCTAAAACTGGAAAGCTCAATTAATACACAGGCGACAGTTCTGCATATTGCTGCACCTGTCAGACGCACACATGTCAGACGCACACATGTCAGATGCACACCTGTCAGATGCACACCTGTCAGATGCACACCTGCTGGCTAACTGATAACCTGCTGTGCCAAGGGAATCATTTTATAGTGGCTCCGAGCTGTTGCTCGAGTCTTGCGTAATGAACCAATGCCCGGAATCATAACAGTTACAGAACACAGAATATTGATAGGACTAGGCTTCTGATAGGGGCTAAGAATTCATTATTATGCATGACTGTTCAGCCTTAAGTACACTAGGGTACTTAAGAACTGCTGTGTACGTGACAAATATGCGATTCTAATTGTTGATTTACAAGATGATTAGTGGGAAGTATTATTCAAGCTCATGTGATTTTATAAAAATGTGAAGTTTCATAACATCAAGATCAAACAACCGAGGCAATTTGAAATAATTATATATGCACAACGACCCAGGACATCGCTCCGCAAAAGTTCGTCCACTGTACGTGCGACACTAATCTGGAACAACCCAGCTAATCATGTTATTTCAGCTAAAACCCTGAACACATTAAAAAACAGGCTAGATAAATATTGGGAAAACCAAGAGACCCTTTCCTGTGTTAAAATTTGGGCCAAATCAGACCAGTAGTTTGTGAGATAACGCCCAGAATAAGCATTTATGACTTTTATGACTAAGAGACAGACTATTGAGATGATACCAGCAAATGAAAATGTTCAAAAGCTCCCACCACCCCAAAAAATTGACTGACGAATAAAATCATAATAGCTGCAAGTAAATTCTTTTAAAACCCAAAGCAGGCTTTTGTTAAAGTTGACAAACGCTTATGGCCAGCTGCGTATGTCTATAGACGTGGGTTTAAACTCGGCTTGATATTCCTGTCTGCTTGCACACCAGCTAGGCCAAGTAAGCTCCGCTTTGGTTGCAAAATCTGAACCTGATATAGGGCAGGTTCAGAGCTGAGATCAGTGTTAAATATAGCAGATTATTTAAAAGTAACAGATCAAATTGATGTTGTTGAGTTTTGTTTTTGCCACACTGATAAAAACTGGAGTAAAATTTGAAAACAACTTTGCCTAAAGCAGTTGCTGTCAGGCAACAACAGCTTATAGCACTATTGCTCCTTAAGCAAATACCTGTTGTTATTAAGATTACTCACGCTGCCATAGGACAGCGTGAGAATTGCGCTTGGTGCTGTCTGCCTGCCTGCCTGTCTGTCGTGGTAGCAGGAGTGGTGGTAGCGGTTGCAGTAGCAGACCACCTACCCATTCCCCTTCTTCCCTCAAAACCCCCCTTCCATATCTCTATCCCTTCATCATGCTCCTCCCTACCTGGCTTCATCAACATATGGGTTATACAGACTGTGTATCTGTTGTAAGAACACGTTGGTGTTTTTGTTTTAGAAGAATCTACGAAAATGATTGAGTCAGTCCCCAAGTCCAACTGGAGCTGTGTTCCGACAGGGCGAACTTAGGTTGCTAGTCAGCAAACAAAATTCTTCTCAGTCGATCGAAGCTTGAGCCTGCGCTTACATGAGCCACCACTCAACAGGTAACTCCGGCTTACCTGAGCCAAACGTGTGCAACCAGCCATTAATGGTTTATTTAATTTGGAATATATATATATATATATATATATATATATATATATATATATATATATAGGCCATCAAACATGACATATCACATGCTCTGAATAAATACTTACTTTAGATTTGTCGAGTCGAATTCCAACTTCATCCTTAGTTCCCGAAATATCATTGATAGAATCTAGTTTGACCCTTATATCAGCCAGCCAATCAGCGAATTCCTTTGCACACGTGTCATAAGTAGTGTGATCATAGTATTGGCTATCCAATCTCTTAGACATATCCTGTGCAAGAAGAGGTTAGATGAAGGTATACAACAGATAGTTTTTGATCACTTGGATTAAAACCTGCATATAGGTGGTCTATTTCGCATACCTAAGTGCATAGAAGACCTTTGTATTGTGCATGTGATATGAGATAATGAGTCATTCTCTTAATTTTCGCAATAAATCTTGTAACAAGAACCTGGCTATTGACCGTGATATCAAATTCCTGAAGATACATTTAGTTTCGACGTTCAAAATTGGATGTTTAATAAAACTGCGTCTTTACTAACGATCAAACACACACATTTGCATATTACAAGTGCATGGACACACACACACAGCGCGCGAACAGACACACATGTCTTCACACACACACGCACGCACGCACGCATGCACACACGCACACACACACATGCATCCACACACACACACACGCTCACACATGTAAGGGATGACCTAGACAGACTGCGTACCCTGCATAATGAGACGAGTGCTTGATATCGTGTGGAGATCTGTGCCAACGACTGACTCAATCGCAGATCTGTACCAACACTCTGCAACGTGGCACCTTTCTCCTGAATCAGATCCAGAGAACTCTGACGACTCATGATGTCATCCAAGCGAGACTGAGAGACAAAGACAAAATATCCATAAATCTTTCCATAATGGAGTACAATAGAGGGATCTAAGTCTAGCTATGCCTTGCCCATTTCTAGCCAAGCTCCGCTTACTTTTTACATGTTGTGGGATCAATATTATATACTTTTAACCCTGAACTACCAGAATCCCAATTTCAAGGGTAACTATACAGGTAAGCCGCTGAATATTTTGAAACTAATTTGACTGGTAGCAGTAATACTGCCCCGAGTCAAGGTAGTTTCAAAATATTCAACAAAATGTTTATTAACCTTTTAATGGTCAAATTTGGTCGAGAAAATCTAAATATTTTCCTCTTGAATGAACATTTGCCGGGCAAGAGACAAAATTTACCACTAGAATAACTGGCACGGTTAATGAGCTAGTCAATCTAGGGCTGAATTGAAAAAAATAGTGTCTACCCCTGCAAATATCCATTCCACAAAACCACTTCAGCGAAACCTATGTATTTTTTCCATGGGGTTCAATACCCTAAAATGTTAATGAATACTTTATATTTATAGCTCAAATAGATGTTGCCTAAAGGAAGATATCTGCCAAATTTGGTTTGAATCCATCGATAACTGATGAAATGTTCCACAAACATATCTTCTTCCCCATAGGCTTCAATACTTAGTAGGTATATCAAGGGCCATAACTCTTGCTATTTGAAGGCGTGGCCACTTCATATTCAGAGCTCAAATAGATGTTGCTAAAAGTTTGTTCATTGTATACTACAAACTCATGAAACTATTATTGCATGACCTCATCTTTCTGTGGTCAGACAAACACATTAGTGCATCGCCACATCCTTCTGTGGTCAGACAACTTTTTTATGGCTGCATCCTTCTGTGGTCAGACAAACACATTAGTGCATGGCCAAATCTTTCTGTGATCAGACAAACACATTAGTGCATGGCCGCATCCTTCTGTGATCAGACAAACACATTAGTGCATGGCCACATCTTTCTGTGATCAGACAAACACATTAGTGCATGGCCGCATCCTTCTGTGATCAGACAAACACATTAATTCATGGCCACAACTTTCTGTGACCAGACAAACACATTAGTGCATGGCCACATCTTTCTGTGATTAGACAAACACATTAGTGCGTGGCCACATCGTTCTGTAGTCAGACAAACACATTAGTGCATGGCCGCATCTTTCTGTGATCAGAGAAACACATTAGTGCATGGCCACATCCTTCTGTGATTAGACAAACACATTAGTGCATGGACACATCCTTCTGTGATCAGACAAATACATTAGTGCATGGCCACATCGTTCTGTAGTCAGACAAACGCATTAGTGCATGGCCAAATCTTTCTGTGATCATACAAACACATTAGTGCATGGCCACATCTTTCTGTAGTCAGACAAACACATTAGTGCATGGACACATCCTTCTGTGATTAGACAAACACATTAGTGCATGGACACATCCTTCTGTGATTAGACAAACACATTAGTGCATGGACACATCCTTCTGTGATTAGACAAACACATTAGTGCGTGGCCACATCGTTCTGTAGTCAGACAAACACATTAGTGCATGGCCACGTCTTTCTGTGGCCAAACATTGGAGTGAACAGCAACATCTTTCCGTGGTCAGAAGAAAATGACCACACAATCTTTGACCAGATATGAAAGGTTTCATAGTTACATATATTTCACCATTATGGATGTGTTTTTTATGATGGAGGTAAGTAATGGCTGACAATAATGTAATGAGATAACAAATGACACAGTAATACCTGCCTATAATGGACACCTGCCTAGGCCATCAAAGCATGGTCTCTTACTACATCATTGGCTTTGGTATATAGCTTTTGGGACCAACTGATGGTGGATCTATAAGAGAGGTGGTCGACCACATGTCTTAAAGAACCACTCACATCGGCCCCTCCACCCAAAAAAGATGTGGTGGTTTTTATATTCTAGTGTACAATACCTTGCACAGAGAAAGGTGATCCTTTTTCTCATCGAGCGTAGCTTTTGGATCTGTGTCATTTTTCAACGTCTTCTCCATCGCCTTCAACCAGCTATCAAACTCGTCAAAGCTTTGATCAAACTCAATCCATTTCATCTGGGCTGTCTCCAGGCGAGTTTCTGCCTCACGCAGATCAACACTGAAATCATCAAGCTCTTTTGATAAGGCCTGAAATTCCTGTCTAATCTTGGTCTGACCGCTTGCTGAAGTGTGTGGAAGAGTTACCTCCCCGGCAGCTATAGCATCTGCGAGTTTCTGGTTTCCTTCATCGATCGTCCCCTCGAGTGCCTGTATAAATGTAGCATGAACAGTTTACCCTCATTTGCACAACTTGTAATAATGTTACACCGTTAATGTAACCTAGACATGCTGCACATTCTACCCGTTAAATTCTGAACTTGCCAGAGGTCAAAAGGTTCATTAATCTATCATCTGACATCATAATAAGCTAAGCGGTGTGTAGGATGACATCATAATCATTACATCATGATTCTATTTGGCCTGTCTTTAACTCTTAATAGTCTGGCACATTGTATGAATTGCATGTCTCTACTATTTGATAAACATGCTGTTGAATATTTTGAAACGAATTTGACTGGACGAGTCAAATTAGTTCCAAAATATACAATAGCTTACCAGTAGTTTTCTGGAAATTGATAGTCAGGGAGGTTAAGAGATCGATCGATCCCAACATGAGCGAGGTGTGGGTGGTGCTTAGTTAGAGATGGGCATAGCTAAAAATGGAAAGGTCCATTATTAGAGTGAGGAGACAAAAGACTGATGTACATTTATTACCCAGTGTTGCTGAATCAAAAAAGCATCCGCTTTTGTTTCTACGAGAATTCTTAATACTTACCAGATGTACTATTATGATAATGTCTATTATCTAGTCTAGCTCAAAATAAACAATTAAAACTCCGCACTCTCCTGGTCCTGCCCATACTGTGTCCGGGAATACCATAGCCGCAGGTACCGAGTCAATTCCCAATCACAGTCAGATTCGTCTTATATTTGCCTTGGCAAACTGCGAAAGCAGCTCAGCCTCACCTCAGCGGGGCGGCTGAGGCAGGGCCATAGTACATCTGGTAAGTATTAAGAATTCTCGTAGAAACAAAAGCGGATGCTTTTTTGATTCTACTTCGAATAATACTTACCAGATGTACTATTATGATAAACTCCGGATTTCGACAGCCAGGAAATGCCGGTGGGAGGAGGTGAGGCTCGAACCAGCACTCATCAACCATCCAACAGAGAAGGTTGTGAAGAGACTAAAACCCTGGCATACGCTTGGGTTCTGCTATCTGACTCATAGAGTGCTAAACTTCTATGGTCTAGACCGCGCTCCCCCCCTCTTTTGTCCGCACAAAACCAGAGGGATGTCCATGGGGATGCAACACCCACCAGACCCGTGTCAGCCCCAAGTCTCAGCTAGGGCAGTCCAGTAGAGTGCAAAGAAGCTACTACAACTTCAATTTTTGAAAAAAACTATCAGTATATCGATTAGATTTTCAAATTGGAATGAGTCTCATGTCTGTATGAGAGGATAAATATACTCTTGTACCAGACTATTCACTTACTCAGTCTGGTATTTCGACTGGAAGTAAACATATTTATAGTCACTTAATTAATGTAAACACTCACCATTTTTGAGTGGTCGATCTGTTCTTGATCATCACAGGAGCTAGGCCCAATCCACGGTCGTACTCAGTCATGTGCATAGCGCTTGGTCAGTGTAGGCGGAAGACTTTTGTGATGTGTGCGAAGTAGTGGTCGGACGTGGCTTAGTTTAGGTTTGACAGATTGGCGACGGCTACTGGATTAAGTGTGCTGGAGATGTCGCGAAGGTAGAAATCAGTGAATGACGACTCGGCATGCCATTGTGCTACAGACATCACCTGCTCTAATGAGACACCCTTATAAAGGGCCGATGATGCTGCTAGTGCTCGGACCTCATGGGCATTCGCACGATCAATCTGCTTTCCTGTAGCGATCTTGTGCGACATCTGAATAGCGTCAACTATCCAACGAGAAATAGTATCTTTCGAAGCACGTAAATGGGGAGCTTTGAGACATAACCACAGAGATTTCGGGTCGTCTCTCCACTCAGACGTACGTTTCTTATACATCTTCAGACATCTGACAGGACACCAAGCACAAGAATTTGGGTCATGTCTAGTTAAACTTGGCAAATTGATCGGCTGTCCTGGATATTTAAGTGACTGATTCTTTGCCAGGAAACAAAGACGTGGAAGTAATCTTAAACCTTCACCCGTGACGACAAAACGGTCTTGTTCGGCAGAAAGCGCATGAATCTCGCTTCTCCTTCTCGCCGACGCTGCTGCAACCAAGAAAACTGATTTAATAGTTAACAGTTTAATGTCAATAGATCTAATCGGTCCAAAGGGAGCATGCCCTAAAACCTGTAGAACAAGAGATAGATTCCATGATGGGATAGGAATTGGCTGTCTGGGTCGCAGATTGCTCATTCCTTTGATAACTTCATTCAAGGTGTCATTCTCCACTCCCTCAATGGTGAGACTAGGAATTACCGAAGCTAATGCAGACTTATATGCAGCTAGGGTAGAAGGTACAAGTTTGTCAACTTCGTATAAATGACAGATAAAATCTGCTACGTGTTGAACAGATGCAGAAAAGGGATCAATATCTCTTCTCTCACACCACTGTGCAAATTTGTTGATTCTATAATTATATGTCTTTGTGGTTGAAAGTCTTCTGGCTGAAGCAACAAACTTCGCTGCTTGCTCAGAAAAGCCATCCTCAATTGCACGCTGCTTGACAACATCCATGCAGTCAATTTGAACATTTCTGGTCTGTCGTGAAGGTACAGACCCTTGTTCTGAGAGATTACATCTCTTGTGTCTGGAAGAGGGATTGGACTGCAGACCAGAAGGTCCAGCAGATCCGTAAACCATGATCGGCCTGGCCAATAAGGGGCGATCAGTAGTACTTGGCACATCCCCTCTCTTATCTTTGCCAGAACTTTCGGGATGAGAATTGTTGGAGGATACGCATACGCGTACATTCCCTTCCAACTTATCGCCAGTGCATCTGCTGCTAGAGCTAACGGGTCCGGGATCGGTGACACGTAAGTGACCATCTTTGCGTTTTGATTCATCGCAAATAGGTCGACATTTGGCTTGCCCCATTGTTTGAATAGAACCTCCGCTACCACTTGGTTGAGCTGCCATTCCGTTGGACGACAAACCATCCTTCGACTGAGAGCATCCACTAAGATGTTCAATCTTCCTGGAATGTGTGCTGCCCGAAGAATAATATTCCTCTCTTGGCACCACAGCAGAAGGTTCCAAACCATCATACACAACTCTGGTGATCTCGTCCCGCATTGGCGGTTCAAATAAGACACCACTGTTGAGTTGTCTGTCCTTACTAGGACAATCTTGTCTTGAATTAGCTCGAGCACATTGATATGTTTCTGCGCATTGGTCCGATCCCATTCCCCTGACACTGACTGATTGTCCAATACCGCTCCCCAACCTGTCAATGATGCATCCGTGAATATGGACATCTGAGGTTGAGGAGGTTGTAGAGGAACACCTCGCAGGAGATTCTGTTCCGATAACCACCACTGAAGGTGGAATATCAATGGTTCTTTTATTGGTATTCTCAGAGATAACAGATCTGTTCTCTGTGACCAGAACGACATCAAATACATCTGAATCGGCCTGCGCCTGAGTGCCACATATGGCACCACCTTCTCCAGAGATACTAGCAAACCCAGTATTCTGAGAAATTGACGCGCCGTCAGATAGGCTCCTAGAGAAACCGACTCCAACACTGCAATCAGGCTTCTGACTCTGCTCTCCGCCGGAAAAGCTACGCCGTCCCTGAGATTGAAAAAAATTCCCAGATAAACAAACTCCTGGGATGGAGTCAGTTCTGATTTCTCTAGATTCACAATCCATCCTAGCTTCTTTAACAAGTCTAGGACTACTATCAGATTGCTGCGCAGAGTGACTGGATTCCCCGCCTTTAGCAGCCAGTCGTCTATGTAAGTGTGAACAGCTATGTTTCTCCTGCGAAGTAAAGAAGTCATGGCGAGAACCACCTTGGTGAAGACCCTCGGAGCCGTGGTCAGGCCGAAGGGAAGAGCATTGAATTCCCAAACATTGTCTTGGAATGCAAATCGCAGGTACTTCTGAAAAGGAATTGACATTGGAATATGAAAATAAGCATCCTTCAGATCTATCGATACCGCCCACATGCCTTTCCTCAGCCCTGTCATTACCGCTGCTACCGTCTCCATCTGAAATCTGGGAGAATGAATAAATTTGTTCAACGGTTTGAGATTGAGAATTGGTCTCCACCCTCCGGTACGCTTCGGAACTAGGAACATGATCGAATAGAAGCCCAGCGATGACTGATCGGTGACTAGGTGAATCGCATTCTTCTGACGAAGCGATTCTATCTCTGACTGAATGGCGACTAGACGGTCTAATTCCCTTGGAATAGGAGTCCATATTGGAGTCGAGGTTAACGGAACTAACGATTGATGGATGAGCCAGTCCGGATCGTATCCGTTTCTTATCCACTGACAGACTAAACAGTCGCGCACGACCTGTTCCCATTGGTTTAGGAATAGCTGAAGTCTGCCTCCGACGGAAGGAATCTGCACACAGTTGTCGGTCGAGATTAGCCGACAAGACGCTAAATCGCTTGGGTGAAGATTCTCGACTCCATTTGTTTCCAAAGCCGCCGGTATTGGTTCCGCCGGAAACCCGTCAGGAATGAGCCCCATGGCCGCCCCGCGGCTTCTTGTGGTATGACGGTCCGGAACCGCCGCCACGGCTATCCTTACGGTAGCCGCCTCGGCCCGAACCGCCACCCTTCCTGTTGTCCTCATACGGTCTCTTACTAGAGGGCTTGTATGCGGACGAACGGCCAGGCCCTTGCGCTCCGGATGGCCTATGGGCATCACGGGCAGAAGGACGGAAGGGCGATCTAGGACGCTGTCTCTGCTGCTCCTGCCTATGCTGACGGTAGGACTGTTGCGGCTGAGTCCTCTTGGTCGACTTCCACGACTTGCCGACCACTTCTTGCTCCGCCACCATTGACGCAACCTTAGAGAGCGCTTGTCGTGCCGAGCCGCCGAACAAGCCTGGACCTATGAAAGGCGCAGAAGATAACGCAGTCCTCATCTCTGCTCCTGGTTCCACACAATCGAGAACCATTCTCCGTCGCTCTCCCAAAGTTCTCGTGATTACCCTGGCCAGGCAATCCTGAGACAGGCGCATGGTGTCCCGAACAACTCCGGGAGCAGCCTCTGGCACCTGTCCGCCTTCCGCCGTGCAGTCCAGCATACCCTGCAAGACGGTACACCCGTGCGACAGCGCAGCCATGGCTGCCCTAGCCGCATCCTCAATGAGCGTGAGCTCATTGAACGGGTCTTTGTTGGTCTGAGAAACCAAAGGACGTGACCGCCCCTTGGCCTTCCCAGCCAACGGCCTATTCAGCGCCTCACGTTCCGCAACGGAAAGCCGTGGAACCCTGGCGTACTGATGATAAGCCTGCTCCGGAAAGCGGACCCTACTCCTTATCCCCTTCGGGGCCTTGGGCAACGCATAGTCTGGCTGAACCAGACGGTATGCCGCAACTTCCAACATGTCAGAAGTTTGCATGTCCAGGGGAAGTGTAGGCATGGCAGAAGAGCCACTGGACAGAGCGCTAGCCGCACGCTCTGACATCCGTTCCATCGCCGGATCGCGCTGAGATCCTAGATCAGATGCCAACCCGAGACGATTGGTCATCCATCCAAGAACCTGCACCCATTCAGCTTCGGTGCAGAAAGCGGAATCGTCCATCAAAGAACTCCCGTTTTCATCCTCCCTCTCTCCCTTAGATGAGAGGGCCACCGACGATCCTTGCTGAACGTTACGATATACGCCTCTGCCAGGACAGAGCGCATCCATAGCGCGACTACCAGCGGCACCAGTATCCAACGAATCGCCAGATACGGATTCGCCGCAGTCCATCGGCTCCAACACGGGATCCGGGACTCCGACGGCCTCAATTACGGCTGGCACTGTCACTCCGATAGGAGCCGCACCTAACGCCGCCGGGATAGCCGCAGGAACCGCAAACCACGGCTCCGCCGGCATATCCGGTTGCACAAATCGGGGATGAAAAAGCCCGACGGAACGTCGACATCACCATCCGCCTGGCAAACCCGTACAAATCCCGCGGGCGACCCCTGGGACGTACTAGGCATCGCCGTCATTGAAAGATCCGGCATGCCGGAATCTTCCCTCAGTAGCAAATCTTCCTCCTCTATCATCGGCTCTTGAGCCAAGGACAGAGAAGGGGCAGGTGCATGCCCTCAGCAGAGCTAGCCAGACCACCTAATGGTTGTCCTGCACCAACTTGCTTCAACGGGACCGTGGACTGCAACGAGTCAAACATGGCCTTGAACTGGGCCGCCCATACGCCCAGTGCTGAATCCATCCTCTCATTCAGCCGACCTTCCAGTCCCAACAAGGAAACCTGCTGCAGCTTCACTGCCTTGTCCTTCTCGATACGCTCCAGCCTCGCCCGTCGATCCTTGTCAAACTCAGCCACCAATTCCGACGACCACTTGACGCACACGTCACAAGGGCTCCCGACCTTACACTTAGCGCACGCCACACAATGATGACCCAGGTACTTCCGCTTCATGAACCTGTTGCACTTCCGACACAACGAGTCCGAGTTCTTCGGTTTCTGCGAACACAGAGAAGAATTAAAACGCTGCACATGACAAGCAACGACGAGCAATACGCACAATAGACTTGCTAGTTAAGATTTCTTAAACACATTAACTTTCTCTCAATTTAATGATAACAAGTCTTAGGCAGGAAATATTTGAAACTTTTTTGAGTGAACATTTAAAAAAACCCACAACTTAGCCTTTAACTAACGTTAAATAACCAAGAATAAATCGCTGATCACTACAAACACCCTCGACAACTAAGCGAGAGCTAAAATCGGCGACAACAGAGTGCCTGGATACACCAAGCCAAGAACGACATAAATCATGGGCGCCGCCATCTTGGCCAAGGACGCATCCATCTTAGAGGAACCGAGTCGCAAGAGAAAATTAACCGAGTACCCGAATTAAAACTAAAAGTCAACGGGTACAGAAGCGACTCCAACAATGGCTAACATTATAAAAAATGTGCCAATTTAAGGAAATTTCAAACAGTCATTATGGCACGAATGTATAAATTCTAGATTGATACAACCTGCCCCTGTGATGATTTCCCAAGTTCCTCCATGAATCCAGCGATGTAATCGACTAACACAACTGATTAACTGCTTAAATTGCAAAATTTGAGCACTCTAAAAAACATGACTTTGAAAAAGCGCAAAATAGACGAATCTGACTGTGATTGGGAATTGACTCGGTACCTGCGGCTATGGTATTCCCGGACACAGTATGGGCAGGACCAGGAGAGTGCGGAGTTTTAATTGTTTATTTTGAGCTAGACTAGATAATAGACATTATCATAATAGTACATCTGGTAAGTATTATTCTCGTAGAAACATGTTGCTGTCATAGATTGAAATGGCATGCAACAGCTTACAGAAACTGATTCCAAAATGAATAGCAATTAACATATGAATAGGATGGGAATTGAGGGATTTGACATTTTAACCCTTTCATGGTGAAGCCAGCCAAAACCAGACCTGTGATCTTAGGGAATGTCTATTTGGTAAACCAATCAGTCATTCAAATGATAAATCTTCAAAATACTCTTCTCTTGGCCTCCAAATGAACATTCCTGACTATAATTAGTTACCAAATGGTTAATCCTTAAATTTGTTTTTAAAAATTTATTTTTTCTCATAGAATGGGCATTTCTTCTCTAGACCAGTACAGAAGCAATTTCTGGCCAGCTCGAGCATTAAAGAGTTCATGATCTAGTGGCTAATGCTTTAGACCTCGAACCTGTTCAAGAAAATTTCTATTTTTTCATAGAAAATATTCATTTGCAGACGACGAGAAGACAACCTTTTGAAAATTTACCACTTGAATGACTGGCTCGGTTATCGAGCCAGTCATTCCAGTGGTAAATTTTCAAAAATAGTCTTCTAATCATTTATCAAGACTCCTGCAAAAGCCGTTCTTGGCTGATATGAGTGGTTAAAAAGTTAATACCTTGAGTTTGTCAAGCTTAGCAGTGATAGCAGTTTTATCTCCTGCGGGTTCCGAGCACGTAGCCAGGGCATCTCGCGCGGCACGAAGCCAGCCCTGAAAGTTTGCTAGTGCACCTGTGTAATTCTGATGCTCATTCACCTGAACTTCAGACGTGGAAAGTAGATCCTAAATAAATAAAAATATGTCTAACAGTAATTTTATTAAACAAAAAAATTATAACTCTACTGATAAAACAGTCTGAAATTATTATACAGTAAATATTCACTTTTTAACTTGATATAAACATAGGTATAATTTAAATTATGCGCAAAGTTTAATTTATATTATTTAAAACCTATTTCTGCTTCAGTATATTAATTTAATTTCCTTGTCCTAGTTATCATTTAAAACATGTACTTGTAAAATTATAAATACTGATATCACTGAATTTATGATCAAAAAAGCAGTATATTAAAATATTTAACCAATACCTGAAATATAAAAACATTAACGTATAGATTTAAACATTAGGAAATGCACAAACGTGCTGCGAAGACACAACAAATAATCACCAAAAAATTTGCATTTTACTGTGGAAAAAAAATCTGTACAAAATAAATATTTTATAAATTTTTAAATATATATCATAGATTTACAGAATGGTATTGATTAAGTGCAATAGCGTGTTTGCAATATCTTGATTCACAAGTCAAGTGCGTGAAATTTGCAAAACGTTAACGCAGATGATATGTGCTATGAAGGTATTTAATCTGATTATGAATGATGGGGGGATGAGTGTTAAGGTTACTTTTTACTTTTTTGGAATGATATAGGATGATATTTTATTTGCGATAACAAAATGATAACACGTCAAAAACCAAGGTATCAAACTTTTATTTGCCATTTTATTTTTTTTAGCATAGACTGAAGCAAAGCTGTAAAACAGAGAGAGAATTTAAGATGAAGTCAATGACAATACAATTAAACCTACTCAAGAGACCACCTAACTTTTGACACACAAAGACAGTGGTTCTTTAACACAGGTAGTCATAAGACACCTGTCTTAAAGAACCAGCAACTTTTGGCTTCAGAGAGGGATATCAGATAGCATGCCACCTGTATGAAGTGACTACCAGTTTATAGTGAGTAACTGTTTCCGCTCCAACAGGTGGTCTCATAAGACAGGTTGTTGTGTACATACATATAACATTTAACTATTTAATGATCAAGCTGGACAAAACCGGCCTCAGTAGTGGTCAGGAGGAATGCTCACTTGCAGGCCAAGAAACAATTGTTTGGAAATTTATCACTGGAATGACTGGCTCGATAATCGAGCCAGTAATTCCAGCGGTAAATTTCCAAAAATAGTCTTCTCTTGACCCGCAAATGGACATTCAATTAACAAATATTTTGATTTTCTTGACCAAAATTTGAGCATTAAAGTATTAATATATAAACTATGATTATGTCATTATTATTCAGTAAGATTCATGTAAGTAAAACCATCCAATAAATCATGAAATCAAAGATCACAGATATAACTCATGTATTCACGCAAAGTATATTCTAGAAAACTAAACTATTTAAAAATTAACATCAATTAATTTGGCTACATCGCTAGCGTCTACAAAAGGTAGACATTTTAAACAAATGTATATACGGCCTCTAATATCATGACTTTCTGAAGAGAAACTGAACGAAAATTTGAATTAAATTAGAAGTCATGGTTATAGTTCAGTTAAGTGTATGCTGACGTATTCAGGAACTATAACAACATTACATGACCTATTCTCAGTGAGCTAACAGCATCATATATCTATCATAAGCAAACCTGAGCAGCCCGCCTTAAAGCTGCATAACGTTCGTTGATTTGAACCACGGTTGCCGTGGCTTTACTACTGGGACTCTGCAGGTGAATCTCCTGGGCTTTTGAACTAATTGAATCAATCATATGTTCATAGGCAATAACATCTTGCACCAAAGACTGAAAAACACAAAACACATACTGACATTTAACCCTAGGTTAATGGTCAAACCAGTCAAAACCAGACTCTTTAGGGGTCTTAAGGAATGTCCATTTGCATGCCAAGACAATACTATATTTGAAACTTTGCTATTGGAATGGCTGGCTCGATAACAGACAGAGTCAATCCAGTCGTAAATATTCAAAAAAGGATTTCCTTTGCCTTGCAAATGGACATTCGGTAAGCAGATAATTTTATTTTCTTGAACAATTTTGACCAGCAAAGAGTTCAAAGAACACTCATAACAAGAGCTATCACAGGATGGCATATATTATAGCTCACCGTATATAGCATCATGGAAATTGTAATCTATTCATATCTCTCAATTGCGGATATAATGGACCTTTCCGGTTTTAGCTATTCCCCGCCCATCTCTAGCTAAGCTCCACCCACACCTCGCTCGTGTTGGGATCTATCAATCTCTGAACACCTTGACTATTAATTTCCAAAAAAATACACAGGTAAGCTGTTGAATATTTTGAAACTAATTTGACTGGGTGCTGTTGCTGCCTTAAGTAATTTGACTGGGCAGCAACAGCGCCCAGTCAAATTAGTTTCAAAATATTCAACATCATGTTTATTAATTAGCAAACAATTACAAAGACATACAATTTATAAAATGTGTCAGACTCTGAGATTTGATGATGGTCTATATGGAACCCTTTGTGATGTAATGATTATGACATCATACTAGGGCTGATGATGGATGGATACTCTGATAAAAAATCAAGATCATTATGATTATCATTATAATCAAGCAAACCATATATTTATGTACAGAAAAATCTGTGAAGACGGACTGTATTCTGATAACTCTGATGATATAATTTTCAAAAGAAAAAAGCCTTGCCAGAACCAGGCCCTGACAACGATGCTAGATCAATTACCAAACATGCCAGACAATAAAGGCAAGCTCTAAAATATATTGAGTAGACGTTTAACCGCGTTCAATAGTTCCATTCCAATGCAATCCAACTTAATCCATCCATCATATGACATCATAATCAACTAGGTGATGTGTAGGATGACATCATAATCATAACGTCACGAGTGATTTGATATAGTTCGTCTTTAACGCTTAATAGTCCGACATGTTGTATGGATTGTATGTCTTTACCAGTTACTAAACATTCTGTTGAATATTTTGAAACTAATTTGACTGGGCGCTGTTGCTGCAATTTATTCTTAGTGAACGTCCATTTACACGGCTAGAGAAGCCTATTTCTAAATGTCTACGACGAATCACTGGCTTGATTATCGAGCCAGTCATAAATTTTCAATAGTTTTCTCTTGACTTCCAAAGGCCATTCATCAAGACCACTTCATAGGATAGCTTTTGGTTGGCTCATTAAAGGTTTAAGCAATAAATCTCTGGATGAATCAGAAAATGTAACATACTTTTAACGCTTGTAATTGCGCTTTCTTGTCTCCGAGTTCAGCACTTGGCTCTCGTTCTCGCACACGTCTCTCCATGTCCTTAATCCACTTTTGAGCCAGGCGTAAACTCTCATTATAATCTGTCCAGCGAAGCAGGCACGACTCCAGAGCAACCTTTGTATCAGTTGTTCTAATGGTCAGTTTATCCCAAGCTTGTTGAAGTTCTTGGAGTTCATTGGTGATAAGTTCGCAGCCGTGCGGTGATGATGTTTTTATAGCATTATCGCCCCATGTGTTCGCCGTATGCAGCAAAAGCTGACCCTCATCTTTCAGTACATTGAACTCCTGGTGAACAGTAAAACAAAAATATTCAAAATTAGAAATGTGTTGAATGGTGCAAAAATGAACCTCGAGTTAGTTACAATTACTTCAGGCTAGCGACCGTAACCTTTTGACATAAACGCAAATTTCTTCAAATCCTTAGGGTAATTAATCTTAAACATCTACATATAGTGACGCCCTCTGCCAAAACGGAACCATTATAAACCAAACAAGAATTCTGTGGAATTAAATGTCTCACCTGTCTCCTGTTTGTCACAGTGTCCGTCAATGTTATCATGCTGCTTCCTAACATTATAGGTAACCATGTATCCAAGCTTAGTTTCAATAGAATTAATACGCAGAGGTCAAATAGCAATGTCAGAAAGACCTTGACTTAGTGACCTCACTATTAGCACACATCTTCCTTATGGTATAGGGAAGCAGGTGTCCAAGTTTAGTTCTGGTAGTATAAAGCAATTCTGAAAAATAAATGTAAATAATTTGCTAAATGCAAAAACGTAACGCTGCCGCTGCCATCATCGGAACAGTGATATCTATGTTTCGCTTCCTGCATCGCAGGCAAGACAAAAATCTTCTCGAAACTGAACACAATTCATAGATCATATTCTGTTCTATAGGAACATAGCCTCTGTAAACATGGAAAGCTCGACAAACCAAAGGAATTAACTATTCTATTCTAGGTTCTGTTAGGCGTGGTATCACTGCATTAGGCTTAGTCAATATAGTGTGTTCAGGCTAAACCTTTTCCAGAGACCACCTGCCTTTGGGAGCCATAAGATAGCAAATGAGGGATCTAATCTATCAATCAAGCACCTGATGTCATAATCAAAATATGTCACTTGTTAGCTGACATCACAATCAAATGATGTAGCTTCAACATGAAAGGTGCAAAGGTACTACAGCAACCTTGTGGTGGACTTACAATGGACATTTCCAGTTTTAGCCATGTCCCGCCCATCTCTAGCTAAGCTCCACCCACACCTCGCCATGTTGGAATCGATCGATCGATCCATGAACTCCCTGACTATCAATTTCCAGAAAACTATACAGGTAAGCTGTTGATGTTTTTGGTGTACATTAAATATAGTCATCAGCCAGCGAGAATTTTCTAGCACAAAATTTAGTTCAATTTCCGTGGTATAATTTCTAACCGTTTTAGAAAAATTTAGACCAAAAAATGTACTCTATTATTGGACACAACCCCTTCCTAAAACATGTAATTCGACAAAAAAAATGCATCCTTTAGTCAAAATTTTACGGTAATCTCCTTATCAGGTCCACATGGTACGAATCAAAATTTTGAAAAAAATAGCTGAAACCTAAGTTGTAATTAAATGGAACATGTTCATACACTAGTCATGAGTTGTGATTGACAATGGTTCGAGATTGTTATGCAAATCTCAGCGCAGTAATTGTAAAGTTAATGTCAGAAATGGTGTGATGGGTACATGGAGGGCATTATTATAGACCGTGTCAGTAATTAAAGTCAGTATCATTCCTATATCTCTGGCATACCTGTACTTTCTCAAGCTGCGTCTGAATGGCAAACTTGTCACCTGACGTGTCGGCGCACACGGATAAACGATCCTCATGGGTTTTTATCCACGTCTTTACCTCCATGCATGATTCCTGGTATTGTGAATGATCTTGAAGATTCCGGTCACTGGACTTGATACATTCCTGAAAAATAGAATAATATTTCAGCCAATGAGATGAGCCATATTGAAACACAGACTCCAGAAGCTCAGAATTCATGAATCCATTTCCTCACTCAATCATATGATGTCATAAATCAACTACATGACGTGTATTCTGACGTCATAATCATGACGTCATGAATGACTTAATATTGTCCGTCTTTAACGCTTAATAGTCCGACACATTGTACGAATTGTATGTCTTTACCATTTAATAAACATTCTGTTGAATATTTTGAAACTAATTTGCCTGGGCAGGTGTAGGTGGAGCTGAACTAAGTATGGACGGGGTATAGCTAAAACTGGAAAGGTCGAATGAAGTGAACCTGTTGATAGATCATGAATAGTATGATAGGAAATCTGAAAAAAGGACCAGTAGCTAGCCACATTCCAAATAAATTTGTAGGAACCACTTCCATGACAAATTATTGTTCTTTTAATGCCCATTTGCTGGCCAACAGACCATTTTGAATCTTGTTATCCATTTTGAAAGATTTATGATTGAAATGACTTGCTCGGTTATCAAGCCAGTCATTCCAATGGCAAATTTTCAAAACTAGTCCTCTCTTGGTCTATAAATGGAGTCCTTGCCACCATTGTACAAGCAGGTTTTGTGTGGCTTGGCCATTAACCCTTTAACACAAAGAAAATGTCCATTTGCAGACCAAGAGAAGACAATTTTTGAAAATTTACCACTGGAATGACTAGCTCGGTTATCGAGCCAGTCATTCCAGTTGTTTAATTTTCAAAAATAGTCTTCTCTTGGTCTGCAAATGGACATTTCTCGAAACCACTGCAGAAACCATTTTTGGCAAATATGAGTGTTAAAAGGGCTAAATTATTGCTGCAGACATTTTGCATCTAGTTGGTTACAAACTAATGGATGACTCCACCTTTAGATTTACCACACCAATTTCTAGCTAAGCTCCGGCCACGCTTTGCACGTGTCGAGATACTTTGAAACCTGAATTCCCAGAATCGTAATTTCATGGTAACTAGCTATACAGCTAACCTGTTGAATATTTTAAAACTAATTTGACTGGGTGCTGTTAAATTACTTTCAAAATATTCAACAGTATGTTTATTAAATAGTAGACACACAACTCGTAAAACTCACAGACTTTTAGAAGTTCATGACAGACTTAGCTCTGTCATTCATTACGCATTTTGATTGTGACGTCAACCTACCTATGACGTAATTGATTATGACATCAACACTTGAGTGACAGATTGGATTCAACCATTAGCCTAATCTTAACATGTTCCCAGATAAAGTCCTGTTATCTCTATCTTCAGGCAACCATACTGGAAAGCTGTTTGATATTGTGAGAATTATTTGCCAGGAAGCAGTTTTACCTTTGGAACTAACACATTCTAGCCAACATTACATTCAAAGTATTCAACAGAAAATTGCTTATGACATAAAGAATCATTGTATTCGGCATTGTAATGCTAAGTGTTAACAATAGCAGGCTAGTGTTATGTGAAGACATTGCTAAGAAATAAATTATTAAATATTAACCCTTTAACCCTCAAATTCGTTCAAGAAAATTTCAATTTTTTCATAGAAAATCCCCATTTGCAGACCAAGAGAAGACTATTTTTGAAAATTTACCACTGGTATGACAGGCACGGTCATCGACCCAGTCATTCCAGTGGTAAATTCTCAAAAACAGTCTTCTCTTGGTCTGCAAATAGATCTTTCTTAAGAGAACTGCAGAAGCTGTTTTTGGCTGATATGAAAGTCAAAGGGTTAAGCATACTCACTTTAGTTTTTGTAATGAGTGCTGAGTAGAGGCTATTTAAATGACTGAGCTGGGCAGCAATATGCGTATTGGTGGTTGACTGTAGCAATACATGTACTCTTTCAGCAAAACTGTCCAAATCAGGCTGATGCTCTACCACGTTCTCGTACATGGTCTGAGGAAACAAGCAGAAGTCATATTTAACGGGATGACCACAGGAGTCATGACAACAGGACTAGTGACCACAGTAATCATGCTAACAGCACTAGTGACCGCAGGAGTCATGACAAAAGGACTAGTGACCACAGGAGTCACGCTAACAGCACTAGTGACCACAGGAGTCATGACAACAGGACTAGTGACCACAGGAGTCATGCTAACAGCACTAGTGACCAGTACAGTTGTTTAGTCTTATTGATTATGTACCAGTCCTTTCTTAACAATAGAGGGATCCGTTTCTAGCCTTGGCAACCCATTTCTAGCTAAGCTACGACCACGTGTGTTTGAATCGATTTTAAGATACTGACCCATGAATGGAGGAATCCAGTTTTAGCCACGCCCTGCCCGTGTATGAATTGCATGTCTTTATTATTTAATAAACATGCTGTTGAATATTTTGAAACTAATTTTGGCAGCAACAGTACCCAGTCAAATTAGTTTCAAAATACTCAACAGCTTATCTGTATAGTTTTCTGGAAATTGATACTCAGGACATTCGGGGATCGATCGATCCCAACATGAGCGAGCTGTGGGTGAAGATTAGCTAAAGCTGGGCAGGGAATAGTTAAAACTGGATTCCTCCATTCACCCTTTCACTGATGAAATCACTGGAACTCAATAGAACAATCCATGGCCTTTACTAGTTAAGTTCCGCCAACATTGTGCACCTATTGAGATCGATTTTTATACTTTGAACATTGAGTTTTCAGAATCCCATTTTCAAAATAATTATATATAAGTAAGCTCTTGAACATTTCGAAACTAATATGGCTGGGTGCTGTTGCTGCCTATATTCAACGGAATGTTTATTAAATAATAAATACATCAGACATATAATTCGTACACTTGACGGGATATTCCCACTTCATGATGGAGTATTCTCTGTCAATTATGATTGTGATGTCAGCCTACATGTGACATAATCGATTATGATGTCATGTACTTTAGTGACAGATCAGATCTATCCATTTCAAGCCTAACTCTACTTTAAGGCAGTTGAGAATTTTGAAAATAACTGAACTGGAAGCTGTAGGCATCAAATCTATACAAATTAATCAATGGAATATTTCTTATATCATAATGAATCTGTATAATTTGGCCTGTAGCACTATAGGTGTATAGTCACATCAAAATGCTTGAAAATAAAATTGTTAAACTTGTATAGTTTTAGAGGCTTAAGTTCTGTACCTCGACGTAATAAAACGAAATAAATCTTAACAAATGAATTGACTATTTCATTACGTATAAATTAATATAATTAATTTTTTTATTTGTTATGCTGAATTAGGGACTCGTGTCTCTAATTCAATTTCACAACTTAAAACATTATAGTAATTTATACGCAATTAAATCCTCAATCGCTAAGATTTATTTCATTTCATTACATCTTGTAACACAATTTAAGCATCTAAAAGTAAAAAATTTTATTTTATTTTCAAACATTTAGTGTGACTATGCACCTTAAGTGTTAATGTTGAGTAAATCTTTACCTTCAGTTTTTCCAATTGAGCGGTCTTCTCCTCAAATGTGCTAACAGCTTGTGATTGGTCAGTTACCTCCTGCTGTCGACCTTTGACCCAAGCCGTAAGACTATCATGTATCTCTTCATAAGTAGTCCACTGAGACAGCACTTCCTCTGGAAAGATTAACACACAAAATGACTGACGGTGGGGGTAGGGTTATTAATCAAATATCACATAAAATCACCCTTATAGTTTATATCTTTCAATGCTGAATTAGTAAAACCTACCTTTCAAACTAATATACCTGGTCGAATATTTTAAAATCAATCTGACTAAAAGACGCTGCTGCTTAACTCTTTAATGGTAAAATTTGGTCAAGAAAATTTAAATATCTGCCTATTGAATGTTCAATGACAGGCCAAGAGAATAGAATTTTTGAAATTTTATCGCTGAAATGACTAGCTCGGTTATTGCGCCACGCATTCCAGTGGTTAATTTTCACAAATTCTATTCTCTTGACCTGTAAATGCACATTCCACTAGACAACAACAAGAGGCCAGTATGACCACTAAAGGGTGAAAAATTCAACTCTTGAAATTCCAGTGCCCAAATTTCAAGACAGCTATACAGGAAGTCTGTTGAATGTTTTGAAACTAATTTTCACCGGAACAAGTTGCTGCCAGTAATAGCTCCAAGCAAATTAATTTCAAAAACTTCAACACGTTATTCATTAACTCATAAAGAATTAGTCTTCTCTGGTCTATGAGATTCAAAGGGTTAAGATCGCCTCATTCAATAGTTATTTTCTAAATATTCATTAAGAGTTCAATAGATCTATTAAATTACAGGAGTTTGAGTTGGTACTATTGATTTACTGTCAACCAATTTATACCATAATAACAGCATTCAACGCTTAGACACTTCTATGATAACTATATCAGAATTGAATTAACCCTTTAATGGTCAAGATTGGCCAAGAAAATAAAAATCTCTGCTTAGTGATATGCCTGCCTGTTTGCAGGCCATGAGACTCATTTTTAACCCTTTCACTGATAAATCCCTGAAAAGGTAGCTATCAAAGTTATCAAGCCCTAATATCAGCATTATAATGTCATGTTTTTACCATTGCACAGGATTCCAGGTATAAACATTTTAATTTAATTGATTTGTCAAGTTGTCCTTGTTATGATATCAGTTTGTGTACATTTACTGATTCATAGCACAGCTCTCATTATGACACTAGGTCTTTTACTGATTCACAGCATAACTCTCATTGCGACACATGGTCCTTTATTGATTCACAGCACAACTCTCATTATGACACATGGCCTTTTACTGATTCATAGCACAGCTCTCATTATGACACTAGGTCTTTTACTGACTCACAGCATAACTCTCATTGCGACACATGGTCCTTTATTGAGTCACAGCACAACTCTCATTATGACACATGGCCTTTTACTGATTCATAGCACAGCTCTCATTATGACACTAGGTCTTTTACTGATTCACAGCATAACTCTCATTGCGACACATGGTCCTTTATTGAGTCACAGCAAAACTCTCATTATGACACATGGCCTTTTACTGACTCATAGCACAGCTCTCATTATGACACTAGGTCTTTTACTGATTCACAGCATAACTCTCATTGCGACACATGGTCCTTTATTGAGTCACAGCACAACTCTCATTATGACACATGGCCTTTTACTGATTCATAGCACAGCTCTCATTATGACACTAGGTCTTTTACTGATTCACAGCATAACTCTCATTGCGACACATGGTATTTTACTGATTCACAGCATAACTCTCATTATGACACATAGTCTTTTACTGATTCATAGCACTGCTCTCATTATGACACTAGGTCTTTTACTGATTCACAGCACAACTCTCATTGCGACACATGGTATTTTACTGATTCACAGCATAACTCTCATTATGATACATGGTCTTTTACTGATTCATAGCACAGCTCTCATTATGACACCAGGTCTTTTACTGATTCACAGCACAACTCTCATTATGACATTAGGTCTTTTACTGATTCATAGCACAACTCTCATTGCGACACATGGTCTTTTACTGATTCATAGCACAACTCTCATTATGACACTAGGTCTTTTACTGATTCACAGCACAACTCTCATTGCGACACATGGTCTTTTACTGATTCACGGCACAACTCTCATTATGACACTAGTTCTTTTACTGATTCACAGCACAATTCTCATTATGACACTAGGTCTTTTACTGATTCACAGCACAACTCTCATTGCGACACATGGTCTTTTACTGATTCACAGCACAACTCTCATTGCGACACATGGTCTTTTACTGATTCATAGCACAGCTCTCATTATGAAACTAGGTCTTTTACTGATTCACAGCACAACTCTCATTGCGACACATGGTCTTTTATTGATTCACAGCACAACTCTCATTATGACATTAGGTCTTTTACTGATTCATAGCACAACTCTCATTGCGACACATGGTCCTTTATTGATTCACAGCACAACTCTCATTATGACACATGGCCTTTTACTGATTCATAGCACATCTCTCATTATGACACTAGGTCTTTTACTGATTCACAGCATAACTCTCATTGCGACACATGGTCCTTTATTGATTCACAGCACAACTCTCATTATGACACATGGCCTTTTACTGATTCATAGCACAGCTCTCATTATGACACTAGGTCTTTTACTGATTCACAGCATAACTCTCATTGCGACACATGGTCTTTTACTGATTCATAGCACAACTCTCATTATGACACTAGGTCTTTTACAGATTCACAGCACAACTCTCATTGCGACACATGGTCTTTTACTGATTCACAGCACAACTCTCATTGCGACACATGGTCTTTTACTGATTCATAGCACAGCTCTCATTATGAAACTAGGTCTTTTACTGATTCACAGCACAACTCTCATTGCGACACATGGTCTTTTATTGATTCACAGCACAACTCTCATTATGACATTAGGTCTTTTACTGATTCATAGCACAACTCTCATTGCGACACATGGTCTTTTACTGATTCATAGCACAACTCTCATTGCGACACTAGGTCTTTTACTGATTCACGGCACAACTCTCATTGCGACACATGGTCTTTTACTGATTCATAGCACAACTCTCATTATGACACTAGGTCTTTTACTGATTCACGGCACAACTCTCATTGCGACCCATGGTCTTTTACTGATTCATATAGCACAACTCTCATTATGACACATGGTCTTTTACTGATTCATAACACAACTCTCATTGCGACACATGGTCTTTTACTGATTCACAGCACAACTCCCATTGCGACATTAGGTCTTTTACTGATTCACGGCACAACTCGCATTATGACACATGGTCTTTTACTGACTCATAGCACAAGTTCCATTGTGACACATATGCCAATCATAAGACAATAACGTTAATCTTACCAAGTCTGAGTTGGGAATCAATGACTTCTCCTTCAAATGCTTGGTAATCCTGTGATAGCAAGCTAACTTCTTCATTTATGAGACCTTGACCACGGTCAGATGTTGTAGGCTTGACCACTTCACTCTTGTCTTGAACCGACTCTAATTTCTGATGACCAGTGTCTAAACTAGCAGTCAATTCCTGGAATGGACAATATAATTATAAAGAGTAAGGCGATTAAATTTAGGCAATAAAGTTTACACAACAGACAGCCATGATGCTGGCCTGTGTTATTGTCTTTCTGAATCCATAAAGTAATTGGATACAATCAAGTCTTGAACAACAAGAAAAGCAATGCAGAAATATGGTGTCTCGAGAGAATTCTCAGAATACAGTTGATGAAAAAAGAGAAGAACAAGGATGATATACACCATAATACCTATGCCTGGTGTGGTTATTCACCACCTCCCACACCCCACTCTCGAGATAGCCTCCTATCAGCTCTAATTTCCTCGCCTCGTAATGGTGACGTGTCACACACACACACACACACACACACACACACACACACACACACACACACACACACACCACACACACACACACACACACACACACACACACACACAGTAATGAGTACCTAGTCTATGGCCGTTACCATGGCAATCCTAAGTTTTTTGATGAATAATCGTGAAATTAAATGTAATATAAAAACATTTATTCCCATTAAAATCAACAGCAAGTTTATTTATTCCCCATTAAAATCAACAGCAAGTTTTTATTTATTCCCATTAAAATCAACAGCAAGTTCATTTATTCCCATTAAAATCAACAGCAAGTTTATTTATTCCCATTAAAATCAACAGCAAGTTTATTTATTCCCATTAAAATCAACAGCAAGTTTATTTATTCCCATTAAAATCAACAGCAAGTTTATTTATTCCCATTAAAATCAACAGCAAGTTTATTTATTCCCATTAAAATCAACAGCAAGTTTATTTATTCCCATTAAAATCAACAGCAAGTTTCATTTTCAGTAAAGGAATCACGAAATCTGGCACTTAGAGAAACATACCTTTAGTCTTTCCAGATTGGATTCAATGGAGACTTGATCACCTCGGACATCTGTACAGCGTAGCAGATGGTCAGATGACTGTGTCAACCAATCAGAAGCCTCGATATATGCATCACGGTATTTCTGATGATTAGTCAAGTCCTGTTCACATTTCAGCTGCAAATCCTGGAGCAGACAGTTTGAAACAATAAACACATCATTTGCCAATAATTATATAGAAAAAAAATGTTGTTTCTTTTATAATGGCTAAGCCATCTGTGAATTAAAGTTCAACTGAAAAACAGTCACATTTATGGTATTCACCAAACATAAAATTCAAATCCCATGAAAATATGAGGAAATCTCAACTATTTTCACTAAGCAATCATGGTAGTGAAAACAGTAAATATTTATTGAAAGGAAAACTCAACTTACCGTATACTAGCCATTCAGGTGATAGGATTTACCACCCATAATCCATCCCTGACATTTCAGCTTTCTGTTGCGACAACAACGAAAGATATTCAGATTTTAACAGCTAATTTCTACAGCCTATGCCGGCTGTTCTGATTTACTTTTCAACCAATCAGAAAAACCTAGCGTGTCTGCCTCGGTATATGTACTCAGTGATAGAGGTGCCAGTTAGAGTTTGGCAATGTGGTATAAAAGCAACAGGGAAGCTGTTGAATATTTGGTAACTAATTTGACTGGAAGTTGTTGCTGCCCTAGATCAAATCTGTCCATTAATGGGTTAAACCTGAATATCGTTAATTGTCGGCATGATACATATTCAACAAGATGATTATTACATTAATAATGTAATGTATTGGCACTTCCATGACTTCATACGCTATCGCTTGACGAGACAAAATGGTGGAGATTAATGGTCAACATTTACGTGATGTTACAAAACAGATAATTGTGATACAGATAAGGGAATGTGACAGGATATGAATGATATGGAATCTATAAACTATAATCTATCATTACAATACAACATATGAGATGTGATTAGCATCCCTTGAAATAAGATAAGCTATTGGTGCTTGATCATGAAGAATGAGTGCTACAGATTTACTGCACACAGTACATCAAGCCAGTCACTATATTCAAACTCCGCTGTGTGTACGGCTCAACAAAAATTATACAACACAAACATCATATTAATACTAATGATAGAATTTTCTACCTTTGTTTTGTTGATTAATTGTTCATAGGTGTTAACGATGTGCTTTGTTTGATCATCTAAAGCGGACTTCTCTGTGCTATGTTTGAGCGCTGTAGCTTTGTCCCGCAGGCTCATTACAGAACTGTTCTGAGCAGATACATTCATCTCAAGCACCTGCAACATTAAGTAACCCTTTAACACTCGTATCAGCCAAAAACGGCTTCTGTAGTGGTCTTGAGCAATGCTCATTTGCAGACCAAGAAAACAGTATTTTTGGAATGACTGGCTCGATAACCGTCTGCAAACGGGCATTTTATATTAGAAAACTGATATCTTCTTGAACAAATTTGAGGGTTAAATGGTTAACACTCGAAGTCGGTCAAAACTGGCTTCTACAGTGGTCTTGAGAAATATTCATTTGTAGAGCAAGACTATTTTTGAAAATTTACCACAGGAATGTCTGGCTCAATAACCGAGCTAGTACTTAGTGATAAAATTTAAAAAATAATCTCTTGGTTTGCAAATGGACATTTTCTATGAGAAAATTTAGCCTTTTTGAATAAATTTGAGGATTAAAGGGTTAAAGGTATGGTAGATGTGTTACCATAGCAATAAATATAACATGGAACAAAAATGGATTCATATGGTACTTTAATTTCAACCTGTGTCCCTGAACATGATGAAGCACATTTATGTGTGAATGCCATAAAGTAACAAAGTTAGTCGCTAACGTAGAATCTTTGATTCCTTTTATATCTCAGTAGTCAGTACATATACAACCAAGGTAATATACAAGTGCTACTGTCATATATACACATTCATATATAATTCATTAATCATTCAAGTTTAAATACTGTCATTGAAAATGTTCATTAAATATTGTCATTGAAAATGTTCATTTCCAGGCCCAGAGATGATTTTTGAAAGTTTACTATACACTCGTTCAAGTAGTAAATTAAAAAAGTTCCCTGGATCTTCAAATGGACATTTCACAAGACACTGCATGGGGGGGGGGGTTAAAGGGTAAAAAATAGACATAGATAGAGAATCTGGAACGAGGTCACTTTTCATATCACTATTATGGACTGAGCTGAAAATTATCAATGTGCACGAGCTTTAGCGAGTGCAAAATAGATAGTTTTCAACGAGGTTCATAATAGTGATATGAAAAGTGACCGAGTTTGAGATTATATTTATCATATAAACTGTAATTTTGAAATATTTGCTAATAGTTGCTGATGTGACTTTTATCTGATTTCTCATTGTTGATTTTCGCGAAATCGATACCACCGCTGTGACGCACCACTACTTGATAACAGATACTGAATGCGCAGCAAAATATTGTGACAAACACAAAATCTGGCGATGTCAGCCGTAAACTACACTTTTCTTCTAAGACTATCGTAGAGCCATGGCCATCAATCGTTAATTCGCTGCCGACTGATAAACGATGACATTTCATGAATGACAAATCGTAGTAAAACAGTACCGCGTAGTAATCCCTACGCATCACGCTCACATCAATCGATGTTTTAATTGGTCGATTTAAATGGGTTGCGCACCCAACAGCCAATGAAAATACTCTGTTGAATATGGCACGTGTACTCATATCGAAAAATATGGAACGGGCTAGAAGGCTTGTTTATATGATAAAGATTATTTATTTATAGATCAGTCTGTCTCCTAGCACCTAATATAGGCCCCAGACATCGAGTGAGATGAGGTGATAAATGACGAGTTAACCCTTACCGCTCTGATGTACAAATTACAAATTTTCAAATTAAATTAAAAGATGAACTGGTGTTCATTTTTCAACAAATTTGGTGGAGGATGTTGAGATGGCAAAATTATTGAAAAATGTACACCAGTTTCTTTGCTATTGGCACAGTTAAAGATAGCAAATTGACATCAGTGTGTTACGGGTTAATTAACTATGCAAATATGAGTCCTCTAATAGCTAGTCCTGTAAATTAATTCAGATATTCTATCCTGGATAGAATCATTTAACCTGTGATACAAGCAAGCAAAAAGTAAATTCAACAGAGATCCTGCACAACTTCAATTTGAATCCCAAGAGAAGAATATTTTATAAAACATACTACTGAATGGCCTGGTCTATTACCAAGAAAGTCCTTCCAGCTGTGAATTTTCTAAAATATTCTTTATATATTCTAAAATATTCTATACAACCGCATATTTACTAAGAGAACATCTATATTTTTCAACCTTATATTTACGTTCATTAACCCTTTAACACCTATATCAGCCAAAAACCTCCTCTGCAGTTGTCTTGAGAAATGTCCACTTGCAGACGAAGAGAAGACTATTTCTGAAAATTTACCACTGGAATGACTGGCTCAATAACCGAGCTAGTCATTCCAGTGATAAATTTTCAAAAATAATCTCTTGGTCTACAAATGGACATTTTCTATGAGCAAATTCAAATTTTCTTGAAAAAATGTAATGGTTAACGGGTTAAAAGATGTGAGTATGTCTCTATCATTCACAACATTGTAGCACACACAGATTGACCTAAGCATCATAGTACTATCTATATCTCATACATACCTTGACCCTTTCTAGATGTAGCCGCTTCTCCTCGAGTGTGGCTAATGGCTTTGTCTCCGCATCCAGCTGACCGGCGAGGTCATCTAGCCACCGCTCTACTTGTCCACTACCATCACGGTATACTGTCCATTGTGTCAAGCAAGAGTCCAGTTCAACACGAGCCTATAGATTAACATTGTATTGTTTTATAAACATTGTATTGTTTTAAAGTAATCACTAAATGCTCTGAAATGTCAACTTACTCATTTTCATTTTCTTTCGTATGGCAACTGGTGCTCATTTTGGAAACAATGTCCCTGCAAGCTGGCTAAGATAGCACCAGATTTAAAGCAAAACTGTTTCCAAATCTACAGCAGCCCTCTTCTATTTGGAACTGAAATAATTACGCCTTTAAGCATTCAAGATTTTTGAAGAAAATTGAAATTTTTGCTTTGTGAATGTCCATTTACGGGCAAAGGCTTTTTGTAAAACTTCACCGCTGAAATAACTGGCTCGATGACCAAGCTGGTAAAATTTCAAATATGTTATTGTCTCTTCACCTGCTAAGGGATATTTTTCAAGACCGCTTCAAAGGCCCATTTTGTCCCACTTGAACATTAAATGGTTAAACCTTTGACAGCAGTGTGACAAGGGTTCAGCAGCGTGACAAGGGTTGAAATGTTCATCCGTGAAAACAATATTTCAAGGCAACTGAACAGGGAATTTGCTAATATAGTAAGCAAAACAATTTGACTGGAAGTTGTTGGAAAGCAGAAACATCCAGTCAAATTAGTTTCACATTATTGGACAGAATATTGCCTACATTGTAAGAAGTTTATCGTATCTGGATTGTGGTACTGAAAGGGTTAGATTAAGAGAACACTGCTTAGTGCATACATGCTACAGAGGATTCATTAAATTGGATGCAGGCATATTAACCCTTTCACTGATGAATTCCAAATATCTCATTTTCAAGGCAAGCATAAAGGAAAACTTGAATATTTTGCGTTTAATTTAACTGGAAGTCAAGATTAATTTCAAAATATTCAACAGAATCAGTTTCATATTGCAAAGAATATACTTTTTCCAGGATTTGTCGGTGAAAGATTGTCGATCTTCAACAAACACTGGCTACAAGTGTCTCTTTTTGAAATATTAGTGTGAAACACTGCCTACAAGTGTCTCTTTTTGAAATATTAGTGTGAGTCTATTTTCACTATACATGCATGGGTGTGGGCACCAGTGTGTATGCTTCCGCTAGAAACACAAACATGAGAGAATGAATTTGTTATATTCCTTACTTTATTGAGATCAGACACCAGGGAATCATACTCCTGCTGCAAAGCTTGCATTTCTTGTCGTATCGCATCTCGGCCAGAAACAGAGGTATTTGGAAGAACCAGCTGAGAGTTATCGAGTGCTTGTTGTAAGTGCTGAAAGCCTTCTTCCTTCTGCACTAATAGTGACTGAAACAATGACATCATAAGAAATGTACATAACCAAGATGACTTGGAATGCTCCTCATTATCATGTGGAACTAAACGACAGGTCAATCACCACTGAAGAATTTCTTATCTTGACTGTTTGTTAACTTGATATTGAAAAATAATGCAATAATAGCTTGTGTGTTAAACTATGGAAAAAAATTCTTTTACTTTACACAAGCCTTAACCGTATGCCAGCCTGTGTCTTTTATACTAGGAATCAATTTGATTTTCCTAGAAACACTGTTCCAACAATGATGTCGAAACTTTGTCCAAACATTAACAAACCAGTTAGATGAACATACATACATAACCCATTCTTCTATTAAAGGCTGGCATGACAGACATTCAGTCCATCTCAGTAATGGTCAAGCCCATAACAAGGGCAAGTCTGGTGCAGATATCATGGCAGTAGTGGTGATCATGTCCAATGACAAAGGTGATGGAAGTCCATGAGAGGATAAGATGATAATAACACAAGTGTTAATGGACATTTACATTTTTTTAGCTATGCCTCCCCCCCCCCACCCCCCTAGTTAAGCTCCCCCCCATAGCTAAGCTCCACCCACACCTCACTCATGTTAGGATCGATCGATCTCTGAACTTCCTGACTATCAATTTCCAGAAAACTATACAGGTAAGCTATTGAATATTTTGGAACTAATTTGAATATTAAATAGTAGACATACAATTCGTATGTGTCAGACTATTAAGAGGTAAAGACAGGTCAAATAGAATCATTTGTGACGCAATGATTATGATGTCATCCTACACGCCGCTTAGCTTGAGAGATGGATACTCTGGAAAGATGAATTGTACACTGGCCTAGTAGACGGCAGAATCAAACCATCCTTGCATTTATGTACTGCATGGTAATCTCACACAGATGAAGTTTTACGGTCATTGAATGCCTTCATATAGACAAATACATCTCTGTAAATTTAGTTTCAAAATTATTTCTCTCAAGAATGTGATAATATACCTGTGCTTGCTTGAGTCTGTATTCCACAGCGTCTCTGTCACCTGTAATGAGCTGAACACCTGTCTGTTTGTCTCTCATGTCTGCAAGCCAGCCAATACAGGCATCATGGGACTGGTGGTATGTCTGATGATCCGTGATATACTGTTCCCATCTCCAGATCAAATCCTAGAAATACGCAGTACATCTCAGAAATAACGCAATATGTTTTGAATACAAGATAAAACGTACTGTTGAATATTTTTAACACAATTGGATTGGAAGACATTGCTGCCCTAGGCAGTAATATCTTTCAACCCAATTATGTTCAAAATATTCAACAGAAGATTTCTTACTAACTAACATGTTTTTATTTTGGAAATATATTAACTTATCCGTACTGTAGATATTTAACCCTCATATCATCCAAAAACAGCTTCTGCGGTGGTCTTGAGAAATGTCCATTTGCAGACAAAAAGACTATAACCGAGCCAGTCATTCCATTGGTAAATTTTCAAAAATAGTCTTCTCTTGGTCTGCAAATGAGCATCTTCTATGAGAAAATACAAATTTTCTTGAAGAAATTCAAGGGTTAAATGATGAAACTTCCCCACCAAAGTACGGCCAGAATTCTATGCATATATGTTAACCCTTCAGCCCTCACAGACTTGAAATTACAAACTCTTTCTTATGTAAGGAATATTCTGTCAAATATTTTGTGACTAATTTGACTGGGAGCTGTTGCTGCCTATGGCAACAATATGATTCTCTCCAACTAGGTTCAATATATTCAAGCATTTGCCCGTGTGATTGATTTGAAATTCAGTTTTCTGATTTTTGAAACAGTTAATTTGAAATACTGATATTAAGTGTGTGCAGGTGCGTGCGTGCGTGTGTGTGTCTGTAATACAATAGCACCTCATATATACCAGTCTAAAAATTGAAATACACCTTTATAAAGATTCCTCCAACTGGTTGAACTGACCTTGCAATTATTATTTAATGTCTCATATCGTGTATTGAGTTGTGAGGTCTGTGCGATGACACGACTATCCGTGCTCGTCTGAGCCAGTCTGTGCGATAACTCGGTTAACGATTGTCTATCTGTCTGATGACCTTCTGATTCCATCAATAAATTCTGTAAAGAAATTTCAAAACAAATGTGGATTAGTGATAAGTAAATTGGGAACTTAATAATGAAAGCTTCGAGTGTGGCAGTAAAATAGTTAAAGTTCTCGTGTACCAGTAACAACAGTGCTTTCCACATTGAAGATGGTCCTTTGTACATTTGGAAATACTCCTGCTACTGATCAAGTGAGCGGACTATGCGCGCGTTTGGTGGGAGAATGGACCTTTTAAGTTTTAGCTACACCCCTCCCATCTCTAGCTAAGCTCCACCACACCTCGCTCGTGTTGGGATCGTTCGATCACCGAATGCACTGACTACCAATTTCCAGAAAACTATACATATAAGCTGTTGAATATTTTGAAACTAATTTGACTGTGTGTTGTTGCTGCCTATGGCAAATTATTTTCAAAATAATCAACAGCATGTTTATTTAATAGCAAAGCCATACAATTCGAACGTGTCAGACTATTGAGCGTTTAAGACGGACTAAATCGAGTCATTCATGATGTCATGATTATGATGTTATCCTACACGTCATGTAGTTGACACCATTTCCAGTCAATATAGACAACAGACTCACATAAGATGGGCACCTGATATTCGAGACCAATATCATTATATGGCGTATATGGGGGGGGGGAGGGAGGGGTATTTAGTGATATTTAAATTTCATATCCACAAGCAGAATATACTATCACAGCACACTCAAATGAAACACTTAACCACTGTAAACATGCTTATGAAAATGTTAAATATTATGCAAAATATTCAAAATTTAAACAATTTTTTAAAAGTCCACTTTCTTCTTGCAATCATCTACATATAACAGTTTTATTCCAATTTACCGAGCCCGACATTTCCGTAGCCTGATGATGGATGGATACAATCCATCTCTCAAGTATCTGACGTCATAATCACCTCCGTCACTAGTTAGCTGATGCCACATCCATAATGACATCCAGCATGAAGATTAAATAGTATGTCAATAGTGTATGAATTGTTTGTCTTTGATAAATGTACAATTTAATAAAAATTCTGTTGAATATTTTGAAACTGAGTTGACTGGGGAAAATTAGGTTTAAAATATTCAAAAGCTTAATTGTATAATTACCTTGAAATATAAATCGATTACACATATGTAAAATGTGGGTGGAGCTTAGCGAGAAATGGGCCGGACATAGGTAGCAATGGATCCCGTCATTGCATACAGGTGATGATGAACTCACCTTGATAACCTGAAGCTGTTCAATCTTCTCAAGCAGGGTACCTTTCAGCTCAATGTCCTTCACACGACCTTCAAGCTGACGTAACCATTTGTTACAACTGTCACATTGTTCATCATATAACTTCCATTGATCCATACACCCTTCAAGCTCAGCTTTTGTCTGTGGACCAAATAATAAGCTTTCCAATAAAGTGATTCAGAACATCGATCAAATCATAGATAAGAATGACTTTCACTAAATATGTAAATTTTTAAGACTCATATTTGTTTCATAAAACCTCATTATAAAATAAGTTGCAGAGACCAATATGATGAAATTAATATTTCATTTCAACAATAAGCGTATTGAGTTCTTGCAGTTTAATTCATGTTATTTGTCACATATCCATACACTAGCTTCTGTAAGACTACATGTAAACTGCCAGAACTACAGCTTTGACCAATAAGTTCACTTATTTACAAATGCTGAATATGAAAGTTTAAAGGCTCAATTTTCTTAACCCACAGAACATCATAAACTTTAAACCTGAATTTAAGCAGAAAGCTTAACCCTTTAACCCTTCAATATATTCAAGGAAATTTCAATTTTCGCATAGAAAATGTCCATTTGCAGACGAAGAGAAGAGTATTTTTGAAAATTTACCTCTGGAATGACTGGCTCGGTTATCGAGCCAGTCATTCCAATGGTAAATTTTCAAAAATACTCTTCTCTTGGTCTGCAAATGGACATTTCTCAAGACAACTCAATAAGCCGTTTTTGGCTGATATGAGTGTTAAAGGGTTAATGACCAAGCCAGCCTCTGCAGAATGGCCATTAGCAAGCCAAGAACATTTGAAAAAATTTACCACTGGAATGACTGGCTCGATTATTCTAGTGGTAAATTTTCAAAAATACTCTACTCGTAGCCTGCAAATTGACATTTTCCATTATGTCTTTGAGAAAATTGAACTGTTCATAACCAAATGGGACAATGGATAAATAGTGGACTGTGTAACAGTTCTCTCCAATTGAAACCCATTTCCTTGTGGCCTAGATATCAAGATCTCTACTGCACTGTTGACAGCAACACTGGACATTACTAACTAAACAGTTTCATAACATTTGGCACAGTAGTTTATGAGCTTTCATGTACAAAGTCTCTGTGTAATATTAATGTGGATAATGTGAGACATATTGATAATGTACATGAACAACCAGTAATAATTACTTTAGTTAGTGCAGCAACGAATGCTTCCCAATCTTTCTGTAAGGCCTGCGTTTCCTTGACAATCAGTTCACGTCCCTGCGGTGCTGTGTTCGGCATTACCTTCTCAGCTAATAATTGGACATTCTTAATACGAGGTTCCCCTTCGGCTTGTGTTGTTAGAATATCCTACAAATACGTCATATATGAAATCTTAATGATCTGCAAACAGCTTAAAAGTGTGCTTCAAATACAAAATTAAACAACAATAACTCTTAGAATCAGTAAAACATTGCACCAATTTGAGGCATACTCCAGGTTTGATGCAAGGCAACTTCCCAACTCCCACAACAAATATATATATATACCTCTCACCACTGCAATATATCCAATCGTAATCTTGACCTCAAAACCTAATCATCATATTGTACCCTCCCATGGAGGCGTGAACCAGGACATAACCCTTTAACACTCACATCAGCCAAAAACGGCTTCGGCAGTGGTCTTAAGAAATGTCCATTTGCAGAGCAAAAGAACATTTTTGAAAATTGACCACTAGAATGGCTCAATAACCGAGACAGTCATTCCAGTGGTAAATTTTCAAAAATAGTCTTCTCTTGGTCTGCAAATGGACATTTTCTATGAGAAAATTCAAATTTTCTTGAATAATTTCGAGTGTTAAAGGGTTAATATCCTTTGGATATATAGTATCCTACCCTGTATGCAAAAAATAAAACTAAAAAAATATAATTCCATTGATCGCAAACGTTACATTTAATTCAGTCTATTAATTATTTTTAACGTAAGGTATTGACAACGCTAACATTGACAATGGCATACATTCTAGTGGGAACAGACAATGGGGGTAGGGGGATGCTGTCTCAGTTTGAGATTACAGAAATTAGAAATCATTCTGTTATGCCAATGTCATTTACTTATATATTAATTCTATAGTTTCATTAATGATGCGCGGTACCCTCGTGTCCACACAGCTGTGTGCGTGCGTGCGTGCATGCGCATGTGTGTGAGTGTCTGTGTGCTTGCGTGCGTTCGTGTATGTACTTGTACATGCAATATTAAATACTAGCATTTGAGCACAGCAAACACAGCATGAACTATATGTATATTTGTAGGATTACGTCTACTAACCCTTTAACACTCAAATCAGTCAAAAACGGCTTTTGAAGTGGTCTTGAGAAATTTACATTTGCAAACGATGAGAAGACTACTTTTGTAAATTTACCGCTGGAATGACTGGCTCGATAACCGAGCCAGCCATTCCAGTGTAAATTTTCAAAAATAGTCTTTTCATGGTCTGCAAATGGACATTTTCTATGTGAAAATTGAAATTTTCTTGAATAAATTCGAGAGTTAAAGGGTTAGGGAAGCAGAAGAGAATGGACCTTTCCAGTTTTAGCTATGCCCCGCCCATTTCTATCTAAGCTCCCCCCACACCACGCTCGTGTTGGGATCAATTGATCGCTGAACTCCCTGAATATGAATTTCCAGACAGCTATACAGGTAGGTTGTTGAATATTTTGAAACTAATTTGACTGGGTGCTAGGCAGCAACAGCGCCCAGTCAAATTAGTTTCAAAATATTCAACAGCATGTTTATTAAACAACAAAGACTTACAATTTGTACAATGTGTTGGACTATTAAGCGTTACAGATGGACTATTTCGAATCATTCATGACATAATGATTATGACGTCAGCATACATGTCACTTAGTTGATTATGACGTCATATGATGGATGGAAAAAACTGGAAAGGTGGATTGCATTGAGAAGCATAATTCACACTAGGAAAGCTACATTACAAAGAATAAAGCAGATTCATTTGGTCATATTTCTAACAAATAAATGATTGTTCATCATGAATGTTAAACAGAGGATCTCTGTGAAACCTGACAATATAAGTCTCCTGCCAGGCAACCTCTCTTGACCTCGATCTATTGAGCTCAAGCGCTATTTTCCTAAAAATCTAGAATTTCAGTGATAATTAGTTTGAGATTCGGAAGAGTGTTGTACTGAGAATGAGTAGTCGACTAAACAAGTACTGAGTACAGGCAGAGTGAATATAAAACCTGGGTCTAATGAGAGTACACAGAATATAGAAGTTGATATTAAATAGTCATTTTAACCTATTAATGGCTAAATTTGGTCACGAATATACAAATATATGCTTATTAAACGTCCATCTACAGGTCAAGAGAAGACTATTTTTGGAAATTTAGTACTGAAATGACTGGCTCGGTTGTCGAGCCAGTCATTCCATTGATAATTTTCAAAAATAGTCTTCGCTTGCCCTCAAAATGGATATTCTTCAAGACCACTGTTGAGGCCATTTTTTTGGCCAACTTCACCATGCAATGGTAAAAGAAAACACAGCAAGAAACTGCTTCTCTTGAGTCTTTCAAGTACTAGTATTAGTATCAGGTTATGACTACTGATGTCAGATGTAAGAGTGACCAATGTACAAACAGGTAATAAGGAAAAATTAGTTACGGGTTGTAGAAATTGTTTGAGGTAGTTTAAATCAGAATAAACATGATCGATATTTCAGATATAACAAGGTCGATAGAATGTCAGTAACTGCGGGATCTGTATTTTTTCAGATCACGCCAAAAGCTGTAGAATCCTAGTGTATGTCACACCCTTTTTTGTGTTAAAATTTGAGCAAAATCGGACTAGTAATTTCTGAGATATTCACAGATCCTGTATTTGATCTTTTCCTAACCCGGGTTCTTTTATCTTGATCACGGCCAAAGTCTGGAAACTCTTTTACATGGCAAGTTCCTTCACTCTATTAAAGTTTCATCCAAATCTGATCACTAGTTTTTAAGATACAGCTCAGAATTTGCTTTTGTGACTGACTGACTGACTTAGGGACACAGTGGTTATTAACTGCAGCTAGAAAACATAGGCTGAATGAGAACAGATACCTCAAAACATTGAATAAGCCAAGTTGGCAATTTATAAACACCTCTAGTAATTAGTTAGTGTAAATATATATTGAGCAAAAAATCCACTCGTTTCACCATGAATATACTATCAATTTCACTTCAAACGAGCAGTCCTTACTTTCCGAAATGATCCAATTATAGCTCCCTGGAAATTCATTTGAAAAATATTTTATAAAGATCATTTCTTTTTTATAATTACCTCACAAACATACCACCCACATACCTCCATTGCACCATAATCAGAAATATACTTGCTGTTTTAAAGATTAGAATATTTTTTGTCTATTTAAAGGTTTTGCAGTAAGAAGACAGCTTGTAGATTATTTATATAAGCAAATTGAAGTAGCATATTTATCAGATATGTGATAGATTTTGGTTCAGCAGGCAATAAAATGTTTTGAGCAAAACAAACTATCTAAATTACTATATAAATACACACACACGCACGCACGCATGCACACACACACACAATTTTAACAAGTAATATATTTTTTCGGCATGTCAACTATAAAGGTTATTGCCTATACGTAGCACCCTAAGGCTTGGGCAGAACAACAAGAATAAGGATGTGTCCTACCAAATTTGGTTAAAATCGGTTCAGTAGTTCCCGAGGAGAGATGTACACTTCCCATTGCTTTACTATGGGAGTTTATGGCGAGCAAAAATCCAAGATGCCCACCAAACCATTTATCAAAAAGTTTCAAAAAAGGCAAATCTGAAATCAGGACACCCCAAAAACCTATATAAAACCAATATCGACTCAAAATTGATCAAATACAAAATCCAATACGGTTGCCAAATACGCAACATTTTGATTGATTCATGGCAGTCATTTTTTTGCCGTATCAATTTTGCTTGAACAAACTTCAATGACACTAGTCTATAAACATAACTCCAAAATTTTGGCCCGATCCAGTCAGCAATTCTGGAGAAGTCATTTTCATGAATACTAAGTGATTCAACATGGCTGCCTAAGCATTTGGCCAATCAAGTTCCCTCGAACAAACTTGGTTCAGTTGTTTGCCTAGATGACGTTTTATGTGTTTTGACTCCATCCCAAAGCGATTTCGAAGATTTTTCTCAAAATCAACACGAGCTCCGCAAACGGCAGATAATACCGCACCCTGATGATAAACCAATGACCGAGTGATTTCAGAAAATAATAATTTCTTCCACAGACCTATACTTGCCATCCTATGAAGTTTCAAAAAAATTTGCTAAACGGTCATGGAGTTACCGTCAGGAAACAAATTTTCAAGATGCCCACTGGTGCCTGTCGGCTATATTGGATTTCAGATCATCGTCTATTTCAATAGGTTTCCTCCTCAGATGAAATGGAGGAATGGAGTTGTCATTCGGAAACCTATTTTCAAGATGGCTGCTGGTGGCCATAGTAGATTTAGGATCACCATCGATTTCAATAAGTTTATTCCTCAGCCCTAATCCAATCATC
This sequence comes from Chaetoderma sp. LZ-2023a, assembly GCA_034401795.1. NCBI lineage: Eukaryota > Metazoa > Mollusca > Caudofoveata > Chaetodermatida > Chaetodermatidae > Chaetoderma > Chaetoderma sp. LZ-2023a. The sequence continues at coordinate 23,879,909 of CM067373.1, forward strand.
CTATGAAGCTTCAAATCAATTCAATAAATAGTAAGTTAACATCTGGAAACCAATTTTCAAGATGGCCGACAGTGGCTGATGGCCATCTTGGATTTCTGATCATCGTCATTTTCGATAGGCTTCTTCCCAAGATCTAATCCATCAACCCTATGAGGTTTCAAAGCAATCCAATAAACAGTAATGGAGTTATCATCCGGACCCCACTTTTCAAGATGGACGCACTTGGCGGGTGGCCATCTTGGATTTCGGATAGTCAATTTCGATAGGTTTCTTCCCCTGACCTAGTCCAATCACCTTGTGACGCTTCAAAGTGATCCGATAAACGGTAGCGGAGTTATCTTCCGGAAACCAATTTTCAAGTTGGCCATCTTGGATTTCGGATCGCCGTCAATTTCGATAGGTCTCTTCACTAGACCTAATCCAACAACCCTATGAAGTTTCAAAGCAATCCGATAAGCGGCAACAGAGTTATCATTTGGAAACCAATTTTCAAGATGGCCGACGGTGGCTGGTGGCCATCTTAGAACTCGGGTCATCGTCAATTTCAATAGGTTTCTTCCCCAGCCCTAGTCCAACCATCCTATGGAGTTTCAAAGCGATCCGATATATGGTAACAGAGTTATCATCCGGAGACCACTCTGCGGCCCGCACGACGACCCGGACGCATGGCGCCATTATATATCCCGGTAAATTTTTTGGCGGGGTATAAAAATTCATGATGGCTGCCTGCCAAATTGGCTTCAGCTTCAAATCAGTGTCATTTGAACAAACTTGTATCTCTATGCCCTAGGGATGCTTCCTGCCAAATATAGTTCAAATCGGCCCAGTGGTTCTTGAGGAGATACTTAAAGATACGGTTGATGGATGGACAGACAGATGGTTACCACAGCTTAAGTTCACTTGGACTTTAAGGCCAGGTGAATTAATAAATTAAAATCTGGCAGACCCAAGTTAACATAGCCATGTACAATCAGATGACCACGCATACCTGTACTAGATGGTCAACCCATTTGTCCAGACAAAACAGACACACCGCAAAGATGTAAAATGTAAGAAACATTGTTGTATATTTTATACTAATTTAACTGGAAGTTCTTGCTGCATAAAGCAACAACAGCCTTCAGTTAAATCATTGTCAAAATATCAAGAAACTTTCTTGCATAGTAAGTTTTTTTTATAAAGATCACCATATGAGCCATAAGAAAGTGGTCCATAAAGACTGTCGGGTCATTTCATGAATATTCATAAACTCACCTGAATCCTGTCTAGGCGGCCCTGGATAGCATGCCGGTCTCCGGACATATCTGAACACAGTTGCAGTTTTTCCCGGACATTATTCACCCAATCAACAGAATCGTTATATGCATCATTATATTCAGAGTGGTCTACCGTGATGATATCATAGCGATGAACATATTCCTGTGTTAATTACAAAACATTGGCAAAAACATGTTGTGCAATACGCATGGCTAAAAACTAATTCAACGAGAAATGTGGTTGCAATTCAACCGTGAAGCTCGACTTTATGAGTAATAAACTATGAAAGTTGACATCAAGCAAAAAAACCCGCACATAGACGGCTTATAAATACACTTATCAATGACTTTGACCTCAAAGTAATTGTCTCATTTCCCCTCATTAGCAAGTGTCCAAGTTTGGGTGCATTAAGATTAACACAAACAGAGATATGAACTGCTAAGCTGAGGTAAAAGCAAAATGTTATTGTTGAGAAAACCCTTGATTTTGTCATTATCACACTGACCTTGACCTTTTGATGCCAAGGTGATTGTGTTATACCATGTCATTATAAGGATGTGTCCGAATTTGGGCCATGTATGCTTAACCAAACGAGATATATACTGCTACGTTGAGCCAAACTCAAAATATTAATGTTGAAAAACCCCAGTTTTTACCAATGTCACAATAGCCTTGACCGTTGCCATTTTGACTGCAACATCATTGTATGATGCCTTTCAATTACAAGGAAGTATGTGTACAAGGTTGGGTCCAGCATACTTAACCAAAGATGAGATATGAACTGCTACTTTGAGCTAAATGCAAAATGTTAATATTGCAAAAGCAGTTTTTATCAATGTCACAATGAACTTGAATTTTTTACCCCAAGGTCATTACATGATGTCCTGTCCTTATACGGAGGCATGTGTCCAGGTTTGGGTCCAGTATGATTAACAGAAGTTGAGATATGAACAGCTAAGTTGAGCCAAACGGAAAATGTAAATGTTGAAAAAACTAAGTTTTTACCCAGCTTAAAATGACCTTGCCCTTTGACCTTTTGACCAAACGTCATTGCGTGATGCTGTGTTAATACAAGCTTTGGTCCAACATGATTAAGCAAAGCTGAGATATAAACTGCTAAGTTAAGCTAAATGGAAGAAGTTAATGTTGAGAAAAACAATGTTCTTAACCAGGTCAGTGACCGTAACCATTGACCGTTTGACCCCAAGGTCATTGTGTGATTTTGCGGCATTATAAAGAAGCGTGTGTCCATGTTTGGGTCTAGTATGATTAACCAAACATAAGATATAAACACAAAAGTTGAGTTAAACGCAGATTGGATGCCGTCGACGTCACCACTGCCAGACAACATGCAGGGTATAACAGTAGCTCGTTTTACTTCGCAAAAGCAGAGCGTGTCTACATAAATATAACTATGACCTAGGTGGCTCTGTAAAATATGTCAAGAATGACTCATATTAGATGTGAGTTGTGGATAAGAATAAGGATCAAACATAATCTAACAAGAATGACAATCAGAGATTGCTAAGTATGGCCCCATTCTGCCAAGCACAACTGCATACTCAAAATTGGCAACGATCCCTTCAATACAACTCGAGTTATCATCCGGGAACGCATTATTACGTCATTAATTAGGTCACTGTGACCTTGACCGTTTGACTCCAAAATTTATAAGGTTCTTCAGACACCCAAAACGAATCTACAAACCAAGATTGATAACGGTTTCTCCAGTAGAGCTAGATGGAAGAACAGACGTACAAAGCAAATGCTATATACCTCCCTTCTTTCTATATGGCAGCATAAATATTTTACAGCAAGGGTGTGAGGTAATGATTGTAATTGCATGTGTAACTTAACCAGAACATCAGCACACCCATTCATGCATGCACGCACAACCGGACATGAATGGCATATGTAGTATGTTGTGACTTACTTTGGCTGAACTACATAGTTTCAGGTAGCGTGTGCGAGCTTGTGAAATAAACTCTGTGACCTGCGTGTCAGATCCTACAAGACCTTGTGCCCGATCAGATGTGGTGTCAATCACACGCTGGTATGACAGGACATCCTGCTGCAAAGCCTATGATAAAACAGAGAAATATACTTGTTCACAATAAACGATATTCAGTCTAAATTTATAGAAAACTTGCGCACTAAAAAATGTTGCACAAGTAACTTTGTTTTCAGAAAATGACCAAGAAAGATATTAATTCTAGATTATTCAGTTTAACATAAGAATGAATTAGATTAACCAACCTTAAATCGTTGAAGTTGAGATCGTTTTTCTTCAAGTGTTGACCTCAATGGTGGAGATCCCTCAAAGGTCATCTCCATATCAGAGATCCACTGCTCCACCTGGCCATAGCTTTCATCAAATGAACTCCATTGGACGAGAGACACTTCAGACTTTCTTTGTACTGCTGACAGATCATCAAAAAGTGACTCCCATTCGATCTTCATCTCCCTGAGCTTTTTGCGTACTTGGTCTCGTCCGTCAGGAGCTGTGTTTGGGTAGAGTCGTTCCCCTGCTTCCAACATCTGATTTAGCTTAATAAATGCAGCTTCGCGCTCATTTAACACCTCCTAATAACAGATATACAAACTATGTACATGTTTACTCCAGCGGGATATACTTAACTTCTTGTATACATTGCTTTTCAATAACTAAAATGATTGTATTAAATTAAAATACACAACAAAGGAATATTTCACATCTGCTGATAAATATGTATCTATTATGAATGCCTGAAAAACTGTTTGAAGCTATGTTCATAAATGGAAGGATGTAACCTGTCACTCAAGTATGACAGCATAATCAATTACATCACCAGTGAGCGGTTGTCACAATCATTATTACCTTTAACTCTATCATGAAAATTGCAAAGTCCATCATGAAGTGTATGATGTGTATGTCTTTGATGGATTTACAGTGTAATAAACATTCTGTTGAATATTTTGAAACTAATTTGACTGGGTGCTATGGTGGATGGAAGCAAAAACATAATCCCGCCAACCCATAAATGTGACAAATATGGTTGCTTCTCGTTCTTGTTGAATTAGTGTCACAATATTTAATGCATACATGTTTCGTTACCTTGACAATTAATTACTAATTAACAAACCAGCTGTTTACCTGTATTTTTTCTAGTTGCTGTTCCAGGTCATCCTTAGATCCACTGAACTGTTTGATCCGAGTATACCGCTCTTGTGCATTATGAAGCCAGTTGGAAAAGTCAAGCAGTTTTTCCTGATAGTGGCTGTGGTCTTCTACATTCTGGTCACAGCGACGCACCAATTCCTGCAGATATGACAAACACTTAGACAATGGCTAGATCTGATCTTTCACTCAAGCATATGACATCATAATGAATTACCTCACAATGCACAATGAATGGTGTATAAAGCTCCATCATGAACATTGAATAGTCGGTCAAGCACACAAATTGTATGTCTATGATGGATTTACTTTTTTTTTTCATGTTGCTGCAACAATACCAAGTTAAAGAGTTTCAAAATATTCAACAGCTTGCCTGTATAATTACTTTGAAAATGGAATTTTGAGAATTCAGCGTTCAAAGTATATAAATTAATCCGAACATGTATAGGTGGGTGGAGCTTAGCTAGAAATGGGCGGGGCCTAGCTAAAAATGGATCCCTCTATTAGCCATGGTGTTTGCTTGAAAGTATACCGTTTTCTATTACAAGAACACCAGACATCAGTAACATTGTGCTCCCACACAAACCTTCAGGTAACAGGGTGAAAGGGTATCGCTGAACTATGTTGGAGAACAAAGAAGCTTATCACCTAACACTTACTCATCCAGGGTTTCTCATAAGGGTCATTTTGAGGGTATGGATCCTCAAAATGCATCGTGGGAACCCCAAAAGTTGTCGCAGTGGGTTCCACAAGACCCCTGAACATCTTGTATGATGATTAAATGTTAATTAGCTTTATAGGTTTTTACAAGCACACACACAAAATATGGGACCACTATACATTGTAATTTATAGCAGTGAGCCTCTATTATCCTCTCTAATTTTAGCATGGATGAGAAAAACTGTATGAGAAACACAGATTTTAGCTTAGGACATTAGATGTCATGAAAAACACTGTATTCATCCACTGCGCTCATATATACTTTAGGATTAAAGGGTTAATGAAGAAACAGATACGTTTTTGCTAATTGGTTACACATATTGATACCCGTCATGTATGACGCCATTCTCACTTAAATACAGGTATGGCCTAACTTATGATCTTTAGTAATGACTTCATGGTGCTCTTAAGGTGGTTGCAATAGGCAGATTTGCCTTATTCCCCTCTGAACAGATACATGTGGTCACTTAACCTTTTAACACTCACATCAGCCAAAAACGGCTTCTGCAGTCGTCTTGAGAAATGTCCATTTGCAGATTAAGAAGACTACTTTTGAAAATTTACCACCGGAAGGACTGGCTCGTTAACCGAGCCATTCATTCCAGTGGTAAACTTTAAAAAATAGTCTTCTCTTGGTCTGTAAATGGACACTTTTTTAATGAGAAAATTGAAATTTTATTGAACAAATTTGAGTGTTTAAATGGTTAAAACACTTACCTTAACAGTAACGAGCAATGATTGGTATCTGGATGTTAGCTGTGAAACTGTCACTGAGATTCGACCCTCTGATGTTTGTTGTAGCAGAGATTGTGCCTCATCGGAAAACCTGTCCACATCGTTCTGAGACAAGCGAATATCCTCTTGCAAGGTCTGCGAAAATACAAACATTAACATTTAACAAACAAGAACGAATTTAAAGTTATCATGATTTAGCATAACCAGAATCAGCAGTGTAATTTTCACTCAATTGTGACGTCATAAGACATTCAAACCAGTTTGAACACAGCGAGAAAATGAGTTAACAAGGCACATGTAAATCTCAATTATGCATGGACTCCTTGTCTTAACCCTTTAAGCCTAAAATTTGTTCAAGAAAAGTTCAATTTTCTAATAGACAATGTCCATTTGCAGACCAAGAGGCTTTTTTCGAAAATTTACCACTAGAATGACTGGCTCAGTTATCGAGCCAGTCATTTCAGTGGTAAATATTAAAAAATGGTCTTGTCTTGGTCAGCAAATGGGCAATTCTCAAAATTTCTACAGAAGCCGCTTTTGGCTGATATGAGTGTTAAACGTTTAATAGACCTCCTCAAGGTTTACTAGTGCTATATATATTTACAGAATTGGTGATGTCTATAAGAGGGTTCCAATGTCACTCGATATTTGTCGTTAAAATAAAATATGTCACATCTTAGCCGCCATCATAATCAAAATGACATAGGTCTGTCACAAAAATCAAAAAGTCAATCACAAAGAATTATTATTTAATAAACATTCTGTTCAATATTTTGAAACTAAATTGACTATGAACTGTAGGCAGTATTGAGTAGCTTACCTGTATAGTTGTCATGAAATAAAGACACTGGAATTTTAAGGGTTAAATTTGTTCAAGAAAATTTAAATATCTCCCTATTGAACGTCTATTTTTCAGGCCAAAAGAATAGAATTTTTGAAAATTTATCACTGGAATAAATGGCTCGGTTATCGAGCCAGTCATTTCAATGGTAAATTTTACAAAAATTTTCTCTTGGCCTGTAAATAGACATTCAACAAGACCATAAAATAGGCCATTAAAGTGTTAACACATATCATAAATAGCTGAGGTCATAGCACGCTGCAAACCGGCCATTAAAAACAGGTGGCCACATAGGACAAGTAAATTTTTATATGCCTCAACTTCTACGGTCACATGATATAGAGGGGTCTTTAACCATTTAATGGTCAACATTTTTCAAGAAAATTGTAATCTTTACTTAACGAATGTACATTTGCAGCCCCTTTGTTGAAAATTTATCGCTGAAATGACTGCCTTTGTTCTCGAGCCAGTCATTCCAGTGGCATAGCTTCAAGAATGGTTTCTCTGGAAATTTCTTAAAATAACTGTAGTTGACTTGACCATTAGAAGGTCAAGTTAGATTGTCCTGCATTCACAAAAGATGACCAGCACCAATGTATCCGTCACCAGTACTTACCATATGGATGCATGTAAGGGGAGCCAAGGACCATATAACGTAGTAAAAGAATGTGTTATTCTATATCTATACATCATAGAGGTTTATAAGCTTGGACACTTGAAATAAACAGTACAAATCCAGGATTTCATCACTGCACCGGTATATGAAAGGTTTTCTATCTGGCAAATATTGTTTGACAGTTGTATGATGAGTTTGAGCTGATCTAGGGGGAAGCTCATTCCTCAAAGGGGGAATTCGTTAAATGTGGTAGATAAAATGAGTTGATATATATAATGAAGCAGGTACTGAGTAGTTACAGAACAAAGACAGAGTTAAATCTCGGCATCTAACCTGTAAATTGAGCATTCACTGGACAAAGCTTGACTATACAAATTAAAGATTAGATTATTGAACTCTTTAATGGTCAAGCAGACCAAAACTGGCCTCTGCAGCGGTCTTTAGGAATGTCCATTTGTAGGCCAAGAAGACCATTTTTTAAAGTTTACCACTGGAATTCTCAGATCGATAACTGACAGGGTCAGCTCTAGAGTTCATCATTCCCTAAACAATGATTAGATCGGAGGCGAGGCAGGGCCGCAGTAACTCCACACACACACACCACCACCATTTAATCAGGGGTGGGGGATATCAGGCAAATTTCAACACCCAGATGCTCAGAGGGAATTTCCTGTATTATTTTAAATGAAACATGGTTCTTGTCATGACTGTAACTAAGTATCGTAACTAAGTGTGGAACTATTCTATCTTTTTCAAGTGTTCTCTTCGTCATTAACCCATATAGATATGGAACTAGATCACCCTATAGCCTAGCGTTTTTCACACTTGCTGATCTTGATATCTTATATGATTGGGACTGCACATCTGGTTTTAAGAAATCATATTCCCTTATAGGCTGCCCAGACCTTTTTTGGCACCCACCAAAATCTGTGCCCTCGACAGTGCCTAGTTCGCCTATGCCTTGAGCCGGCCCAAATAACCCAGCTAGTCATTCCCGTGTTAAATTTTAATAAATTGTTTTCTGTTGGCCTTCAAATGGACATTTAGTCAAGATTTTTTAATTTTTCTTGATAAGATTTGACCACTAAAGGTTTAATAAGTCTGTCTAAATAAAGCAAGACAATATTGCATGCTCAGCCCAGATGACAATGAGGTTATAGCACCATGTCGATACAACCAGCACTAGTACATGCTGCACATGTTACAGACGAGCTAGACAATAAGCTAGTAGAAAACACAGATAGGATTCTAAAATTTTCAGCTAATATACTTTTCAAGTCTATCCATCCATCAAATGACATCATAATCAACTGCATGGCATGTAGGCTGATGTCATACTCAATGACGTCGTGAATGATGCAGATAAGTTCTCCACAAACGATTAATTGTTGACGGACTAAGTGTTGTTGTATGAATTGTATGTCTTTACCATTTAATAAACATGCTGTTGAATATTTTGAAACTAATTTGACTGGCCGCTATTGCTGCCATAGGCAGAACAAGATTTAATAAACATGCTGTTGAATATTTTTAAACTAATTTGACTGGGTGCTATTGCTGCCATAGGCAGCACCAGCACCAAGTGAACTTAGTTTCAAAATATTCAACAGCTTATCTGTATAGTTTTATGGAAATTGATAGTCAAGGAGTGCAGGGATCGATTGATCCCAACATGGGAGAAGCGTGGGTTGAGTTTAGTTAGAGATGGGTGGGCCATCGCTAAAACTGGATTCCTCCATTGAGACTAAACAAACAAGCCATACACCGCAAACAGTCTATGGGAGATACAGTACATACAAAGCGCAGACAGATATGGTGACTGATATATTGCGACGTAATACCCACATTGAAATCGCTATAAATAAATTGTTAAATTTTAACCCTTTCAAATTCATTACTATAATTAAAGGGATGCTAATCTCATCTCAAATCTTGTATTGCACCGATAGATTGTTTCATAGATGCTATATCCTTCACATTCTCTTATCTGTATCACAATTATTTGCTTTGTAATGTCACGCAAATGTTGAACAATGATCACTACCATTTTGTCTCCTGCAGTGATAGCGTGTGATGTCATGTAAGTACCAACGCTTTGCATTCTTTGTAATACTCATCTCGTTGAATATTTTGAAACTAATTTGTCAGCAACAATTTCCAGTCAAATTAGTTTCAAAATATTCAACAGCGTACAAGTTTGATTACTTTTATACCACATTGCCAAACTATAGCTGGCACCTCTATGACTGAGCGTATATACCGAGGTAGACGCAGTAGGTTTTATCCGATTGGTTGAAAAGTAAATCACGACAGTCATTATAGGCGGTAGAAATGTATCATTATTTAACCCTGAATATCGTTCATTGTCCGCATGATAAAAAGCTAGAATTTCAGGGATGCATTATGGGTGGCAAATTCTATCACCTGAATGGAGAGATTTCCGTTAACCCTTTTCTGATGAAGCTGGCCAAAACTGGCCTTTGCAGTGGTCTCCATTTGCAGGTCAAGTGAAGTATTTTTGAAAATTTACCACTGGAATGACTGGCTCGATAACCGAGCCAGTCATTCAAGTGGTAAATTAAAAAAATAGTCTTTACTTGGCCTGCAAATGGTCATTGAATAAACAAATATTTTTGGACAAAATTTAGTTGTTAAAGGTTTAAAGTAACTAGATATATATACATAGCACAGTTAGATCCATAGCGGTTCACCCGTTCATTTCTAAAATATCTATATCACAAACAATAAACAAGCGTACATGTGAACTGTTTAATATTTTGAAACTAATTACACTGGGAAGGTTGTAGGATTAGATTTCAATCAAATTAATTTCAAAATATTCAACAAGATATATGCGACATAATAAAGAATTTGTCATATGGGTTGAATGCCCGGCTAACAGCAATTGTAAAACAGATGAGTGATGGATTAGCGCAGTTGGTCTGACCGGTACCAAAACCCATGTAGAGAGAAAGCTAGCTGACTCAATTGCACTACAAAAGCAGAATGATAGAAGAGGCACTATTTCATGAATGTAGATTGATAGTACAGACATTATATAGTGATAGTACATAGACTTCAATGCTCCTAAATGGCACGATCAATTTGATAGAGTTCTAGATGAAACATACATATTAGACAGAACTGTGATAAACATATGAGGAAAAGAGATAATGATATAGCGCGACGCGACACCTGTGAGCGAGTGAAAAGCATGATTGGATTGTTGATATGTGAGTGGCATTACAACACCGATGGCCTGAAATTAACATTGAGAACAGAATAGTAATGCCTTACAAGGTCAAGGTCGCTCAGTTGAGTAACCATGGCAATATTATCCATTGTCTGATGATGCAAGTCCTGAAAATTGAAGTCACACAGAGTACAGACTAATGTGTACAGGTAAGTAGTTGGCTTCTGCAATATCATGAAAATGTTTAACCTTTTAACACCCAAGTTGGCCAAAAACACCTTCTGCAGTGTTTTTGAGAAATGTTCATTTGCTGACCAAGAGAAGACTAGTTTTGAAAATTTACCACTGGAATAACGATAACCGAGCCTGTTATTCCATTGTAAAATTGTCAAAAAATACTCATATCTTGTTACACATATGAACATTTTCAAAAATAGAAATTTTCTATAACAGATTTGAGGGTTAAAGGGCCACTATTACCAGAAAGTATACTCACGATAAATGTTAGTGGAATAATGTAATTATATATCTAAGTATCTCTCAGTCTGATTAGGAATTAACAACTTATGATCTGATATATAAATAATTCCTTTTTATTTGTGTGAAATAGTGGGAATATTTTTAATTTGCTAAGAATTCCAATAAGTGTTACTAAGTGTTCCTTGATTTTATGGCAATAATTACAAAGGCACCGATACATCATGTTCCTATATCCCTAACTTACGTGGCTAGCAGAGGAATAACAAGCTATTCTACCGCCTAGCCGATACAACATTCTTTAAAGTAAAAAGGATTCCATGACCAATCTGATCACAAATTCTGTTAAATATTTTGAAATGAATTTCATTTTCACGTAGGGCAGAAAATTCTTTCAGTTTAAATTATTTTCAACATCTGCAACAGCTTTATTGCATGACTGTTACATTGAAATTGAAATAATGCGATTTCACTGATGAAAAGATTAACACTTTAATGGTCAAACCAGCCACGATCAACCTTTGCGGTGGTCTCGGGAAATGTCTATTTGCTGGCCAAGAGAAGACATCTTTTTGAAGATTTAACTCTGGAGTGACAGGCTCGATTACAGAGCCAGTGATTCCAGTGGTCAATTTTTAAAAATAGTCTCTTGGTCTGCATATATGCATTTCTATGAAAAAAATTTTCTTGGCCAAATTGTACTATTAAAGGTTTATGAAATATATATATATCAAAGATTCTGCCTGAATAATCTTATGGTCCAGCTGAAGATTGACGAGAAATTAAAGCAAATATGTATACCGGTTATGAGACAATATAGTCTTAACCCTTTAACACTCATATCAGCGGTTTCTCCACTGGTCTTGAGAAATGTCCATTTGCAGACCAAGAGAAGACTATTTTTGAAAATTTAACACTGGAAGAACTGGCATGATAACCGAGCCAGTCATTCCAGTCGCAAAATTTTAAAAACAGTCTTCTCTTGGTCTGCAAATTGGCATATTCTGAGAAAATTAAATTTTCTTGAACAAATTCGATGTATAAAGGGTTAATACATCTAACGTAATTCAATACCTGGAATTTATAGAGCTGTTCTTGCTTTTCTTCTATGGTGGACTTCAAAGGAAAATCTTTCACCTGTTGCTCATTTTCCCTGATCCATTTCACTAAACTATCATACCTAAAATAAAGCAAGATTAACAACGCTCTTAACTTCTAGTCTGTGCCCAGTCACATAATTATGCATGTTAGATAAAACAATTTTCTCAGCCAAAGAAAATACATCAGTATCACATATATGAACCTGGCTTACAGGCTTCTTTATATTATATTGCTAAAAAAATTACCATTTCATGCTGTGTTTGATCAATTATACCACCTACATATATATTAATGCTAAAATCCAAATGAATACATAGCAAATAATTTATGTGTTTTATTGATGCTTACTGGAGTCAAACTTCAATCAAAAGGTTTTTAAAAAATTTCAGCAGGCTTCATATTTAATTTAGCTCACTTAAGTATGTTTTCAGAATTTGAAAATAAACGCAATTAATCAGTGACAAACCTTTCTTCAAATGAAGCCCACTGCAGCAGAGTTTTATCGAGGTTTTCCTTGGCTTGATTAACAGTCATCGTCACCTCCTCCCAGTCAGACGAGAGAGTGTCAATGTCCTGCTGGATCACTTCACAACCAGGGGGCGCTGTGCCCTGGCGTGTTATTCCAGCATTTGAATCACATGACTTCAGTTTGGCCTCACCATCGGGTAAACTAGCAATAAGTTCCTAAAAGAAGGACATGACAATGTATATGTAGCAATGGAGAGGCCTAGTGTGATGGACACACTAATCTAGGAGCAGACCACTTCTATATCTTTGTTGTTATTATGAATCCATGGACCTTTCCAGTTTTAGCTATGCCCCGCCCACCACTAGCTAAGCTCCACCCTCACTTCATCGTGGATTTTTTGATCTACGAATGCCCTAACAGCGCCCAGTCAAATTAGTTACAAAATATTCAACAGAATATTTATTACATAGTAGACATACAATTCGTACAATAACGCATAGTTCGTCATCAAATATGTTTTCGTGACGTACTTATCTACGTCATTCATTATGATGACATTCTACACGTCACGTAGTTAATTATGACATCATAGGATGGACGGATAAAGTGGAAAGCTCTATTGTAAATAATGATCCTTGACTGCAAAACATCATAGATGTGCTCCATGACAGATCCTTTAACAACACTAACCAGCTATGTAAGGCATGTGTTAACAATTTAATGGGCATACAGGCCTCTATTATGATCTTGTTGAATGTCAATTTGCACACCAAGAAGACTATTTTTGAAAATATACCACTAGAATGACTGGCTCGATAACCGAGCCAGTCATTCAAGTGGTAAATTCTAAAAAATAATCTCTTCGACTGCAAATTGACATAATCTAAGAGAAAATATAAAATTAAAATGACCAAATTTAGTCATTAAATGGTTAACAATAATTCATAAAAATTCACATTTATCAAGTGTCATCATCATGCAAAATATTGCAGTTTGTTCTATTTTTATCTGCAGTTTGGAAAACTACGATTCCAATGCGTAAAACAATCTGACAATAGGTTTTATAAAACCAAGTCCATCATGTCTGTACACTAATCATGCTTCACTTGAATAAAAGAGATATCAACTTTTGACTGTATTCATATCCTTACCTGAACTCGGTGTAGTTTATTCTGTAAGACATGTTTATCTCCTGTTGTTGCCGAACACGAGGACAGACGGTCTCTGAACGACGACAGCCATTCTTGTATCGCTTTAAGGCTGTCCGAGTATCGCTGGTGAGACTCAACTTGGTCTTGGGCATGCTGAATTCGTCCCTGCAAAAATATTTTTTACACCCGATCAGCTACCAAGAAACCAACAAAGCCAACAAACTCGCCAATATTTAATAACAATGTCAACGTTTTAACACTTGATCGCTTCTGATAGTCAGGCTTAGCCCTTTAACACTCATATCAGCCAAAAACAACTTCTGCCGTGGTCTTGAGAAATGTCCATTTGCAGACCAAAAGAAGACCATTTTTTAAGGTTTACCACTGTAATGACTGGCTCGATAACCGAGCCAGTCATTCCAGTGGTAAATTTTCAATTATAGTCTTCTCTTGGTCAGCAAATGGACATTTTCTAATTGAAAATTGAAGTTTTCTTGAATGAATTCGAGGGTTAAAGGATTAATGACAATAAAGAAGTAAGAGTAATGTTCAACTCAACACCCATAAAATCATAATATTATGGGTTCAAAGCAAACATACAGGAACGCTTTTACATATTCAGAACCATCCAGTCGAGGCATTTAGTGACCAAGTTTTTGCAGAAAATTTAAATCTTTGCCTAATGAATATCCCCTTACACATTGCGGGCTAACTTTTGAAAATTAACCACTGGAATGACTGGAATGGCTGGCTTGTATTTCAGTCATAAAATTTCAAAAGCAGTTATGGTTTACAAATGGACAAAATGAGACTTGACCATTAAAGGGCTAATTTCTAGCTATTACAACATTTGGTCAAATTACATTACAAATATTCACCATCATTCAGCAAAATCATTTTCAAGATGGCCACAATCTTTACATCAGCAACAAGTTCATAGCAGATACACTTCATTCACTCTGGCTTTGAGCCATGGACAACATACAAGTCACTAGTTCTTCCGCTATGGATGGCATACAAATCAAGTATACGGAATGTTTCCAGAGCTTTAACATATATGCATCACAAAACCACTAATCAATTTCACAAATTGACAGACACCAGGATTCTGACTTTATTACAAACTGAGTTCATTGACGAGGTCATGATCCTGGCAATTTCACCTACTGATAGACATCATGATTCTGACTTTGTTAACTGTCTCGCTGCTACAAGCCACCAAACAATTATTTCAATGAGCAAAACTCTTGACTTGCTGAATATTTTGAAAACAAGTTGACTGAAAGTTGTTGGTGGCTTAGCCACCAACAAGTTTCAGTCAAATTGTTTTCGGAATATTTACCCGATCCAGAGATATAACACTTGGAATATGTCATCTGTAAAAACTGAGCAGTCAGACTGGTAAACTGACATGATTTATGTCATGATCCCGGATGAGCCCTCAAATGCTACAGTCCAGTGAACATCAGGTAAGTGCCAACTATAGTGACTAACACATGCAATGCATACATATTGTGCCTCTAGCTCACTCTAGACACTGAGGAATATAACATACTGGTCAACAGTAATACATTCAATATTGAAAACCAGATAAAACACTAGAACTTCAAGTAGTCAGAAATTTTATATTAAACAGTTGGAATTTAATTTCACTGGAAACTATTGCCGCCAAATATCTAATAGTTTATCTGCATATTTTCTCAAATTGAGGCAGCGCAATTTTAGGTGTCAGATGGAAGCTCTGCTTCCCCACTACAGAATAGACCTTTCCAGTTTTAGCTATGCCCCGTCCACCTCTTGCTAAACTCCACCAACACCTCATCAGTCTTGGGCTCGATCGATCTCTGAACTCTATGGCTATCAATTTCCAGAAAACTATACAGGTAAGCTGTTAAATATGGCAGAAACATCATCCTAATTAGTTTCAAAATCATATTTATTATATAGTAGAGAAATACAATTCATACAACATTTCAGACTAAAAGACGGGCCAAATAGAATCATTTATGACAATGATTATGATGTCATCCTACATGCTGTTTAGCTGATTATGATGTCATATGGCGTCAGATTCATAGATGGATACTCTGGAAAGGTCTATAGTTTTATGAGTCAGTATGTCTTTGCTTACCTTAGCTTGAGAGACAAGGTTTTCATATCGAGCGCTGATATCTGTAATAACAGAGGAGAGGTTACTGTCAGCAGGTGTGGCTTGAAGCACCGCTTGTGCACGCTCCAGAACCGTATCAACTAAGCGCTGATGAGACAGAATATCATGTTGCTGAGTCTGGAAATAAACAATAATGTAACTCGCATCAAATGACAAGTTAGTAAATGCGATCAATTCCAAACAAATTTACCATCTAACAAAACTGTTAAATTTAATTTTCTTATTTTAATTTTACAAGTGCAGGCCTCCAAAAACAAATAGTTGAGTATTCAATTCAGTAGTATTAGCCAACTAGATGGACATTTTTATGGCAAAATAAATTAATAACCACAAAATGTTACAATCCGAGACACCACAGCATTCCATTACCACGATTGCCGCAATATTCAATGGAATACAGTGTTACAATCCAAGACACCATAGCATTCTACTACCACGATTGCCGCAATATTCAATGGAATACAGTTACAATCCGAGACACCATAGCATCCATCAGCACGATTGCCGCAATATTCAATGGAATACAGTGTTACAATCCAAGACACCATAGCATTCCATTACCACGATTGCCGCAATAGTGAATGGAATAGTGTTACAATTCGAGACATCATAGCATTCCATTAGCACGATTGTTGCAATATTCAATGGAATAGTGTTACAATCCGAGACACCATAGCATACCATTACCACGATTGCCGCAATATTCAATGGAACAGTGTTGTTCAATGGAGTACAGTACAGCTCAGAAATAATGTAGTTTCCAAAACAAAATAAAACCTACTGTTGACTATTATGGACTTAATTTGGTTCTAAGGCAGCCATTGCTCCCAATGAAGTCCAATATTTTCAACAGAACATTTCTTACATCGTCTTCAAAATTACACTATTTGGAAACCAGTTGATAATTTCTGGGCTGAACTGTAGCATGAATGAATGGGAGAAAAAAGCCAGAAGTCTGAAATGTATATTTCTGAGCTTACTGCTTTAATGGACCGTTCCTGTTTTAGCTATGCCCTGTCCATTAAGTTCCACCCACACATCGCTCATATTGGGATCGATCGATCCCTGAACTCGCCGACTACCAATTTCCAGAAAACTCTACAGGTAAGCTGTTAAATATTTTTAAACTAATGGCAGCAACAGCATCCAGTCAAATTAGTTTCAAAATATTCAACAAAATGTTTATTAAATGGTAGAAGACACAATTCGAATGTGTCAGAATATTAAGTGTTAAAGACGGACTATAACGAGTCATTCATGTCATCATACACACAAGAATCTTGGAAAGAACCATTTCAGCTTTATTTTCACAGACATCTACCTGAAAGCTCTGGAGTTGTGCTCGTTTCTCTGGAAGAGAATTCCTCAGTATAACTTCGCCTTCGATAGACTTCTCCGTAGCCCCTATCCAGTGTAATAGTTGATCTTGGCTGTCTGAATATGACGACCATTGTGCTTGTAATGCATCGGCTTTATGCTGAGCTTCACTCACGCTCATAAACAGTACATCCCAATCATCCTTCGCAGAACGGACATCTTGTCGTATCTTCTCACGGCCTAGCACAGATGTGGCAGGATGGAGTTGCTCTCCAGACTCTAGAGTAGCATTCAGCTTGACAAGTCCAGCATCCTTTGCTCTAAGTAGACTCTGAATATAGAAGGATAAATGTTGGTTATTATAGGATAGATGCGCATTACAGGCAAACCTGCTCAAGAGACCAGTCGACTTCAAGTGGCACCACGCTGTGGTCCCCAAAGAGATATAGCCAATGCTTAGTGACTTCTTTTACCCTATAGCCCATACTGATAAAAAAGAGAAAATTCTTTATGATGTAAGGAATATTCTGTTGAATATTTTGAAGCTAATTTAACTGGAAGCTTTTGAATATTTTGAAAGTAATATTGCCTGTTGCAGCAACAAGTCAAATTACTTTCAAAATATTCAACAGCTTCCTGCATGGCTGTCTTGCAATGGAAGATTCCAGTTTCTCAGTCATTCATATTATGTCATAATCAATGATGTGATGTGTAGAATGAAGACAATCAATTACATCATGAATAACATACCGAAGTTCATCATGAATGTATAATTGATGACGGACTAAGCATTGTTGTATAAATTGCATACCTTTAATATTTAATAAACATTCTGTTGAATATTTTGAAACTAATTTAACTGGGGGCTGTTGCTGTCATAGGCAGCAAAAGCACCCAGTTTAATTAGTTACAAAATATTCAACAGCTTACTTATGGTTTTCTAGAAATTGAGATTCAGGTAGTGCAGGGCTCGATTGATCCCAACATGGGCAAAGCATGCTTGGAGATTAGTTAAATAGGCGGGGCGTAGCTAAAACTGGATTCCTCCATTGAGACACTGAAATTTCCTGGTCAAATTTGGTCAAGATTTTCTTATTGAATGTCCATTTACAGGCCAAGAAAATACAATTTTTGAGAATTTATCACTTGAATGACTGGCTCGGTTATCAAGCCAGTCATTCTAGTGGTAAATTTTCAAAAATCGCATTATCTTGGCCTGTAAATGGAAATTCCTTAAGACCATAGTAGTCTGTTTTTTCCCGGTATGACCTTTAACGGGTTAGGCAACTGGATTAGCATTGCACACAGCATGTAGACTTTCTCCAGCACATCAGATCTGCCAGGAACTCGTTCCATAACGAAAACTTAATGGAGCGTTCTGCTAGATTAGCAAAGCAAAAACAGTTTTCTCCTATGGAACGATATGTTTTGTTAGAGCGCTCTGATATTTCGCAAAACATGTTTGGAGGTGACTCGTGTAAAACAAAACATGTTTTTAATCTGTGACATAATTACACGTGAAACAACGTCATACATCACAGAGGCATATATTACGTCATAAGAGTATCGCACAAAGGATGCTGGGATAGCGTTTTCTTAGCAAACATTATCGTTCCGTATAGAATAGTTTTGTTACAGAGCTCTAACAGTGCGACCTATTGAAACTATTTTTGTACGGAACATAAAGCTGTACTGCCACTGTGCGGGGTGCTGTGTATGCATTGATTACAAAATCAACTTTTAAACATCGGCTTACAATTAACCTTCATCCAGTAGTGCTGTTCTGATACATGTTCTCCAATGGATATCTAATGGGCCTAGTTTATGGTAGATTTGTTGTAATTGTAGATTCAGTGGGATTTGAAGAACTATAGGATGTGAAAATGAAACTAACCCGTTAATGATCAATATTGCTTAAGTGAATTGACATTCTTGCTTGGGGAATGTCCGATTGGAGGACAAGAAATTTTTTTTTGAAAATTTAATACTGGAATGGCTGGCTCTAAAGGCCTCTTCTCTTGACCTGTAAAGTGTAAATGGTCATTCAATTAGGAAAAATCTTTTCCTGACAAGTAATGATTTAATGGTTAAGCGGGCCAAAGCCCGCCTCTGCAGTGGTCCTGGGAAATGTCTATTTGCAAAAACCTTTCCAAAAATAATCTTATCTAGGCCCGCAAACGGACATTCATGACGAAAATTACAGAGGCCAGCTTTGGCCGGCTTGACCATTAATAGATCATTACTGGACACTCAGGATAAAATAATGCTAAATACAAATCTTTGGTAAAAAAATATCTCAGATGCGAATACAAAGAACAGCCGATAGTCTCCCAAGTAAAGCTACATAAATGAGCACATTCTCAAACAGATATGCACGTACCTGTAGTACGAGTTTCTGTTGTTCTATAGCGCTAGGATCTGAAGCAGTAAGCGAGCATTGAAGCAGCTTCTCTTTAGCATCTTCCAGCCAGCTAGTGTACTCTCTCTGATTAGCTTCATACACCTTCTGATCTTCCACCTGCTTCTCCATCTTAGCTATCATGTCCTGGAAACAGCAATAACAACAAAGCGACATGAATACATGGATCCATTTCTAGCCATGCCATGCTCAGTTCTAGCTAGGCTCCGCCCACCTTTTTATATATGTTTGAATCAATTTTAATACATTGAAGTCCAAAATTCATAGAATCTCAATTTCAAGGTAACTATACAGGCAAGCTGTTGAATATTTTGAAACAAATTTCACTGGGAGCTAGTCAAAGTAGTTTCAAAATATTCAACTGAATGTTTATTAACCCTTTAACTGTCAAATTTGTTCAAGAAATTTCAATTTTCGCATAGAAAATGTCAATTTGCTCGATTATCGAGCCAGTCATTCCAGTGGTAAATTTTCAAAAATTGTCTTCTGGTCTGCAAATGGACATTTCTGAAGAACACTGCAGAAGCCATTTAGGCTGATATGACTGTTAAACTGTTAAATTGTAAATTTACCAAAGACATACAATTCAGACCGTTAACGTCAGATCTTTAATCGTTTCATGACAAATCAACATGATTTGCTGGTGACATCTGCTAACCTGTGACATGGTGTGAATATGATGTCAGACACTTGAGTGACAGATCTGATCTCTCCATTATCAAGCTTTAATGAATGCAAGCATGATTAATGAATAAAGGTTGTTGTTGAGTTAAGTACTTAACATGCTCTAAGGAATCAGGGTTGAAAGGGTAACCCAATAAAAATCATTAAAGGAATGGATCAGGGAACTAACATATGCTCTTGAATGATAGCTTTATATAATAATCAACCTGGCACACAGCTGACATGCGGCAGAGTGCAAAACATCAGCGACATCACTAACTGGCTCCAAGTTAAGCGCTCCTAGATTTAGTTACTGCTTTTTCTCAAATTAATTAAAAGTTTTACTACCAAAGGTAGATGATGATTACCAATCTGCGTGATTGATGCCTATTGGATCCATACAATGTAGTTGATGGATCCAGAAACCTTTTTCTCAAATTACCCCGATTCATTTCCATTTTTACCGATGGTAGTTTATGTAATATTGTATGAAATTACCAATAAACATCATTTGTTATTTCTTTTTTTCGTTCCATTAATATAAGGCCATACCAATGTCATGTCTTGTTTTACGAAAATTCACACCCAAAACACAAAAAGTTTTAAGCTATTACCGCATTGATCCTGTCACCATTTTAATTGTCAAGAATGATGAAGAAAATCTGAAACGTTTTCTCAGTGAATGTCCATTTGCAGCCAGCCATTCCAGTCGTAAATGTCCCAAAAATTGTCTTCTCTTGGCCAGCAAATGGACTTTTCTCATGACCATTGCAAAGCCATTTTGAGCTGCTTGACCATTAAAGGGTTAACAAAGCTACAGAGAACAGAGTAAACGAATTTTTTTTAGGAATTCCGGGTGATAAGGATTTGGCTGCGAAAAATTACTACGTGGAGACTTGAAAATAGCGCGCGCACGCATGCATGCACGCACGCACGCATGCACGCACGCACGCACACACACACACCTTGTTCAGTGTCTGTAACTCTGTGTAAGTTCCGCTTAATTGCGACACCTGTGAGTTGAGTCTCAGATCAGAACTTGTTTGCATCAGAGCCTGGGCCTCGGTACACAAACTGTCCACATCATCTTGTCGCGACATGAGATTATTCCTCTGGTCCTACATCAAGCAAACATAACAATAACATTCAGTACTTAACTAAATGAAGGATTTCCTTTATGATCTAAAGAATATTTTTTGACTGAGGGTTGTTCGTGCCTATGGTGGCTACAGGTTACAGTAAAATTAATTTCAAAATATGTAACAGCTTTCCTGTGTGCAAGTTAAATCAACACGCCATAAATGATATTCTGGACATAGCTATCACCATGATTGTCACCCTTTAATGGTCATACCGGCCAAAACTGGCCTCTGCTATGGTCTTATTGCATGTCCATTTACAGGCCAAGAGAATACAATTTTTGAAAATTGACCACTGGAATGACTGGCTCGATAACCGAGCCAGTCATTCCAGTGATAAATTTTCAAAAATTGTATTCTTTTGGCCTGTAAATGGACATGCACTAAGAAAATATTAAAATATTTCCATATGGCATGCGCATTTGCAGGCCAAGAGATTATTTTGTGAAACCTCACCAACGGAATGATTGGCTTGGTTATTGAGACAGTCAGAGAAACGGTAAATTTTCAAAAATCGTATTCTTTTGGTCTCCAAATGGACATTCCTCAAGACAACTGCAGTTATGCCATGAAAGGGTTAAGCTTTGAAACCAAGAAACCGGCCTGAAAGTGTGACTTACATAAAGCAACACAATATGTCAAGCACACATAACACTTACCGTAACCCTTTAGCCCTCAAGCCGGGCCAAAAACGGCTTGTCCAATGGTCTTAGGAACTGTCCATTTGCAGACCAAGAGAAGACTATTTTTGAAAATGTACCACTGGAATGACTGGCTTTGATAATCGCGCCACTCATTACAGTGTAAAACTCTCAAAAATTGTCTTCTCTTGGTCTGCAAATGGACATTTTCTTCGAGAAAATTAAAATCTTTCTTGAACAAATTTCAGTGTTAAAGGGTTAGGCAACACAACATGTCAATCAGACATAACAGTTACCTTAAACTTCTCCAATTGAGCTTGTTTTTCCTGCAATGTACCCTTCAGTTCAAAGCTTTTGACCTCGTGTTCCATTTCCTTGACCCATCCGGTCAGTCTGTCCTGCTTTGCGCTAAAGGCTTGCCACAGTTCCGTGGCAGACTCTAGGTTGGTTTGCGCTTCCTCCAAATTAACAGTATAAGTTTGCCAGTCTGTGTCCAGGTGAGCAAGGTCCTTTTGGATGACCTCTTGACCAGCAGGTGCAGTAGTCTGTAACGTCTTGACCGCTAAGTCAGTTGTCAATTTCATTTTCTGTTCGCCTTCTGGTAGACATGCTTGATAGTCCTGTAGTATTCAAATATAATGCATAGAATACACATTAAAACGAGTCTACCTTCTAGCTAAGCATTTTAACATTCTCATCTGGTAAATCATGCCAATTTCAAAATAATCTTCCTATGGGTAATATTCAGTTAATTTTGGCAAAAACTTAATTTTATAATGAAGGCAAAGCTATTACAGGTAACAACACACAGTCCAATACAATGCCAGGGTGGGAGTGGGGGTAATTGAGGTGCTAAAATGTCATGAGTTAAAACTGATCTTTCTAAGTAAACATGTGATGTGGCAAAGTATATGCCATTAGCAGCAAACCTCCAGAATTAAGTTTCGCTCCCACATGAACATTTAATGATCTTGACCTTAGTCCACTTGACGTTTGCCCACCCACCTGCAAAATCATGCAGTTTCTTCATGATGCTTAGAGCAACCAGTTTGGTGAAGACTCCATCAGTAACCGCGCCACACCATTTTCAATTACCTTAACCTGTAACCGAGTGCCTCCTCACCCAACCCATTTCGCAACCCCCACCCGCAAGGGAACCTCCCATCCAAGTGTGGTGGAGATCCCTCCAGTAGAAATTGAATTATTACATCACACATTTTATGATTGTGATCTTTGACCACTTGGCCCACCCCCAAATCCACAAGCTGCTTCAGGACTTCAAGGGCAACTTCCAAGTTTGGTGAACACGCACACACTGCACGCACTCGCACGCACGCACGCACGCACACACACACACTGCGCGCACTCACACACACAGTCTGCTGGATGGATGGATCTAGAGATGGACAGACAGATACACAACTACACCGACCCTGCCACCACAGACATACACATTACTTTTCACCTTTAGTAGC
Source organism: Chaetoderma sp. LZ-2023a (assembly GCA_034401795.1). Taxonomy (NCBI): domain Eukaryota; kingdom Metazoa; phylum Mollusca; class Caudofoveata; order Chaetodermatida; family Chaetodermatidae; genus Chaetoderma; species Chaetoderma sp. LZ-2023a. Next base: position 23,903,450 of record CM067373.1, read on the forward strand.
CAATTATTTATTAAAACAATCACCAATCTTTTTAGCAGGTGAGATAAAGATAACCTAATTATTAAACATTACAGTAGGAATATTATCAATATTATTTTCTTTTATTACGTGATTATATGACTGATCACCTGTTAAATTGTGAATATGGTAATATGCTCCAATTTAACTAAAATGTTTTAGTAATTTCCAAATTTTAATAATATTAATATATTATTGTGAGAATTGTGGTGAACATTAGACACTTATTTTCACATCCACTAACCCATGAAATACCTGTATCATAACTTCAAGACAGCTATACAGGGAAGCTGTTGAATATTTTGAAAGTAATTTGACTGGACCGTGTTGCTACATTAGGTAGTAACAGGTCCATGGCAAATTAGTTACACAATATTCAGCAGAATATTCTTGCCTACATCACAAATTTGGTCCTTTCTGATCTGTAAACGTCAGAGTTAAGTGGTATAGGCTTTATGCTAATGGACCTTTCCAGGTTTAGCTATGTCCCGCCCATCTTTAGCTAAGCTCCACCCACATCTTGCTCGTGTTGGGATCGATCGATCCCTGAACTCCCTGACTATCAATTTCCAGAAAACTATACCGGCAAGCTGTTAAATATTTTGAAACCAATTTGACTGGGTGTCTGTGGCAGCAACAGCGCCATGTCAAATTAGTTTCAAAATATTCAACAATATGGTTATTAAATGGTAGACATAGAATTCGCACAGACTATTAAGTGCTAAAGATGGAGTAAATCGAGTCATTCATGCCATAATTAATTCTGTTGTCATCCTACACGTCACTTAGTTGTTTATGATGTCATATGACGGATGGATAAACTGGAAAGTACACTTACTCACAGATGCTTGAATAAACGTCTTACCTTGATTCTATCTAGCTTATTCTGAACTGCCATTTTATCTCCTGATATATCCCAGCATGCACTTGCTTTATCCGTGGCTGATGTCAGCCAATCAGAACATTCCTTATACGTGTCTTGGTACGTGCTATGATCTTTCAATGTTAGCTCACATTTAGTTAAAGTCTGTTTAGATATAATACATATCTGGTCGTACTTTCGCTGGATCGCCGCAGCAAACTGCACGACTTTGTTGGAGTCTGAATGCTGGGATAGCATTTGCGATTTGCATAACAAAGCATCCATGGCATGCTGATGCGCAAGCACATCCTGATGTAATACCTATAGCAGATGTTAACAAGAGCGGGTGAGCTAAAGCAAGTCGTTAGTAAAACATGACAAAATATGCGATGAAACCATTCCATTCTAATTGCTTCTCTAGCCCTTACCACACTGATGTTAAAATTTAAAAATTTTCAAAATAATTAAAAAGGTGAACAGGAGTGAGTTCAGGAGCACGAGCAGTTTGCGTTCGCCATGGGACAATGTTCAGTAATGTTTGATATACTCAATCTATATACTTCAGTTTAATAATGTAGAGGACACATTACTGAACACTGTCGCATGACGAACGCAAACGCTCGATGAATATTCACTTTCCTGAACTCACACCTGGTGTTTAGTTTTCAACAAATTTGGTGGACGATCATCCACCAAAATAGATAAAATATATACTTGCTATTGACACATTTAAAGATAGATCATTGACATCAGAGTGGCGACTTCTAGTGATGTTTATTACAACCTAGACTCAGCTCATGAATATTTTGAAAACAATTTGAATCAAAATGCTTGTTGGCCTCAAATTGTTTTCAATATATTTAGCAGGTGAACTCAGAATGAAAATAATTATCAGACTGATGCTATTAGTGAACATAATGATGCAGCTCTGTATTAACATTAGCATAATGATGCTTAGTAATTATGATGCAAATTAACCTGTAGCACTAGTATGTAGAATTTAGTACATCTTTTCAATTATTGTTCTCAGGTTACATTGTACCTCGACTTACTATTACAAAGATTATTCCAAACACCTTGAATTAGTTTTAATATTAATGAACACACTTGTAAATGCAAACTATCTAAGTAAAAACTTCATTTACATGCACGTATAATTGGACTAACTGCATTCAACTACGAGTCAATTTATCAGTGAATATAACATTATGGCTGCCTATAACAAAGTGGTCTAGATACTGCTTCAGCAGAGTGAACCATTGCCTCACACCTGGTCTGTTATTGTCACGTCCAAAACACTGAATGATCTGAGCCAGAAGAAGCTATAGGTTTGGTTGGCCTATCTCAAGCCCCTAATTCCACATTCCACATCTAGGCTGGTTTATCTTTCAGTCTATTATTGGTAACTTCCCCAGATTTACACTGGTACGCATTTATACTGCTGGGTGGAGAGGCAAGGAATGGATGAGATTTCCCAAGTTTCCAAGGACGGCGAGATAGTTCACAGCCCGTGTTCTCTGGTTAAGTACTCCCGAGTCCTTGCCACTACACCAAGCTGATGGTTCTGGAGCTTACTTCCGTATATACTCCCTGGCCTAGGGGTGACATGAACAAATTGGCCCAATATTGGCTGTTTTGGAAGTTGTTGGCGATTTTAGAGACTTCCTTATATACTCCCTGGCCTAGGGGTGATATGAACAAATTGGCCCAATATTGGCTGTTTTGGAAGTTGTTGGCGGTTTTGGAAACTTCCATATATACTCCCTGGCCTATGGGGGTGGGGGTGGGGTGTGTGACATGAACAAATTGGCCCAATAGTGGCTGTTTTGGAAGCTGTTGGCGGTTTTGGAAGTTGTTGGTTGTTTTGGAAGTTGTTGGCTGTTTTGGAAGTTGTTGGCGGTTTTGTTGGCTGTTTTGGAAGTTGTTGGCTGTTTTGGAAGTTGTTGACTGTTTTGGAAGTTGTTGGTGGTTTTGGAAGTTGTTGGCTGTTTTGGAAGTTGTTGGGTGTTTTGGAAGTTGTTGGCTGTTTTGGAAGTTGTTAGCTGTTTTGGAAGTTGTTGGTGGGTTTGGAAGTTGTTGGCTGTTTTGGAAGTTGTTGACTGTTTTGGAAGTTGTTGGTGGTTTTGGAAGTTGTTGGCTGTTTTGGAAGTTGTTGGGTGTTTTGGAAGTTGTTGGCTGTTTTGGAAGTTGTTAGCTGTTTTGGAAGTTGTTGGTGGGTTTGGAAGCTGTTGGCTGTTTTGGAAGTTGTTGCTGGTTTTGGAAGTTGTTGGCTGTTTTGGAAGTGGTTGGATGTTTTGGAAGTTGTTGGTGGTTTTGGAAGTTGTGGCTGTTTTGGAAGTTGTTGGTGGTTTTAGTCCGGTTTGGAAGTTGTTGGTGGTTTTGGAAGTTATTGGTGGTTTTGGAAGTTGTTGGTGGTTTTGGAAGTTGTTGGCGGTTTTGGAAGTCGTTGGCGGTTTTGGAAGTCGTTCGCGGGTTTGGAAGTTGTTGGCGGGTTTGGAAGTTGTTGGCGGGTTTTGGAAGCTGGCGGGTTTTGGAAGTTGTTGGCGGGTTTTGGAAGTTGTTGGTGGTTTTGGAAGTTGCTGGCTGTTTTGGAAGCTGTTAGCGGGTTTTAGAAGTTGTTAGCGGGTTTTGGAAGTTGTTGGCGGTTTTGGAAGTTGTTGGTGGGTTTGGAAGTTGTTGGCGGGTTTTGGAGTCATGTGTGGTTTGATAGTTTAACATTATGACCCTCAGACTAAAAATATTTTTCACCTGGTTTTTTTGTAGGAAACAAATTAACCCTTTAACCCTCAAATTTGTTCATGAAAATATTCCTTTACAGACCATGCGAAGAGCATTTTTGAAAATTTAGCACTGATATGACTGCCATTCCAGTGGTAAATTGTCACAAATAGTCTTCTCTTGGCCTGCAAATGGACATTCACTAAGCAAAATTGAATTTTCTAGACAAATTTTGACCATTAAACGGTTAATCCTAGCTTGTTTCAGATGTGGATTACAGATTTAAAATATCAATTATTTCAATATGGATAAGTGTGGATGAATGGTTATAATAAACCTCCATGAGAGAGACCTCTTTTAGCACTTTAGCACTTATCCCTGACAAAAACGGCCTCTGCAGCAGTCTTGTGAAATGTCTATTTGCAGATCAAGAGAGGCCTATTCTAAAAATATTTACCACTGGAATGACTGGCTCGATAACCAAGCCAGTCATTCCGGAGGTAAAATGAAGTCTACTGGTCTACAAATGGATATTTTCAATGAGAAAATTTAAACTTTCTTGAACAAATTTGAGGGCTAAATGACGATCATATTTGTGCCAGGTAAAAATTTCATGATGGCAATTCCACTTGCTTTATTAAGATCACCTCCTTTTTTTCATACACTACTGTAAGACATGACTCAAGTAGCTATTAATTAATTACCAAATTATTATCTCATGCATCAGAATATATCAGACAAACAGGAAATAAATAAACATGATTAGATGCGACGCATATGATGAGACGAGACACATATGATCAGATGAGCCACATGACTAGATGAAACACATACGATGAGACAAGACAAATGATTAAATGAGACACATACGATGAGACGAGACACATGATCAGGCGAGACACATACGATGAGACGAGACATGTATGATGAGACGAGACACATAATAGAGGGATCCATTTCTAGCTATGACCCGCCCATTTCTAGCTAAGCTCCGTCCACATTTTTTCTGGCGTGGTGGATTCAATTTATATACTTTGAATCCTGAATTCCCAGAATCCCAATTTCAAGGTAACTATACAGGTAAGCCGTTGAAAATTTTGAAACTAATTTGCCTCTAGGTGCTATATATAGTCAGATTAGTTTCAAAATATTCAGCAGTTTGGTTATTGCACATAAAAGACATACAAATCACACACATGACAGACTTTTCACTGTTCATGACGGAGCTAGATACGTCAATATCTATTGCGACACGCATCAGCCTACATATGATGTCATTCAGTATATGTGACATCATATATTTGAGTGACAGATCAGATCCCTCCATTAGATGAGACACATAAGATCAGACAAGACACATATGATCATACAAGACACATATGATCATACAAGACACATATGATCATACAAGACACATATGATCAGACAATACACATATGACCAGACGAGACACATATGATCAGACGAGACACATATGATCAGACAATACACACATATGATCAGACAATACACATATGATTAGACAATACACATATGATCAGACAAGACACATATGATCACACAATACACATATGATCAGACGAGACACATATGATCAGACAAGACACATATGATCACACAATACACATATGATCAGACAATACACACATATGATCAGACGAGACACATATGTTCAGACAATACACACATATGATCAGACAATACACATATGATCAGACAATACACATATGATCAGACAAGACACATATGATCACACAATACACATATGCTCAGACAAGACACATATGATCAGACGAGACACATATGATCAGACAATACAAATATGATCAGACAATACACATATGATCAGACAATACACATACGATGAGACAGGACACATATGATCAGACAATACACATATGATCAGACAATACACATATGATGAGACAATACACATATGATCAGACCATACACATATGATGAGACAAGACACATATGATGAGACAAGACACATGCTCAGATGTGACACATATGATCAGAAGAGACACATATGATCAGACAAGACACCTATGATCAGACAATACACATATGATCAGATGAGACACATATGATCACATGATCAGACAAGACACATGATCAGACGAGAGGCATATGATCAGACAAGACATATATGATCAGACGAGAGACATATGATCAGACAAGACACGTATGATCAGACAAGACACACAATATCAGGACAACACAACATAACAACCAGAAAGTTCAATACACCAGACTTGCACATTCAGATAATGGACCTTTCCAGTTTATTAATCTATCATATGATGACATAATCAACTACGTGACATGTAGGATGACATCATAACCAAGTAGATCACGAATGCATAATTGGTGACGGACTAAGCATTGTTGTACGAATTCTTTGTCTTCACTATTTAATAAAGATAATGTTGAATATTTTGAAACTAATTTGACTGGGCGCTGTTGCAAACGCATCCTGTTAAATTAGTTTCAAAATATTCAACAGCTTCCCTGTATAGTTTTCTGGAAATTGATAATCATGGAGTTCAGGGATTGATTGATCCCAACATGAACGAAGTATGGGTGGAGATTAGCTAGAGGGGCGGGGAATAGGTAAAACTGGAAAGGTCTATTGTTATAATCAAACAAGAATAACTCCTACAAATGACAGTACATATATCTATATGCTTAAATATTTGCGTGTGCGCATATACATACACATGCGTTGTCCAGTCATTATGTAGTATTCAATGTGCAAGCATTAAACTTTAAACATTCAGTGACCAAAAATGGTTTCTGGAGTGGTCGTGATAAATGTACATTTGTAGAATAAGAAAACAATTTTCCAAAAGTTACCACTGGAATGACTGACTGTCTCAATAACCGAGCCAGTCATTCCAGTGATAAATTTTTTAAACCGATCATCTCTGTTCTGCAAATGGACACTTTCTAGGAGAAAAGTTAAATTTTCTTGAACACATTTGATCACTAAAAGGTTAAAATAGTGATAATTAACTAAGTGAGATATACACTGTGCTAAGCTGATACAACATAGACCTGTGAGATGTATCTATTACAGACAAATCCAATATAGCAAACCAAACAAATCACTGAAGTACACCGAGTATACAACGCAATGCACTGTCTACCTTATGAGCTTGTAGCTGTGCTTTCTTCTCCGGTACAGTTGCCTTTAGCTCATCATTTTCCCGTAGCCTCATCTCGGTATCGAGCAGCCATTTTTGTGCCTGTTCATGTGACTGTTCATAATCCGACCATTGTGTTCGTTGTTGATCCAGCGTGCTCTGGCTTGCGGAGAGGTCATCACAGAATGATTCCCATTTATCACGCAATGACCTGCAACATGCAATAGTAAAGCATGTATCCATACATGTGTACAGCGCATGTTCACAAACAGGTGTATAAACATGGACAGACTCTTACAGTTTACAAATAAGTTACCATGATTCTAAATCAAAAATGAAAAAACCCTGTTAATTAATAAGAAGCGTTCTGTTGAATATTTTGAATATGAATGAACTGGAAGACATTCTTGCCTTAGAAAATATTTATAGATTTTTGACCGAGTTCTATTTTCTTTAACACCTTAATGGTCAAAATTTTAAAAAAAATTAAATATTTACTCATTGGATGTCCATTTGAAGGACGCAGGGCAAGAGGAGACTATTTTTGAAAATTTACCACTGGAATAACTGGCTCAGTTATCGAGCCAGTCATTCCAGTGGCAAATTTTCAAAAACAGTCTTTTCTTAATTTGCAAATGGACATTACTCAAGACCACTGTAGAGGTCAGTTTTAGCCGGCTTGACCATTAAAGCGTTAATATGAATCACGTACTATGCAGCTATCTGAACAATATAATTACTAAACACAGATCATCACATAACATGTGGTCAAATGCTGCTGCTGGTGCAGTCTTATGATCACGCACCATGTGACTGCTTTTGACACATTTAACTCTTAACCCTTTGAAAACCGGATTTGTAATTTTAAAACGATCATACAGATAAGCTGTTGAGTATTTTGAAATTAATTTGACAGGAACCTGTCGGTCGACCGGTCAAATTAGCTTCAATATACTCAACAGAATATTTACAAAATCGTCAAGGATTTTGCTGTTTTGGCCTTTCGGGTTCAAAGGGTTAAAATGCTTAATCCTTTAATGGTCAAACCTGGTCGAGAAAATCTAAATATTTCCCTTTTGTATGTACATTTGCAGGGCAAGCCATTGAGAAGACTATTTTTGAAAATTTACCACTGGAATGACTTGCTCGGTTACCGAGCCAGTCATTTCAGCGGTAAAGGTTAAAAAATAGTCTTCTCTTGCTCTGCAAATATCCATTCCGCAATACCACTTCAGTGACCAGTTTTACCCGGTATGATCAGTAAAGGGTTAAATCTGACTGACAATGTTAACTCCATTAAGAGATATCGTCACACCTGAGCTGTTGTCTGATGGTGTCTCTGCCATCAGAGGCTGTGCTGGCGTACAGACCCTCTCCGCTCTCAACCACCTGCTGAATACGGACTCCACCTGCTTCTTTTTCAGATAATAGTGCCTGTGGTACAAACAAATAAAATAATTTAACCCTTTCACCATCAAATCCCTGAAAAAGTAAATTCTTTATGATATAAAACTTAGTTTGTTGAATATTTTGAAATTAATTTGACTGGATTCTTCCTATTATTAGCAGTTTCTCTTATAATAGTCACGGTAAGGTTACGTTAAGTATATTAAGTATTTAATGGTCAAGCCAACCATAAATGACCTCTGGAATGGTCTTAAGATATAGTCATTTGAAGGCAAGAGTTAGCCATCTTTCAAAATTTACCACTGTAATGACTGCCTTGATAACCGAGGCAGTCATTTCAGTGCTAAATTTTCAAAAGTAGTCTCCACTTTACCTGTAAATTGACATTTACTATTTAAATAAAATCAGAATTTCTTGACTAATTTTGATCCTTAATCCTTTTAACATGCAAGTTTGTTCAAGAAAATTTCAATTTTCTCATAAAAAATGTCCATTTGCAGACCAAGAGAAGTATTCTTGAAAATGTACTACTGGAATGACTGGCTCGGTTATCGAGCCAATCATTCCAGTGGTAAATTTTCAAAAATAGTCTTCTCTTGGTCCGCAAATGGACATTTCTCAAGACTACCGCAGAAGCCATTTTGGGCTGATATGAGTGATAAAGGGCTAAATTGATTAAAATGTATTTTTATTTTTACAAAGTATTTCTAACCTGGAGCTTTTGTAATCTATCTTCCACATCCTCGCGTCCAGTCGCTGGCTCATTACAGATCTCTAGCCTCTTTCCTAGTGTCTCCAGCCAATCAGCTGAGCTTTCGTAAGTGACACTGTACGCTTCATGATTCTGCACATAACTCTCCCATCTTGTTATTAAATCCTATAACGAACAAATCATATACACCACGAACATGATTTGGGAGATCACCTACATTTGTGATCACATTTCACAGCCCTGATTGTCAATATTCTATCTTTTACTGTGTCAATATCAAAGAAACTGGTATACATTTTCCCACAATTTTGCTGGAAGATGTTGCTGTATATGATAGCACCATCTCCCACCAAATTTATTGAAAAATGAACACCAGCTCATCTTTTAATTTAATTTGGAAATTAAAAATTTTGACATGAGATTGGTTAGGGTTAAGGAACCAAACATGGGCATATAACATTTTTTGTGTAAACTGGTGACAAAATACTCAATGAAATTGCTTTCAGAAATGGAGGGATCAATTTCTAGCTATGCCCCGCCCATTTCTAGCTCAGTTCCGCCGACTTTTTCCGTGTGTCGGGATCAATTTATATACTTTGAATCCCGAGTTCCCGGTCCCAATTTCAAGTAACTATGCAGGTAAACCGTTAAATGTTTTGTAACTAATTTGACTGGGCGTTGTTGCTGCCTATAACAGCAATAGCGCCGATCAAATTCGTTTTAAAATATTCAACAGAATATTGATTAAATTGTAAACACATACAATTCGTACACTTGACAGACATGCATTCTGATTGTGACGTCAGCCTACATGTGACGTAATTGATTATAACATTATATACTAGAGTGACAGATAGGATCCATCCATTCTCTGATGACTGAGCGGAAGTGGACTGCAAAGGATGCATCATTTATTTCTCTTGAAGTTTTATCTATACATCTTCCATAGTAACTATGTGCAATGAATGAGTGTAGAGCAGTAATGCTATTAAATGTTGCTTCCCCAAATTAAATTCGGAATTATAAGTTTTCATATGATTTAAGACCATATTTATGAGACCATCCATTATCATGATCCCAGGTAATGGCCTATGTGGGTGCGTGTGTAATTCACCTTTCCAGAGTATCCATCTATCTGACGACATAATCAGCTAAGCGGCGTGTAGGATGATGTCATAATCATTACGTATGTCATAAATGATTCTATTTGGCCTGTCTTTGACTCTTAATATTCCGACACGTTATACGAACTGTATGTCTCTACTATTTAATAAACATGCTGTTGAATATTTTTGAACTAATTTGACTGGGCGATATTGCTGCCATAGGCAGCAACAGCAACCAGTAGAATTAGTTTCAAATTATTCAACAGCTTACCTGCATAGTTTTCTGGAAATTGATAGTCAGAGTTCAGAGATCGATCGATCCTAACACGAGCGAAGTGTGGGCGGGGTATAGCTAAAGAATGGAAAGAGCAAATTGCACTTGTTATTATTAGCTACCTTGATGGTAAGTTGAAGCTGCTCATAGCGTGTGTGAACCTGAGCACTCTGACCAATCAAGCGGCTATCTGCACCATGTAACTGCTCAGATGATGCAACCAGTGCCTCAAACTCAACACGTTTCTCATTCACAGATGCAGACAACTCCTGCCAAACAAAATTACAATCATGAATTAAAAGATGAACAATCTAAGGGATTCAATTTTTTAATTAACAGAGATTACTTCAAATATGGTTTAAAAGAATTATTTAAACATAAAACAGGAACATTTTGCGTAAATTTAACATTAAGACAGAATCTAAAGAACTACTGAATTTATCCTATATTAGTTATTCAGGTGATAGAAAATGCTATATGTCAATTATGCAATGAACTATTTCAGTTCTATCATGCAATCAGGAATGATATTCTGTTTTTATTATAGAGTAAATACTTTGCTCCGGTCTATGAAAGCTGACACGATTTAATTATCAACCAATCAGCTGAAACAGTGACCTTGTGCCTTGCATCTATTCCAATGCCATATAGGTACGCAATAACAACCTTATCAAGCACCATCAGTCTCAAAGCAAATTACCATAAATTGCCTATTAGTAACTGCGGCTTCTAATAGGACAAGGGCAGTAAATTCTTTAAATGGGGGGGGGGGGGGGGGGGAAGAAGGTTAGGTTTATTTCAAGAAGAATTGATTCACTAAACTGATTTTAAGAAATAGAGCACAATTTCACGGCACAAATTCTTACCGTTTTATGACTAGGCTTAATGTATACCTTATATCCATCATCGTGGGAGAGAAATTATTAAATGGGACCGCCTAAATATTGCATATGCTTTAACCATCTGAATGCTGAGTTTTTGCTGACGACATATTCCAGGGGTTATATCTCTGAACCGGTTGAATATTTTGAAAACAATTTGACTGAAAGTTCTTAATGGCTAAGACACCAACAACTTTCAGTCAACTGAAAGTTGTTAGTGGTTAAGCCAGCAACAACTTTCAGTCAAATTGTTTTCAAAATGTTCAAGAGTCAAGAGTTGTTGCTCATTGAAAATTTTGACATAAAATGTCGTCGGGAAAAATGACAAATCACGTGATAAACCCGCCTCCGACGAGTTTAGGTCGCTAGTTGAGTAGCACGAAAACGCTAATATTTGTACCCGGGTAGATACTTGCACTATACATGTAAATAGACGAGTAGCCGCGAGAAGATACCCAAGTAGCTAAGACAGTGACGGCTTAAAATCACCAAATTAAGAAGGATGAATACTAAGAGCAAGTACTTGGTAGAATCGTATCCAATTGAGTATTACGCATTCGATCAGATTACCTCCACTTAACGGGCACACATTTGATAACATTTTTCATTGATAGGAGTTTCATATAAGGAAGTGCCGTAATTTCGATGCTGTTTCTGTGAAGTTATTGCAAAATTTATTTTCAAATATCTTTTTATTCGACAGTGATAAGTTATTTAATTCACAAAAAAATTTTCTTTACACAAACTGCTGAAATTTGGATATGACTTCTATTAGATACAAAATTAACATGTGACATCTACATGTATTAGGGGTGTGGTTACTATAGGTGATTTACGGGAGTCTCAAATTATTAAATGTTATCAATAGACATCATAGAGAATTTGTTTTATCTGAGCCTGCGTGACACCACATACAACAGCAAAAGGAGATGAAATGGTAGAAAATCCAGAGCAAAAGTAAAATTATGTTCAAATTATGGTTATATTTATAAACTAGAGGCATGGCTCTGCACATGTCGAGCCTTCAGGGAATTTAACCCTGTGGCATCGACGGGACGTATTATCGGCTTGAAAAAATGCCGTTGCCAGTCCGACGGGACGTATTATCGACAAGAGACAATTAGACACCGGGAGCGACGGGACGTATTATCGGCTCAAGCTACCACCAGTTTTCGATCGCTAAATACGCAAGCTTTACGGGAGTTTTATCCAATCAAACTTAGCGTTACATTACGGCAGAAGGCTGAATTTTCTAATTCCACTGTTGATTGGTCAATTCACTTTGTTTACAAATTTTTGCGGGAAAATATACATAGATCTTTGTGAATGAAATAGTTTGCGTAAAAATGTCGAAGATGACGAAGCAATTCCTTTATTTAAGCGAGTACCCGCTAGTACCCGCTTATCCGGATAGATGGAATCGGGTATTATTATTATTATTATCATTATTATTATAGAGCTGCTCAACGATTGGGCAAGCTGGAAAATCTTTATAAACGGCATCCTATACTAGCAGTGTCATATATAATACGGAAATGCGAACGCGACCCGCTCTCGGTAGTTAAGAAGATCGCGAATTTCGTTCGTTATCTTTGTCACGTGATATGATGTTACAGATTATGACAGTTAGTTTAATTTTAATGAAACTTCAGTTTCCACGCTTTTAAATTATTTTATAATGACAATTTGCCATTACTGAATAACTGAAAGCCTCTCAAAATTACTGAACATCCATCATGGTGAAATTATTTTAAATCAATGGTCGAGTGGAGTTTAGGTAATGAGAGACACTTGCCAATAATTTGAAAAAACATCACATATCCCCCAACTATAATATATATATATATATATATATATATATATATATATATATATATATATATATATATATATATATATATATATATATTATAGTAGGGGGATATGTGTTAGTGGTATGCATGGACGAAAATTCAAAGGCCAGTGGTCTGGAACCTTGAAGGACATATAGCATAGACAATACAATTGTTTTAAAGATATTGACCACTGTGGAGATATGGTTCACATGGGGACAGAACGAGGGTGGGGGGGGGATTGGGAGATGCCCCCCCCCCGACCCCTTTTTTTCCTCTCCCACTGTTTAGACTCTCACCCCACCCAGGTCAAAACACATTCCGACACCCCAGTTATTGCGCTTGATTGTCCTGTCCATTTTTGTCAATCTTACTGGGGTTTGCTGCTGTTCATGTTGCAATGTTATTAATGTATCTATCCTTTTATTTTTCAGCTTGAAACACCATTTGAGAGAAAAATGAAAGCAAATTTAAACTTGATGATTTTTATAAACCCTGTAACACTTAAATTTGCTAAAAAAAATTACATCTCAGTAAATATCCATTTCCAGACAAAGAGAATCTGTTTGAAAATTTACCACTCGGTTATTGCGCCAGACATTCCAGTCGTACTTTTTCAAAAATATTCTCATGATCTGCAAATGGCCATTTTGCAAAGTCACTGCTGTAGCCATTTTTGGGCGGCTTGTGTGTTATAGGGGTGAAAATATTTAAATACTGTATTGTGTAAACTACCAGTGCAAATGTCAAATAAAGTTCTCGAAGTGAGAGGGAGAGAGAATCTCATATTAGGTAATCAGACTGGACTATGTATAGTAGATTTGTTGAATATATTGAGTCCAATTTGATTGGAAGCTGCTGCAGCTTTAGGCAACAATAGATTCCAATTAAATATATCACAATATACTCAACAGATTACTTTTTTAGACTTCAGGATCTTTACCCTTGTCCTGCAAGGGGAAGGGGGTATTTATTATATTTGTGTGCGTCCGGTATTGCATCTAAAATATTGATCCTACTGGTTTCAAATTTTAACGCAACAAAGCAACATAACCTAAACAAGGATTTCCCGAAGTTGTCTGTGATATGGACAAAAACCCAGGATCCAGATTGGATACACATTTTAATCTATGGACATCTCGGAAACTACTGGTTAGATTTTGCTCAAATCTTGACAAAGTAGAGGGCCATACACTATGATTTAACAAATTTGGATGTGCTAAAAATTAATTTTAAAACCGCTATGTACATTGTGAGAAAAATGGTAGGGTAGTCTTGGCAGTGGTTTACAATCTCTGATTACTGGTGTTCATAATGTTATCTATCAAGCATCAAGTCCCGACAACACTGTTGTGCTCTAAAAATTGAATCTACCCGTCAATGGAATCTAAGTGATAACTAGATTGCTTGGTCGATAATGCATTATAGCAGAACCCATGTTCACCACTTTGACCTCGTTACCCCATCCAATCCCTGAGGGCGGAGCCAAATGTAAATGCCCTCTTGCTGCCTTGCACTCCATAATCACATACCAAATTTGTTTGAATTCCAACCACTGATTTTGGAAGAGTTGCATTACACAGAGACTGGAGTGGATTGTTGTGGAAAATATGGATGTCATAAGGGGAAATGATCTGTTAAAGCAGGATTTAAAAATTAACATGAGCCAGAGGATAGTAGAAATTGACTATGACTAGAACAATTTGTAACCGACCAGCCTGATGGTAACAATTTGATATGTCAATGGTCAAGGTGGCCAAAAAATGTCATTGCTGTGATCTTCAGAAATGTAGATATTCAGAGCAAGATAAGACTATTTGTAAAAATGTACCACTAGAATGACTGGCTCAATAACCGAACCAGTCATTCCAGTGTTAAAATTTCAAAGATAGTCTTCCCTTGGTCACCAATGAAAATTTCATGGGCTAAAGTAGAATCTAGTAATCCTGCTAGAGACATGTAGTGGCTCATTTGGCCTTAATTTCAATTCATGGAGAGGGTGTGTGAGAGCGATCTTTTGAACACCCACTCTTCCCCCGCAGAAAATTCACAATGGTATGGTAACCCATATCAAATTCCTTTGAATTCCACACAACAGTTTGGGAGGAGTTAGCTAGCGTGATGGACAGTTTTTCGGATATTTGTCCTTTGGACCCCATCCCCTGACCCACAGGGGGCGGAACCAAATCTAAATATGGTCTTACAAAGCTCAATCATGGGTAACCCACATACCAAATTTGGTTGAATTTCACCCACCTGTTTGGGAGGGGATAGCATGATGGGCCTACAGACGGGTAGATGGAGGCGATTATAATACCTCCATTTTTTCAAAACATGGGGATCATGAAAGGACCCAAGGCGATAAGATACAGGTAGGTAATTAATTCAAAATCTTTATACAAAAATGTAAATTTCTTTTGGATTGAGAAATTAGGCTACCACCATCATTGCCCACGGCACATTGTTTCCAGGATTTGTCGGTGAAAGGGTTAAACATAGCAAAGACTGGCATTGACAAGTGGGCATGGAAGAAATTTGCATTTTCTAATAGAGGAATCCACTTTTAGCTCTGCCCCGTCTCTAGGTAAGCTCCATCCATGATTTGCGTGTGTTGGGTTCAGTTTATACACTTTGAATCCTAAATTCCCAATTCCATGATTACTATAGATACAGCTAACCTGTTCAATATTTTGAAGAAAATCTGACTTGGGCCTGGTCAATTATTCAACAGAATGTTTAGTAAATGGCATACAATTCGTACAACTGACAGACTTTACAAAGTGCATGATGGACTTAGCTACGTCATCCAATAGATATTTTGATTGTGACGTCAGCCTATATGTGACGTAATTCATTATGATGTCATATACTAAGGTGACAGATTGGATTCATCTATTATTTAACCCTTTCTCATTTTCACCGACAAATCCCTGAAAAAGTATGACGCTTACAGTATAAAATTTATTCTATTGAATATTTTGAAATTAATTTGACTGAAAGCCATTGCTGCCTAAGGCAATTTGCAGTCAAACTAATTTTAAAATATTCACCAGTTTTCCGTTATGGTATCATTAAAATGAGGTATGCGGAATTCAACGGAAAAAGGGTTAATCTTACCTTGCTCGTGTGCAGATTTATGTTGTATATTTCACTGCCGTCGAATCATATTTGCGTCATTCTTGGCTGATTCATTGCGATGGATGGAGCCTAGTGTATACGGTGTCTCCGAATTCATAATCATATCAGTAATTCACATTAACAATTTTGATTGAATTCCACCAAAAGCTTTTGGAGATGGATGGATAGACAGATGAATGGAGGCAATTGCAATATCTCAGCAGTCTTATTTTACACAGATCAACAAATTTATCTCTTTATAAAATCCATGTTTGGAAATCCATCACCCCAATTAGCAGAAGAGTCTCTGATGTTTTTAAGCCATTGTCCGCTCACCTTAAGAAAATAGGAACAACAAGTTAGAAATAGGCAAATTCTAAGAGTTATATTAAGACTTTAACAATCAAATTTGTTCATGAAAATTTCCATTTTCTCATAGACAATGCCCATATGCAGACCAAGAGCCAGTCATTCCAGTGATACAGTTTCAAAAATAATGTTACTTTGGTCGGAAAATTGGCATTTTCCTAGACAACTGCAGCAGTTTTGGTTAACAATATACATGTACGGCGCAGGGTCATAGGGATATACTGGTAAGCACTATGACCCGACAACGGCTGTTATGGTCATACACAGCCCTCAGATTTTAGCGCAGAAATGAGTAATATAATAAATGGTGGGCATATATAGTCCAAAAAGGGAGTATGACTACTAGTTACTGGATTAACCTTTTCAATCGACAAGAGTGAATAATAAATTTGTTACAAATGTTTCTAAATTCTGTTGAATATTTTGAAACTAATTTGACTGGAAGCTGGCTAAGGCAGCACCAGCTTTAAACTGGATTCAAAATATTCAACATCTTACCTTTATAATGACTGTAAACGTGAAATTCTGGAATTTCAGGTTCAAATGTGATAATTGTTTTTAATTTTGGGCACACTTCCATGATAGGGCAAGTTTGTTTCAGGGCCCCGGTTCTCTATGTCTTTGATCAGAGGATACTGGCCACATAGTAAATGGTGATAGAATGTTTGTAACAAGGGCAATAGTGAATTATTTGTTTTCTAAGGAATAATTTGTGAGTTCCAATCATCAATGATTGTTAGGCAATGTGGTGTTACTTCCCAAGTTTTCAGTTACTCAACGACTAATTTAACCGAGAAAGTTATAGATTGTGGTAAGAAAGCAGCAGAACCAATAATATATAAATCCATTCGTTTACCTCTGGTCGCCAAATAACAATAAGGTTATAGATAAACAGTCCGATAATCTCAATCATCGATGCATGTCTTTGTTTACAATTTCCAAGAAAACTTACTCTCAAATTACTAGCATTAATTACGCCGAGTTGAGATGCGAAAACTGTCAAATATATCGGCATCCCACTTCCCGATTGTCAATATGGTTAATCTAGTCATCTGTCTACTTTTTAGTTTGTGGCGTACAAGAAATATGCATAGATTGACATATTTGAACATACAACTATTTTCCAAAACAGCTGATCGTGTCGCCATCTTGCCGGAAAAATTAATATTCATGACTTCCCGACCAATCAGACGCGTCAATCTTATAGCGCGTGATACGGCGATGCCAATAACGGGTAATGAGCGTGGTACTCGTATATTAGATACGGGTACGATTCTACAAATTCCTGTCGTTCTCTCGCGATCTATCACGGTAAACGATTCCTATTGGAGACGCCGCTACTAAAAAATGTCGGATGCTATAGAATCTTAGTGTAAAACATTTGCGTTCGCTTCTTAAATTGCTGATTGCAACCAGCAATGCTACATAGCATAAAATTTGCCATTTATTCGTTGTCAACGCTGAGAAACCCTGGTATGTGTTCGGTTATGTATAAAGGAATTATTCAACATTGAATAAGGCCTCCCCCCAAAATCATGACCGGAATTTCTCGAAATGTTACGGTACCATGACATAATATGATTGTCATTTTCACATCTTATCGGATGAAAACCTTCACGAAACTTTGGTATCTGTTAGTTATAATACCATTGTGATTAAATTTATCAATGGCATTTGTAAAATTTTTAAAAAATTCGATAAACTTTGCAAAAATAGACCAATGTATTTATCCTACAAGGTGTGGCCATTTTGAGAGGCACGTTGACTAACTAAAATATATTTTATTCATACAAATTTTATATGTACTTAAAGGTATTTTATTGCCCTTTCTAATGATATATAGTTTTATATATAGTGATCTGTTACTTTGCCAAAAATAGTTAATATAGTTGGCATGGTAGCACTACGCCGCTATCACGCCACTACCGCTTATAGGCTAGGTTTCTTAGCAAGTTTCTAGCTTTTGGCTGTAGGGTTTCTAGCACTTCTTTGTAAATTCTTGGTAGGGCCCAGAGGGTTAAAAACAGGTTGCCCGTAGTCCCTAATCATATCTCCTAAATTTCGGACCGATCCTTTCGGTGGTTCTAGAGAAGTCATTTTCGCGAAAACTAGGTCCTCCAAGATGGCTGCTGAACTATTTAGCCAATCAAGTTCCCTTCAACAAACTTGGCTCAACTCTTGCTCTACATCATATTTCATTAGGTTAGAATCGATCCTGTAATTAGTTTTGGAGACGCTTTTCCAAAAATCGTCCAAAATCCAAGGTGGCTGCCAGCTAAATTAGCCAATCGGCTTCCTTTGAACAAACTTGGATCTCTCCATAAGGATGCCTCTTGCCAAATAAAATCATGGACATTCACTCAGCAATTATATAAATTTTCTTGACCAATCTTGACCAGTTAACCCGTTAACTCTTGAATTTCTTTAAAAAAATTTCAATTTTGTCTTACAAAATGTCCATTTACAGACCAAGAAAATACTATTTTTGAAAATGTACCACTGGAATGACTGGCTCTGTTATCGAGCAAGTCATTCTAGTTGTAAATTTTAAAAAATGGTATTTTTTTGGTTTGCAAATGGATATTTCTCAAGACCACTTCATAAGCCGTTTTGGCTGATATGAGTGTTAAAGGGTTAAGAGTTAATGGGCAAGGTTCTCAGATTTACCTTGAGTGATTGGATCTGAGCCTGTTTCTCTCTCAGAGTTCCCTTTGTCTCCACATCCTTCATCTGTCCATCCATCTGTCGCAACCATTTACTCAGAATGTCACATGACCCAGTGTATGACTCATATGCGGTCATTGCATGCTGAAGTCCTGTCTCAGTCTCTCCTACAGTCGAGGTCAAGCTGTCCCACGTCTGAATCAAGGCCTCTAGCTCACGATTGATGACCTCTTGACCTTCTGGGGCGGTTTGAAGAATGGTCCGTTCACCTTCAAGTGCTACCTCCTTTATTCTATCTTCACTGCTTTTCATTGATGCGATCAATTCCTAAACGAATCAATTAAGTATTTGATAAACAATACCATAATTTTAACTTGTTTATGCTAAGAGTTCATCAAGAAAAGTATTTGACTCAGTGCTAAGTGTTCTAAAGTATTTTATCATGGTCTGCCAATGGACAGTTCTTATAGACAATAAATAAGACACCTTTTGGTAGATTCAACCATTACTTAAACTGTTAATAGTCAAGCCAATCAAAATCAAGCTTTGCAGTGGTCTTGATAAATGTTCATTTGCAGACAGACTATTTTTGAAAATTTACCACTAGAATGGCTGGCTGGCTCGATAACTAATTTTTCAAAATATTATTTTCTTGGCTTGCAAGTGGGCCTTCACTTAGAAAAAACTTAAATTCTGTTGCTCAATCTTGAGCATTAAAGCGCTAAACCTTAAATTTTTCAAGAAAGTTTCAATTTTCTCAGATGAAATGTCCATTTGCGCACCTAGAGAAACCGATTTTTGAAAATTTATCACTGAACTGCCTGGCTGGTTATTGAGCCAGTCATTGCAGTGATAAATTTTCAAAAATCTGTTTCTCTTGGTGTACATTTCTCAGGACCACTGCAGAAGCTGTTTTTAGCCGGTTTGAGTGTTAAAAGGTTAAAGCACAGATATTAGGAAACCAACATAAGAGTTTTATCAGCAAATGTTGGCCACCCTGGCCACTATCTAGCAAAGAATAATGTCAATAACAGCTTAGACTTCATTATCTACTGCAGTGATAGAGGACAGTATAGCATTGCCACGTGACACATTAGTCATCTAATCTGAAACCTTTATGGTCAGGATTAGTTGAGAGAATTGAGATTTTGGTTAGCCTATGTCCATTTACAGGCCAGTGGAAGGCTATTTTTGAAAATTTATCACTGAAATGACTGGCACGGTTACCGAGTTACGGTTACCGAGTTAGTCATTCCAGTGATAACTTTTTTTAAATAATCTCTTGGCCACTGCAGAGGACAGTTTGGGTTGGCTTGACTATTAAAGAGCCAACCTATTTCAGCTGGCATAACTGACAGTAGAATCGTGCTGATTATTTCAAAATGAAACTTAACAGAATATAGCTGGCTCCAAATTTAGAAACATCTTTCAGTACAATTGCAAATATCACCCACCTTCATATGACCACTCTTGAAACAAGGGTTTGAAGAACTCAAAAATAGTTTTCAGGAATATATAATGCAACTGGAACACATAGCATACAATATCTATTGAAGCAATTGTTGCAAAATATATACAAAATTCCAAAAAACCCATTAGTTTTAAATTCTTGTTATGATTTTAGTAACATGAGGGTGAGTTGGGTCATCTCACCCCCACATCCTTGAGGTTGGAATAAATTAACCCTTTAATGGTCATAACAGTTAAAAATGGCCTCTGTTATGGTCTTGTAGAATCTCCATTTACAGGCCAAGAAAATACAATTTTTGAAAATTTACCACTGGAATGACTGGCTCGATTATCGAGCCAGTCATTCCAGTGGTTAATTTTCAAAAATTGTATTCTCTTGGCCTGTAAAAGGACATTCAATAGGTAGATATACAAACTTTCTTGTCCAAATATGATCATTAAAGGGCTAAGACATAGATGGTTGGTTGGGTGAGAAATGAAGAACCACAGACATATTGCTGGGACATTTGGGCACGAAACAAATAATTTGTAGCGTCTTTGGACAATCCTGATTACCTTGACTTTATCAATGCGGTTCTGTAATGCCAGTTTGTCACCCGACATGTCTGCGCAGAATGACAGCTTTTCTTTGATTGAGCCGAGCCACTCGCTACACTGTTGATAGGCATCAGCGTATGCCAGGTGTTGTTCCGCCTGCTCTGACGCTGTATTCAAGCAGCTCTATAAAGATGAGGATAATGATGGGAGAAAATAACACAAAGTACAGTAGCGACTTAGAAACAACTTATCACGTTTACAAAACAAAATAAAATGTACTGTTGAATATGTTGGACTTAATTTAATTGGAAAGCATTGCTGCCAGGCAGCCCAATCAAATTAAGTCCAAAATATTCAACAGAACATTTCATAGTCCGCGTTCAAAATTGTACTAACATGTTTCTACATTTTGGGAAGGTTATGTTATTTCCGAGATATACTGTATACATGTTGTATATTGTTGCCTATACTCAATAACATGGAGCCAGTATCCTATTCACTTACAGATATTTTGGTTTGACTGGTCCATTTAAGTATCTTAACACTATAATGGCTAAGATTGATCAAGACGATTGTTAAAATATTTGATTATTGGATGTCCATTTGAAGGCTTAGAGAAGACTATTTTTGAAAATCTATCACAGGAATGAACTGTCAAATAGTCCTCTGTTGGCCTACAAATGCACATTCCTCAAAGATCAAAGCTTTCTTTAACTTCGCATCAGCAAAAACTGTGTACGGTTTGGACCTAACCACTATGATTTGATCATTCTGAAGAAAATCTTCAATAATTTTCTTTTATTTCTCCTAGGTTTGTAAATTAATCGATCAAACAACAAACAAATAATACAATGGACCTTTCCAGTTTTAGCTATGCCCCGCCCATTACTAGCTAAGCTCCACCCACACCTCGCTCGTGTTCGGATCGATCAATCCCAGAACTCCCTGACTATCAATTTCCAGAAAAATATACAGGTAAGCTGTTAAATATTTTGAAATTAATTTGACTGGCCGATAGGCAGCAACAGCGTCCAGTCAAAATTAGTTTCAAAATATTCAACAGAATGTTTATTAATTCGTAGACATACAATTAGTACGTGTTAGACTATTAAATTAAGCGCTAAAGACCGACTATTTCGAATCATTCATGGTGTCATGATTATGACGTCATCCTACACGTCACGTAGTTGATTATGACGCCATAATATGGATGGATAAACTTGGAAAGGTCCATTCAACAGGCAATGGCATGCAACACTAATAAATTTGTGTTCTTACTAGTAACAGAATAATGCTAGCTTATTTTTAATAATAAAAAAAAGATGTTTCTCATAATACATTATTTTACTCTTTACCTGAGCATTACTGGCAAGGGTCTTGTACTGGGCAGAGATGCTGTCCAGTTTATCTGTGGCTTGAGACGAAGATAAGGCCCCTCCCTTGTCACCTAAGCTGCTGATCATAGCATGGTGAGACTGGATCTCCTGAAACCGACTCTGCAGAAAAAAATATATATATATATATAATAAACACGAGATTAACATAAGTATATAAACCGGAAAAGAACTCATATCTACATCTGAGAAAATGTCTGCTGCATAATTTGAAACTAATTTGACTAGGAATAGTTGGTAGCAACAGGTGTTGTATACAGTAGCAACAACTTATTCTCAGACTGTATACTAATTATATAATAACCTGTTTATGGTTGACTTGAAATGGAAATATGATTTCAGGGAGGAGATGGCAAATGTATTTAGAGGTACTGAATGAACACTACTGTTAAAAGTATTACCACCAGCATTATACTACTATTAGCACCATGACTAGTAGTATCACCACACCCACTACTACCACCACCACCACCACCACCACTACTATATTACCCCATACCACCACCACTATATTACCCCATACCACCACCACTATATTACCCCACACCACCACCACTATATTACCCCACACCACCATGACTATATTACCCCATACCACCACCACTATATTACCCATAACACCATGACTATATTACCCCATACCACCACCACTACTATTACCAGCCCCACCACTATATTACACATACCAGCCACACCACTATATTAGACCCACCAACACCACTATATTAGACCCACCACTATATTACCTAACACCACATAACTATATTACCACACACCACCACCACTATATTACCCCACACCACCATAACTATATTACCCCACACCACCATGACTATATTACCCCACACAACCACCACTATATTACCCCATACAGCCACCACTACTATTACCAGCCCCACCACTACCATCACTATATTAGACCCACCAACAACACTATATTGCACCCAGCACTATATTACCCCACACCACCATGACTATATTACCCCACACCACCATGACTATATTACCCACCACCACATAACTATATTACCCCACACAACCACCGCTATATTACACCACATTACCACCACTATATTACCAGCACCACCACTATATTAGACCCACCAGCACCATTATTTTACACCCACCACTATTACCACCACCACCACCACCACCACCACCACCAACAACTGTTTATAACATGACTCTGTTGATAAAAGAATCATTTTCAGCTAGAAAGGTCAGAGGAAATGTTTTTATTTTCAAAAATTTTCTACTACTACTACTACTACTACTACTACTACTACTACTACTACTACTACTACTACTACTACTACTCTCAGTAAGCTGCAACGGTACCTTATAAGTCAACAACTGTGCCTTTTTCTCCTGTAAGGTATTTTTTAGTTCAACATTGTGAGGTACAGCAGCTTCTGTGTTAACGATCCACTGTCTTATCTGATCACAACTCTCATCAAACGATGCCCATTGCATGCGACTACTGTCCAGTTGACGCTGCGTTTCATTCAACTGTTCCGTAAACTGCTCCCAGCTATCGCGAAGTCCTCGTAATTCATGACGAACTGACTCACGTCCCTCATTGGAGGTAGAAGGATAAAGCATCTCTCCACTATCAAGGGTGGCATTGAAGAGCAGAAAACCTTCTTCCTTTGCTTGCTGAAGAGCCTGTAAAGGTGATAACATTTGGTTAGATGAGTGAAACATACATTAACCCTTTAACACTCAGATCAGTCAAAAGTGACTTCTGTAGTGGTTTTGGGAGATGCCCATTTGCAGACCAAGAGAAACCTATTTTTGAAAATTTACCACTGGAATGACTGAGATAGTCATTCCAGTGGTAAAGTTTCAAAAATAGTCTTCTCTTGGTCTGCAAATTGACATTTTCTGTGAGAAAATTGAAATTTCTTGAACAAATTCAACATTTTTTAAAGGGTTAAGTGGTTTCACCACAAAGAATTTGACATATTTGTATCACAGTAACTGTCACTTTGCCCTCTGAACTGATAACCAAAAATTACAAGGGTAAAATCTACAAAAAACTCAATGTGATAGCAATCTTTGATGTTGTAATTTGAAAGGAGAAATGCGGTCTCGCCTCTATGCTTATAAAGATCTATAAAGGTGGGCACAAGAAACAGAGGCAGAGGCGGATTCTTATACCAAGGTCATTATGACTGACTCTTGGCATTGTGACGTTAACTCTTTAATCGTCAAGATTTGTCATAAAAATTTAAGTTTTTACGTAATGAATATCCATTTGTAGACCAAGAAGACTATTTTTGAAGGTTTACCACTGGAATGCCTGGAGCCAGTCATTCCAGTGGTAAATTTTCAAAAATAGTCTTCTCTTTGTCAGCAAATAACCATTGTAAAGTCTGATTTTGGCCAGCTTGACCATCAAGGGGCTAATGCTAATGTGATCTATGTTTATTTTGCTAAAACACTACCTATTTTCAGTTTTGACATTACGTACAAGTCACAAGACAAATTCATATTTTTCGTCCGTTAAGAATATATTATTATTCAAATTCAAGACGTCAACCATTTCCTTTGTGTGTACCTGCAGTGTTGCCAGATTCTCTTGTAGCGTGTCCTCATCAGTGTTTCCCTGCATGCATGTTGCCAATGCTTTACCGGTTGTAGCAAGCCAGGTGTGTAACTTGTCCCGTCTCTGCTCATACTCTTCATGGCTCTCAATTGACTGTTCCTGTTTCACGGCCTGCTCCTATAGCAAATATAACACTGATACTAAAAATATGTGTTAATTCTGTTAAAACATAGATCAGTAGTAATCTAGTATCATTTCATAGCAATAACAGCCTGGCTTTGCAAGGACTAAGAGATGAATAGCAGTGCAGGTAGTGCAAAAGAATATTTTTGAAAACTTACCACTGGAATGACTGGCATGGCTAGCGAGCTAGTTATTCCTGTGGTAAATTTTCAAAAATAGCGTTCTCTTATTCTGCAAATGGACATTTATGAAGATTATTGCAGGATCTGTTTTTGGGCAACATGAATGTTAAAGGGTTGACAGATTGTAATACCTTAGCCATGTTTAGAAGGGCCTGATATCGCACGGCTATCTGCTGAGAGTATGTGTATGGTCGAGAATCTCCAGTGCTGTCCTGGATTCCTGAGGCCAAGTCACCAACCGCCTCAATATCAACACTCCGCAACATGACCTCCTCTTCCAAAGACTGAAAAAATGAAGTTTTCAAAATTAACTTGAAATAAAAATTAATTTTAAAACTTATGAATATTGTCACTAACTCAATTATTCCTGAAATCACAATCTCCTTTGCTAAGATAAATTTCCCATTGCTTTAGAATGGGAGCTTTTGGCTGGAAAATGATCCAAGATGGCCGCCAAACCACTTATCCAACCGTTTCGAAAATTGCATATTTCAGAACAGAATACCCAAAAACATATAAAACAAATTTCGGCCTCAAAATCCATCAAATAAAAAAATCCAACATGGCCACCAAACATGCTATATTTTGATTGGCCCACAGCGGCCATGTTTTTTTACGGTTCAACTTCCCTTGAACAAACTTTAATGGCTCTTAGCCCCTAATCATATCTGCCAAATTTCGACCCGATCCCTTCAGCGGTTCTGGAGAAGTCGTTTTCGCTAAAACTAGGTCAACCAAGATGGCCGCTGAACCATTTGAGCAATCAGGTTCCCTTGAACAAACTTGGTTCAGCTCTTGCCCTAGATCATATTTCATGAGGCTTGCATCAATCCCACAAACGGTTTCAGAGAAGCTTTTTAAAGACGTTTCCTAAAATCGTCCAAAATCCAAGATGGCCACTGGCCAAATTGGCTGATCGGCTTCGCTTGAACAACCTTGGATCCCTATGTTCTCATGATGCTTCCTGCCATATACAGTTGAAATCGGTCCAGTGGTTCGTGAGAAGAAGTCGTTTAAAGGAAAAGTTGATGGACGGACAGACACACAGTCGCCATGGTATAAGCTCACTTGGCCTTTCAGGCCAGTTAAGCTGATAATAAGACTGAAAATAGTTACTTTCTTCATAAATCATAAACAATCTGTCATGTATGATCGGTATGGCTGAATGGGGTAAATTCTAACTTGGCATTACTGGCTTTCATAATTATTTGGACAAATGTAAAAAATCATGTCAACAGCTGTGCCGAAAGTGGTATTCAGTTTAAGAACTATATTGATTAGAATAGTTGTTTGATAAAAACCCACGGTACGAGATGTTAATTATTAAATATACAAGAGCAATGAGAGAGTGCAGACGCTTGCCTTCTCGTTTTTGTCACATTGTAAACAGTTTTTGGATCTTCCAAATATTTTTCCCTGCTTTTTTTGGAGCACACCCAAAGTTGTGGAACCCTAATGTACCATTCACATCCTTTCATGTATTACGATTTAAACCAAAGCAGACCAGTAGTTTCCGAGATATCCACAAATCCAGAATTTAATCAGATCCAGATCTGGGTTCTTTCATATCCACATTAAGGACAAAGTATGAAAATCATCTTCACAGCAAGTTCCTTCATTGTGTTAAAATTTAGCTAAATGGGTTGAGCAGTTTTTGAGATATAACTCTGGACATTGACAGGGAATCGAACCCACAATCAGCGAGAGCGCCTAGCATCATAGCCCACAAACGCTTCCACCACACCAATGCCGCAAGACTTGGCAATACTCTCTTCTCCTTATGGGGTGAGAGTAAAGATTTTTCCACGGCATAGACAAGATAAAGATTTAGAATGATATATCATTAATGATTACCTTAAACATTTCCAGCTGTCCTTTCTTAGCTTCAATGTTTGGTCTTAATGCTGCCTCAGTCTTCATCCTATTTTCCGCATCCTTCAGCCATCTTGTTACGTTTTCATATTGTTGATCATATGTCTTCCATTGCTCCAGAGATGTCTCGAGCTTCACTCTGCAGAAGCACATTAAAATAGCGTGCAGAGTGATATAAAGCACGCTTCACTCTCCGGAAGCACATTAAAATAGCGTGCAGAGTGATATAACGCACGCATCACTCTGCAGAAGCACATTAAAATAGTGTGCACAGTGATATAAAGCACGCTTCACTCTGCAGAAGCACATTAAAATAGCGTGCACAGTGATATAAAGCACGCTTCACTCTGCATTGTAAAATATGGACATTTTTCTTCAGGTAATGTCCATTTGCATGGTAAGAGAAGGCTTTTTTTGAAAATTTTACCCCTGGAATTACTGGCTCTTGTTATCAAGTCAGTAAATCCAGCGGGAAATTTCAAAAACAGTCTTTGCTTGGGCTGCAAATGGCCATTTCACCTGACCACTGCAAAGGCTGGTTCTGACCGGCTTGACCACTAGAATGTTAATACAATAATCATGGGAATAAGATGTAATACTGCAGACTACACATCATCACCTTGACCGTTGACCTCAGAGAACACATTGATGGAAATTGTTACATTGTAGTGTCATCTGATTATCTGGACCCGCACCTGACCACCCACTAAGGCAGGAATGTAGATAGGAGACAAACTATATTTAAATGCGGGTAAAGACATGCGTTCACACTAGGGAAGTGGGCTGCATGTCATTAAATTTAGCTTAAAATTAATTCACCTTTCAAAACCTTTAATTAAAGAACGACAGAGTACAGTATTTGATTATATAATTATTCACACACCATGAGACTCATCTACTCCATGTCTAGTTTCTACATTTTGTGGGTGATCATGCAGAGGCAGCAGGTGAAACCAGTCATGGAGCGAGACAAAGTGGATGAATTTCATGGTGTGCTGCTAATAATTCATTAATTACAATTACTTAATACCAGATAATGGAGGATTCCAGTTTCTCAGTCAATCATATTATATCATAATCTACTACATGACGTGTAAGATGATGTCATAATCAATTAGGTAACAAGAGGCCCAAGAGGCCTGAATCGCTCACCTGGACCATAGGCATCTCAACTAGTATGGTCATAAACAATAAGTAGAGCAGAGCAGTGAGTTGAGCAGACTTGTAACAAGAAAACATAGGCCATGTTTCTTTATGTATCAACTCATCTTGCGCCAAACCATTTGGCAAATCAAGTTCCCTTGAACAAACTTGGTTCAGCTCGTGGTCTAAATGACATTTTATGAGTTTTGAATCAATCGCTCAAACAGTTTCAGTAAAGATTTTTAGACATTTCTAAGACTCGACCAAAATCCATGATGGCTGCCGGCCAAATTGGCCGATCTGCTTCATTTGAACAAACTTAAATCTCCATGCCCTAAGGATGTTTCCTGCCAAATATAATTGAAATCGGTCCAGTAGTTCTCGAGAAGACATTTTAAATTTCCCATTGCTTTAGTATGGGAGCATTTTGTGGAAAATTATCCAAGATGGCCGGCAAGCCGTTCAATCCGACAGTTTCGAAAATTGCAAATTTGAGATCAGAATACCCAAAAACATATATAAAACCAATTTCCGCCTCAAAATAGATCAAATAAAAAAATCCAATATGGCCGCCAAACATGAAAAATCTAATATGGCCGCCAAACATGCTATATTTTAATTGACCCACAGAGGCCATGTTCTTTCACAGATCCCTTGAACCAACTTTAATGGCCCTTATTCCATAATCATGTGTCCCAAACTTCGGCCCGATCCCTTCAGCGGTTCTGGAGTTGTTTTCTGAAAACATAGGTCATCCAAGATGGCCGCTGAACTGTTTGGTCAATCAAGTTCCCTTGAACAAATTTAGTTCAGCTCTTGCCCTACATGATATTTCATGAGTTATGAATCGATCCCTCAAACGGTTTCCGAGATTTTTAAAGCCATTTCTAAAAATCGGTCGAAATCCAAGATGGCCATGATGGACGGTCACCATGGCATAAGCTCAATTAAGGTGAGCTAATAAATGATGTGGATAAGTTCATCACGAACGCTTCATTGATGACGGACTAAGCGCTGGTGCATGAATTGTATTTCTTTACTATTTAACCCTTACCACTCTGTCTATATTCTAGCTTTTACGCTGTCACTCAGAAACATTTTTCAACAATTTTGGTGGATGATGTTGCCGACGTATCAAGCAATTATTCATATAACCATTCCCGTGCATGGATTAGAGGACTCGGGAGATGCGGGCTTGAACATCAAGAATAGATGTTTATACAACTACCTTGTTAGAACATTCAAACCACCGACGCATTAGCTGTATTACAAGACTAAACACTAAATTTTGCCTGATTAAAATATATAATAGATTTTTGCTAAATTAAATCCATTTTTTCGGTTATTTCATTTTACACTCGATTATATAATCGCCAGGAGAAATACTCTACTATCGATGAAATATCGATTAACCAAACAGGCCTAGTTCAAGCGTCGGTCTATCGATCCCAATACAGGCGAAGTGTGGGTGGATCTTAGCTAAAGATGGGCAGGCCATAGTTAAAGCTGGATTCATCACTTACCTATAGAGAGTATTGCTACATGCATTAGTGTTAGATTTTATATTATACATGCATGTCATTAATACATACTTGGCTTGATCCATCTCCTTGACAAGATCATTCCATTGCTGAGTTGAAAGCGCAGTCATCGTCTGTATTTCAGTCTGTTTCTCTCCAGGGAGAACTGATTGAACGATCTCACCTCTAGCTAATGTGAGCTCACTCTTTTGTTCACCAACTTCAACTGTGGCCAGTAACTCCTGTGTAATGTATGGACAAGCATTAGAGGGGTGCGGAAAAGAGTAGGGGTTGGGTGGTGAAATACAAATAGGCGGAATGAAAGACACAGAAATAGACACTATGAGAGACAGGTAGACAGAGGAGAGAAGTTATAAAAGTACATAAAGACAAGATGAGCTGCAAGAACACCCCTCTCATGATTCAGGAGAGTATCTCAGACACAACCAGTGATAGTACACAGAATCAAAGGTTTACTCTGAGTGGTAGTACACAGAATCAAAGGTTAACTCTGAGCGATACCACACAGAATCAAAGGTTAACTCTGAGTGATAGCACACACAATCAAAGGT